>CANDYH010000043.1:0-22178 GCA_947396885.1 Heligmosomoides polygyrus polygyrus | reverse complement strand
AAGGTCTTAACGTCGGTCTGAAAGTGTGAATTAACTTTGTAAGTGCATCATAGGAGTAGCATCAGGTTGTGACGAGAACTTCGACCTCTGTGTGTAGCCAACCTGTTACAATCCCCTCTGAAGACCAGAATATTATCAGAAGCTAGCTTTCGAGATAAATTTCCATCGCGATTCTTGAATGAACGGCTATTTTTTCCAAAATAAGTGGTTGTCCGAGCTTCACTTTGACCGTACAATTGATTTTTTGGTTCGAAGCTGGATGCTGATGTTTCTTGACAATGTTATGGGCCTGAGCTTTTCTTGCTTCCTCTCTTGTTGCCCTTCTTTTAAATCGGAATGCTCAGAATTTCGTCAAAACATACATCTTGCATCAAACCAAGGATTCGTTTGAAATTATTAATTTATGCTTCAAAAGTGCATTTATGTCTCGCTAGTGCTTGCTCCTCAAACCTCACTTTTCTACTGCTTGCCATAAGATGCGCAGTTGCCTCCCAGATAGCGTGGTCCTGGATATTTTAGTCTTTACAACCGGTTTTAGGTAGAGTGGTCAAACGGGACGTCATTCAGGACACAAGCTCCATAAAATTCGTAGGTTTCACGCATGGTCTGTTCTGTGACAGGTATTGCAGTCCAATCAGTAAATGGTTCAGTACTACGGCTGTCTGCCTCAGTCTTTGCGAGATATTCTCGACAAAGATAACGATGCAGTGCTGAATCGTCGCCTGCTAACTAAAGTGCCGTCTGCTTATCCCATTGATGTCATTCTTCACGAGGTTGGTTTGCGCTCGCTCTTCAGCTTTTTAACGGGTTATATCCGCAAGGTTAAGACGAGGGCAGATGCAAAGTATCAAGTGGGATATTTAGAAGTTTCCAATAATTCAGCAAGATATTGGTCACATCAAGGCTTTTTCAAGTTATTTTGCAGTTCTTATCTACGTACGATATCGAGATTGCTTGGGGACCCGAGAAAGTGACGGTAACTTATGGCGACGACATCACCAGTGGTCACTTGAATTGCCTTCTGCGAGGATGTCAGATGATAACTGACTACTTCAACATGATGCTGGGGTAGGCTGCTTCATCGCCTTCTCCAGCCGCACATGCTTGCTTTTCATTTAGTGTGCACCTCCGTTTCAGGAAGCTTCTTCTCTATGGTCCTGAGCGCGACCAGTACCAGTCTGAGCTGCTCCGTCAACGTCTTCTGAATCTGAACGATTCCGAAGGTGTGCACAATCGTCCTCACCTAGGTATGCATTTGTTCCGCCTTTGCTGCCTTGCATCATCTAGTCGGTAATCCGATGCTCCCTGTGAAATTGGACATTTTCATCGGAGTGATCCTCACTACCTCTCTATTTTCTTGATCCTTCATTTCAGTGGTTGTTTCAACCACTGCGGCCAAGTGAGGTTGGGGGTCCGTCAAAAAGCACCAATGGGCTAGCATCCTGCCTGGAAAGTGGAAGGTGCGCGTTCTGATCACGCTTCGCGCAAGAGCTTTGACCACAACAAAACATGCTGTCAACAACTTGCAGCCTCTACAGCGCTGTTAATGCTATAGCAAACGTTCAATCGTTATTTTATTGTAGGCTAGTTCATCGTCATTAAATGTGCTGTAGGTTGCTATCTAGAGCTGCAAGAATTTTTGACTGGAACGCACGTAGTCGGTTCTCGGATTCAGGATGTTTTGTAGATGCTCTCCTAAATTATTTTGAAAACGACGACCTTCAATGGAGGAGTTGGGAGAAGTCCCAAGTACTTTTCCTTTGGTCGGTACAGCTTTAGGGAAGTGCTATGTCCTGGTTTAGTGGACTACGGTCTAAGGTACCCTATCGTAGCGAATGGCATTGCTCTCCTAACTGCGTGCATGTCGAAATTTTATCGCCAAATTCCTACTCCTGCAACGTTCCATTCACATCAGGGATGGCGGAATTTCTGTTTTCTGTTTTCTGTTTTCTGATTTTCTGGCCGTTTTGGGCAAATTTTTTCTGTTTTCTGTTTTCTGGGAAAATGGCCAAAAATTGGCCAGAAAACAGAAAATAGAGTAGCGAACAAAATTTTTTCACAGAAATCCTATGAAAAAAATTCAAAAGTATCATAGAATAGTGAGCTTCATTCCAAAATAGTGTTTCTAGAGTATCTTAAATGGCAAGCATGTAGCGTTTTTGAATGCACATGTAGCAATTGCACCATATACTCATGGACTATCCCACATTTTTGCTTGATTGATTGTGTAAGTGCTGCTGGCAAGGAGTTTCTTCATAGGACATTTCTCGACTTTCATAATTTGGCATTTTTGTATTCTTTTCCATATTAACAGTAGTTTGGACCATCTACGATCACTAAAAATCTTGTATTAAAACTATAAAACTAGTATTTTAAGAAGTACTAAAATAAGTATTAACTAACCACTTGTCTTAGAGTTACTGTGGGTAGGGTTATTCTCCACCCCCGGTTTAAAAATTGAACATTGTTGGCCGGTCATCCCCAATATCGCTTTCTGCAGAGCCTTGTCGAAGCTGCTTTTCTAGCTCTGAAGATTGCTCAGCTTTTGGTGTCACAAAATAGTAAGAGACAGAAAAGTTTTTTTAGTTACCTTTGATTTCGCTGGCGATAGGGTGCAGGAAATTTCTCATTTCACGTATATCATCTGTCGTCCCATTGATGTTCAAGCGGGCACCATCAGCGTCTCCAAACGTCCGTGCCGCGTTCCAGGGTGCTCCAATGGATCCTTTTCGCTCGAGGGACGCGAAGGGCGTCATTGTTCAGGGCTTTGACGAAGAAGCCCGACCAAGCGTTGGTGAGCAGTTCCTGCCGTTCTCTTGACATCCCACGGAATCCCGTCGGTGACGTCCACTCGGTGTCTGCGAAGCGCATTACGTGGCCCACCTAATTTTCGACGACTTGGCCCATGCGACAGCGTCTCTGATCTTGAACGTCGGCGAAGCTCGAAACTCCGGAGGCCTTTTCTCATTTGCCTGAGTCGTGTCACCGAGCATCGTCCTCTCGATTCCACGCTGCGCGACCCTGATCGCGTTTTCATCCTGCTTCCATATGGCCCAGTTCTCTGATGCGTATGCTAGGGCAGGAAGAATAGTGAAGTCGAAAAGGTGCGTACGAACCGGACGTTCTTCGTCTTCTCTACGTCTCTTTCGACGCTCTTAAAAACTCCGCAAGCCGCTCTCGTTTCCTCCTGCTCATCTCTGGTGCTAGGCCGTTGGCCATGTTGACTTCGCATACACGTATCTGGAGCATTCGAAGATTTGTTGAGTGAGGATGACGCATCAGAAACTCGTCCGTTCCTCACGAACATCGTCTTCGTAAGATTCAGCTGCAGTCCAACGTTCCCACATACACGGTCGAAGCCAACAAGCATCTGCACCGCCTGGCTAGCGCTCGGTGTTATGAGCACGATGTCATCAGCAAACCGAAGATGGTCAGTTGCCGGCCATCGACCTTCACTCCATGTCTTCCCATTCTAGTTCGCGCATGGCGTTTTCGAGCTGAAGAGCTTCGAAGATATGGTATTCCACTGCCGAACCCCTCTCTTTACGTCGATGACGACGTCGTTGTAGAATGGTGAGATCTTGGTCGTGAATCCACTGTACAGCTCTCGAAGGACTCTGATGTACAGAGTAGGAACGCCCTGAGCGAGCACGGCTTAGACGACCGCTTCAGTTTCGACAGAGTCGAACTCCTTCTTCAGGTCGATGAAGGTAAGCCATAGCGGCAGCTTGAACTCTCGCGACACTTCGATGAGCTTCGTGAATGTGGTCGATCATGCTGAATCCTCTCCGAAATCCTGCTTGCTCGCATGGCTGTCCTTCGTCCAGCGTTCTGCTAATCCTATTCAGGATCACTCGAGTGAACAGCTTGTAGACTACAGGCAGCAGGCAGATCAGGCGATAGTTGCTAACGTCGTGCACTCCTGTACAGAGAGGTGTTCTGCTGGCCTTCCACTGAGATGTTATATGATATGTAGATCTGAGGAGAATAATGTGATGGAGAGGGTAATGCTCGGTCTTTATTATATGGTGTCTTCGCTTTCAAGGAAGCAACTTCACCCAAGATCTGCTATGCTGACAGCCCTTCAGTCGCAATTTCGTGTTGTTCTGTGAAATATCAAGCCAATACACAACATTTTTAGTCGGCTAAGTAGTAACTAGGTGCTGTTAAGAGCATTGGTAAGTTGGCCTGAAAACTTTCAGCTGCACGGAAACTAGTACACTTGCAAGGAAAGGTATTCTCGATGAACAAGACGAATTAGGAAAATAGATTCTGGCGCAGCCAGTATTACTCAAAGAACCTCTGCACAGCTTTAGAGTATGTTGCGAGAGTGTGTCTACAAACTCAAGCAATTGTATTGAAACCTACAAACAGTGATTACTGAGCCTTCATCGTGTTCGGTACTCTAAAAGGCCAGTTTCTAGTGGGACCGTTCTCTAATTGAGGCGTTAGCGGTGAAACGGAGCTGATGAGTAATGTAGTATAGTTCAAGTGTCGAGATTCCTAGGATCTATCAGTCAAGATTTACAACATGATGATTGCAGTACACTGGAGTTTAATAAAAAATTTTATAAACGTCTGCAAATTAAAACGCTGGTCTACGACTACATTTCTGGTCATACAAAAGCATTTGCTACTGGAAATATGGATCTTTAGGTAAAATAATTAGGTCGTGTGATAATTTCGAAATTTTCTGTTTTCTGTTTTCTGTTTTCTGATTTTCTGGCGTTTTTGGCTTTTCTGTTTTCTGATTTCTGTTTTCTGACGAAGGCGATTTTCTGTTTTCTGTTTTCTGGGAAAATTTTCAAAATTTCCGCCCATCCCTGATTCACATCGAGGACCGTAAAAACGTTCTATTTTTAGGTCTCCATGAGGCCGTCCAAGTCTTCTACTTAGTTTTTCTACTGGTTCTTTCATATCTCTGAGGTATAATTAACGGTAGTCACCGTGACAAAGCTCCTGAACATGGGGATTATACATAACTAAAGTGAGATGAAGGGTAGCGGCTAGACGCCAACATGACTACTTTCCGGGCAGCCTTCAGAGGGGTCCCGTTAATTGGTCAATCACAGGAGAGAGGACCCGTGCTCTCCGAGGAGGACAAAGGAAGGGACACCAGAATCGGTCTCATTAAGGAGCTTCTGCATTCCGCATCCGCCGGCGAGTGCTGTTCTGCGGGCGGCTCTGCCATGCAGTTCATGACGTTTTTAGAATATATTAGGCGGAACATTTGTGTTGCTGTTTTGCTCTAAATGAGCTTTTACGGGGCTGATGCAAGGACTTCTTCAGAGCCTGGAAGGGTCAAAATCAATTACAAGTAGGGTTTTATTTTCGCAGAGCTTGTCAACTTAATCGTCCCGTCCGAGAATCCGAGATTTGGTGTGGAACATGAAGGACATCATCGTATCAATAATAGGTTACGACGAGTTGTCACACTGCTTTAGGCTCGGCAGTGCTGCCGGATAATTCAGCGCCTGTGAGGCATTCGTCGGTGTTCGGTCTACCGCATCTGCTCAGACTGTTCGACTGCCTTGCTGAGAAGTTCGCTTCACTGCCTGCAGACTCGGATCCAATACTGGTAGGAGCTTCTCCATTTCGGGTTGGGTGGAACAACCTGTACTGCCCCAGTAATCGACCTCTTCACATGCCCGAACAGTCAGGCCTTTTCTTACCTACGTCGTCGTGGCCCAAAATGGGCTTAGGATTGTTCAGGGCTACCCCACCCAACTGCTCCAAGTTTCTTCTTTCAGCGTTGTTCTATATTGCCGAGATTTCATTTTCCTGCTTTTCAGTCTCTGAAGGTCATGACAGCTGAGTTTGTGATGTTCCTCGACGAAAACCGCGACAAGTACTTCAGCGTCCGCAGGGATTATGAGCCGCAGGAGTGAAGGAGGGCTGGTGTGAGATGTGGCATCCCGGTGTTGTTTCTTCTTTCAACGCCTTCGTAGCGGAGGACGGGGCAGTCGTGTTCGTTAGTCGACGGAAGCAAAATTAAAAGGACCATTTAGAAATACACTTATCGTTTGCAACATTTACAACGCAACAGCTTATATAAAGGCTAACAACATTCCTGAGGAAAAGTAGCGCCGACTTCCGGTCTGTAGCACAGTTTTGCATCACCCTAAAACGACTGAAAATTGCCCTAGGGTCTAGTGACAGCTGACAGGAGAAGGGTCTGAAGCATATGTCTGACGAGGGGAGCGAGTCATATAGGAGGAATTCTCACCCCTCAATTGGTTTGAAAATGTGTTTATTTTTTGCCAAGTCGTCAAACGCAAGGAGTAGGGGGTCACAATTGGGTACGGCGCAGCACGCGTTTGTGGGTCTTGTACGCCCGTGATGCCTCTGCAGCCATTGGTTCGGTGCGCAGGTGTGTAGAGGTTTGACTCATGTGAGAGAGGTCGGGGGTTTGGCTCCTCTGCGCTGCTGCATTCTTGCATTTCAACTGATTGGTTGAGATTTGGGGGATTCTGACGTCAATACCATTTTCAGACGTTTTCTGCGCATTTTTCCAGCTGTACGCTGTGGAGAATAACTTTCCTTCGACTTGTTTATTACTGACCGGTTTTCTAACCACAAGACAATGAGAAGAGGTGAGAGAGACAATGTGGTGTCTTCCTCCATGGTTATGAGCACGCAACCGAAATCCAATTGAAGACGTACCCTTTCCTCCGAAACAAGAGTTCCACCCGAAAACGTTATCATATCCCCGGCTTGCTTGCCTCTCCACGTCCATCAGTTCGTCTTGCGTATCCCAATCTTCTTCTTCTTCCACCACTTCCAGCTGTTCGTCATCGTCAACTCCAAGCTTACGTGCTTAGAAGTCCTTTAGTATGTTGGCCATCCGTTCGGCCAGCTTGATTTCTTCCCTCGAAGATGTCTTGTCTAAAGGTGGGCCACACTTCAGCGTGAGCAGGTGGATCACCACTCGATCGTAGGCGGACATTGTTGGTGGTAGGTTTTAGAAAACCTCCAGCAGACCTCTGATTTCCAGGGGCAGGCAGAGATGAGGGAAAGAGGGTATCGATGCCGTTTAGCTTAATTTGCGGGATCCGCACACCTCGTTTCTCGTTTGAATCACCTCCGACGTCACAACGTGGTCTCCTTTGAAAACCCGAGCAGGATGGTTTTCCCGAGGCGTTTGGTCCATGTATGGAAACAGACTATGAGGAGCCTGTAGCCTTTATACGCTACCCGTAAGCTGCCCAATGGTGCTTCATGCACTTTGTGCCGCTGGAAAAATGCGCAGAAAACGTCTGAAAATGGAACAGACGTCAGAATCCCCCGAATCTCAACCAATCAGTTGAAATGCAAAAATGCTGCTGCGCAGAGGAACCAAACCTCCGACCTCTCTCACATGAGTCAGACCTCTACCCACATGCGCTCCGAGCCAATGGCTGCAGAGACATCATGGGCGTACAAGACCCACAAACGCGTGCTGCGCTGTATCCCATTATGGCGTCTTACTCCTTAGGTTTAACGACTTGGTAAAAAATAAACACATTTTCAAACCAGTTGAGGGATGAGGATTCTCCCTATACGACTCGCTCTCCCCGTTCAGACGTACGCTCCAGACCCTTCCCTTGTGAGATCTTTTCACCATTCATATAGATGTCTTCTTCATCATCAGCCTTTCCTTTCGCTAATCTGATATTCGCAGCGATCATACACATAACAGATGAAACCCGCACGCCACATTGTACCCCCTCTCCCACTGGGAAGGAGGCCTCCCTCTTTTCTGTTTAGAATGCGTTAATGCTGTGTTGTTTGTTGTTATTACAAAGGACATATTACACGGAAATGATCGTCTGATCGATCTCAGAATGCAAGTTGCCTCAGATTTATGTAAGGTGTTGATTTTATGTGCGAGTCTATTGTTATGTGAAGTTTTCATTTTGAGTTTCCCGTGCTGTAGCTGACCTCTGGTAGCTTTGTGTAAGCAAAGTTAAGAAGTGGAATAAATTATTTATCGTAGCTGATACATACAACTATGTCAGTATGAAGAAGCTCGATTGTTCTGTTGTCGGTAACTGATCAGTGACCATGGAGTAGTTCATGAGTATCTCCGTGTGCAGCTTCCGCAGCAGTGTTAAGTAATCTGAAAAACGGGTTGAAGAATCCACCTTTTAACAAACAGGGTTGACCAGTCTCTCGTGGACAGCCTTCGTGTTTTAGACTGATCTATAATAATATCATGGAGTCAACTTAGTAATGAAACGAAGATGGTTTGATGCAACTTTGAAGTCGTTCGGTTCAGTTACTCGAATGACTGCAATAATTCTATTTTTTTTTGAAAAAATATTTTTAAAGCGCAGAAAGAAAAATTTTTATTTGATTGGTAGCATATATATTGTCTACATGTCAGCATCAAAGGGAGGATATTTGAGTTTACTAGAAAAGTGGTTTCGTTATATCGTTTATAGACGTGAATGTCCAAATATGTAGAAATTCTGCTATCAATCAAAGAAAGATCACGACGACTTGGAGAAGGGCATTAGGCAATCTCTTGTTTAAGCACTAGAGAATGACCAGTTCCCCGCTCTTTAAAGCAAGCCCCAACCCATTATTTTTCTTCAAGAAATGAGAATTTTATAAATTTCCAAACAATGTGTGTACTTGTAGAGCAGGTGAATTAAAAGTTCAGAGAAAGCCATACTAAAATTTGCCTTGAACAAAGAATTATTCTAGTTCTTTCGGGAAGTCCCTAGTATAATGTGGAACGAGCTCGTCCTGATCTGGAAGAACAGAAAGAGCTCGTTCCACATTTAAGTTTGATTTTTTTGTCTTGTTTGGATTTAGCGGGTTTAGCGCTGTTTACATGCTTAAGCAGTGACTGAGTTCGTTGCTTTTCTTAAAAACATCACCTGTATCTCCTGTCATCCCGCTTGCTCGAGCGGGCGCTAGCACCGTCTCTATTCCTCCCTGTCACGTGCCAGAGTGCTCTAATGGGTCCTCCTCGCTCGTGGAACGCGAAGAGCGTCATATCGGTCGTTCAGGGCTTTCACGAAGAAGTCCGACCAATGCGTTGGTGGGCGTCCTGGTGTTCACTTGACATCCCACGGAATCCAGTCGGTGACGGCTCTCGTCCAGCGGGTGTCTGCGAAGCGCATTACATGGCCGGCCCACCTAATTTTCGACAACTTGGCCCACGCGACAGCGTCTCTGATCTTCGAACGTCGGCGATGCTCGGAACTCCGGAGGCCTTCTCTCACTTGCGTGAGTCGTCTCACTCCGAGCATCGTCCTCTCGATTCTACGCTGCGGGCGCTGATCGCGTATTCATCCTGCTTTCGCATAGCCCAGGTCTCTGAGGCGTATGTTAGGGCAGGAAGAACAGTGGAGTCGAATAGGTGGGAACGGAGTCGGACGTTCTTCGTCTTCTTCGCGACTTCTTCGACGCTCTTGAAAGCTCCCCAAGCCGCTCGTTTCCTCCTGCTCAGCTCCGGCGCTAGGTGGTTGGCCATATTGACTTTGCGACCCAGATCGACGTAGCTGGAGCATGCGGAGATGTTCGTTCCGTTGAGCGAGAATGGGGCATCAGAAACCCATCCGTTCTTCATGAACATCGTCTTCGTAAGATTCAGCTGCAGTCCAACGTTCCCACATACACGATCGAAGTCGGCCAGCGTTCGCTCCGCCTGGCTGACGCTCGGTGTTATGAGCACGATGTCGTCGGCGAAGCGCAGATGGTGCAGCTGCGACAGTCGACTTTCACTCCCATGTGCTCCCATTCTAGTTCGCGGATGACGTTTTCGAGGGTGGCGCTGAAGAGCTTCGGAGATATGGTATCCCCTTGCCGAACCCCTCTCCTTACGTCGACGACGTCGTTGTAGAATGGTGAGATCTTGGTCGTGAATCCACAGGACAGCTCTCGAAGGATTCTGATGTACTGAGTAGGAACGCCCTGGGTGAGCAGGGCTTCAATGACCGCTTCAGTCTCGACGGAGTCGAATGCCTTCTTCAGGTCAATGAACGTAAGGCACAGCGGCAGCTTGTACTCTCGCGACATTTCGATCAGCTTCGTAATGGTGTGAATGTGGTTGATCGTGCTGAATCCTCTCCGAAATCCTGCTTGTTCGCATGACTGTCTATCGTCTAGCGTTCTGCTGACCATATTCAGGATCACACGAGTGAACAGCTTGTAGACTACGGATAGCAGGCAGATCGGGCGATAGTTGCCAATGTCGTGCACGTCTCCCTTCTTGTACAGCAAGACGGTTCTGCTGGTCTTCCACTGAGATGGAACCTTGCACTCCGACAGGTAACGTGTGAAGAGCCGTGCCAGGGTGTTGATGAGCGCTGGCGGGAGGTTCTTCAGGTGTTCGGGTCTGATCCTGTCAGGCCGGGTGCTGTACGTTTCTTCACCGACGAGATGGCGTGTTGGATCTTGGAAGGGAGAACAGAGGGGACGACGTATCCATCCTGCGGAAGATGGCATGGGGGCAGGTGGACGTGGCTATCGAAGAGGAGTAGAAGTCGCGGATGACCTTCTCCATGGTCCTTCTGGAAGAGGTGACGGTTCCGTCAGGACGACGGAGAGCGGTCATCTTGGTCTTGAAGTTGGCAAAGTTGCGGCAGGCATTGCGGAGGCTTAACCCTGCCTCTGCAGCTTCAGCCAACACTTCCGCCCTTCTCTCCCTAAGATCCTCCTTTATCGCCGCTTTGCATAGCTTCGCAAGCTCGGACGTCAGCTGGTAGTTGCCTGACGCTCGTGCTGCTCCACGCTGGCGTATAAGCTCGAGAGTTTCCAGAGACAGGTGTCTCTTTGTGGTCTTCAAGCTCTCGGCTCCCTTAGCACTATCGCGAAGATGGAGCGCGAAGCAGTTGTATTCCTCGTCGATGTTGTTCATGACGGTATCTTGCCAAAGGCCGGCAAGAGAGGTGTAAAGGTCCCAGTTGATGGTCGTTCTGGAACCCCTTTTCTTGGACTTCACGGCCTTCTCTCCTTGACGCGAAAAGCGGAACCTCGCGTGAAGGAGGCGGTGGTCCGATCCCGTGTAGAACTTGGGGACAACGGAGACATCGGTCAGGCAATACCTGCGATTGAAGATGATGTGGTCGATCTCGTTGTGGAACTGGCCACCGGGGGATTCCCAGGTCCATCGTAGGGAGGGAGGCTTCTGGAACTGTGAGTTTTCATAGATGCTTTTGGTCGACATGATAAACTCAGACCGCTTTCCACCTTGCTCGTTACACTCCAAACCGTGCGTTCCGATGTGAAGTTCTTCCGGCGACCTTCGTGGCCCGATCTTGGCGTTGAAGTCGCCGACGGTCACCTTGTAGAATGTGTGATCTTCCGCGAATACGGTCACAGCTGGCACGGTGCCACATCGCTTCAGTCGCAGACGTCTGGTTCGGGTTGTCACCAACGCCGCCTACTCCCCTGCTGTCGCATGTTCCAGGAGCAGTTCTTCTCCGGAGTCGTAGGCGGCGTGCAGGGGTGGTGTCTTCTCGTCTCGGTCAGTCCGATGACGTCGTACTTGGTCTTCCTGGCTTACATCATCAGGTCCTCGACGGATGCTTCCGATGCGGGCGTGTGGGCGTTGTATGTACAGATCTTCATCACTGTCCTTCTCAATCTGCGCAGCCTGGTTAGGCCCTGAGATTTTAGCAGCCTCTCCGTACACGCACTTCCCATCGCTGCAGAAGTGGGGGCTTTTTCGGGGTCAGGTTAATGAGGCCCTTTAGTGCCGCTGTGTTTGACTGTAATACAACACAGGTAGCTAATCGGCTCTGTCGTGCAGGCGAAGAACTCCGGGCAGCCAGCCAGACCGCCCGAAGGGACGGGGCGAGACTTTTGAGGCGGCCTCGAATAGCCTTATATGTAACAGTCGACCGAGTGCAAGCTTTTGGCCGAGCCGACGCAGTTATAATCCGCACAGTCACGGACACATCCACGCACACTGTGCATGAACATGCCATTCCCACACACAAGGAACGCGTCGACCCGACACAGCAGGAGCAAGGAGTCCATCCCCTGCATTCCACCTGCGTCTCTGGGCAGCAGACGGTCGCATTTGGTTCGCGTTTCGTTCCCCTATCCACCACCCGGGGACGCGCCACGTGGCCCAGGGACAAACGGCCCAAGATCCTTCTTAACAAGAGAGCCCGAAGGCTCTCTATCGAGGGAGATCCGTGGCTTAAAAACATATCCAAAAGAAAGAAATAATAAGAAAGTCGTAGTAGATAAATGTAAATCTGTTTCTGTTTAAATTTTTGATGCCCTTTTTCTACGTTTATTCTTATGACCCTCTAAGAATCTAGCACATGCAGAAAGTGTGAAGCGACACTATTTTTTCGGATGCCACTGGTTCAGTTTCGTATAAATTAGCATACATTATTTTATCTTTTATTAGAACAAAAATTGGCATTATATCTACATTTCCTTTCTTTTCTTCAGGAAGCGCACGGGGTTTTTTATGTTGTGGGGAGGGGGGGAGAGCTATTGAGATTACATTCAACTGTGAACTCACATTTATCGTAGTCTGCATTGTTGCCGTTGTGGAAATAGGCGCTATCAAAGTCCACTATTTTCACTTGGTCATCGACTAGGACCAGCTGAAAATTAATTTCTGAAAGAAAGTTTCGGTAAATCGAAGGCATCGGCATAAAATACATTTTTTCGAGACGCCGGCGAATTTAAAGTGGAATTTATAATTATGCCAGCAGTCAGTCTTCCTAGTGAGTGGTATGACATGTAGCAGGGCATCGCCCCCCCCCCCCTCGCCACCAATTTACTGTCGACATGCATTTTGTGATCGGTGATCGGTCTTACGGAAGCCGGTCGAGGTCAGATAGAGATGGGAGGAGTACTTCAAGGAACTCCTAAACGAGGAGTTCCCTCGTCGGGAGGCCGAGGAAGAACAACCAACGGAAGGACCCATCCCACCCTGGACGCAAGAAGAGGTTCGCAAGGCCATAGGGAAGATGAAACTCGAAAAGGCAGCAGTGTCTGACGGTGTGCCAGTAGAGGCTTGGATGGTGCTCGGGGGCTCGGAATCAACTGGCTGACGCAGTTCCTCAACAGAATCACAAAAGAAGGTAAGATGCCGGATGACTGGAGGAACAGTACCATAGTCCCCATCTTCAAGCAGAAGGGAGACGCTTCCGAATGCTCCAGCTACCGAGGGATCAAACTGATCTCACACACGATGAAGACTACGAACGACTGGTCGACTCAAGGCTGAGGGAGATGGTACCCATCTCCCAGGTGCTGTGGGGCTTCATGCCTGAGAGGTCCACCACAGACGCCATCATCATCGCTCATCAGGTGATGGAGAAATATCGGGAGAAACGAAAACCCTGCTACCTGGCATTCCCCTACCTGGAGAAGGCCTACGACAGGCTAGCTTGGGCCGTAATCTGGAATTCCCTTCGAGGGAGGGGTGTCGCGGAACGTCTGATCACGGTCGTAAGGGACATGTACGAGGGCTCGAAAGTGGCGATACGAACTCCACACGGGGTGACAAGGAAAGTGGACATCACAGTGGGGGTACACCAAGGGTCGGCTCTGAGCCCGTTCCTCTTTCTGCTGACGCTTGACTCTATAGTGAACCACCTTGAGGAAGGCCCTCTCAGAACGATCCTCTACGCGGACGACATCGCCCTAGTAGCCGACAACCAGGAGGAGCTGGAGGAGAAGGTGGAGCTGTGGCAGAGAGCCCTCGCAGACGACGGCCTACGGCTGAACGTGAAGAAGACGAAGTTCATCAGCTCTGAGCAGTGCGCTGGATCAATCCTAGACTGCCAAGCGGAAACGATCGAGAAGGTGGAAGAATTCCGCTACCTCGGAAGTGACCTATCCGAGGAAGGAAGTTCGGACCAGGCGGTCAGGGGACGGATAAACGCAGCCAGGCTCAAGTGGAGGTAGTCCATAGGGATCCTCTGCGACCGTAGATGCTCCAGGACGCTCAAAGGCAAGCTCTATAGAACAGTTGTGAGACCTGCCCTCCTCTACGGCAGTGAGCGCTGGGCCCTGGGTAAGGCGCAGGAGCGGCAACTGCACGCGGCGGAGATGAGGATGCTGAGGTGGGCATGTGGATGGACCCGTCGGGACAGGGTGCAAAACGAGGATGCTAGGGCAGTGATGAAGACTGCCCCGATCCAGCTGAACATGAGAGAGCAGCGCCTGAGGTGGTATGGACACGTCCTCAGAAGACCAGAGAATCACCCCATAAGGTTGGCACCAGATTTCGAGGCACCCGGAAAGCGTCCGAGAGGAGCCCCAAGGAAAAGATGGAAGGACGTCATCAAGAGAGATCTCGCCGAAGTCGGCGCCACGGCAGATGACGCCCTTGATAGGATGAGGTGGCGACAGATCACAAGAACAGCGAACCCTGCGACTGCGTGGGACTAAACGCTCAGGAGGAGAAGAAGAAGAAGATACATTTTGTGATCGTTTTCTATCGGGAATCATATTCACTTGAATTCTATTTTAAATGGAAGGTTTCTACGCAAAAATCTGCTAGATCGGCTGATAGTGAATCGCCGATCGATACTGTTATATTTTTTTGCAAAACGTGTTTGCTGGGCACTATATTTGTGGGCCATCGCCTGACAGGGTACTTTGAGCAGTGATCGGACATCAGGATGTGAGGTTATTTCTCCAGTTATTAATTCAGTGCTGACGGACGATCAGACGAGCATACGAGCAGGTTAGCCACTGGGTGACTAACATGTTAGGTCTCTGCTAAGCAACGAACATCTACATAGTAGAAGATATGACAGGGAGCTTCGTTCGCAATTATTTTCAATGAGTTAGAACCACACGAACCTGTTGCCTTCTCAAGTCATCGAAGCGCAACGCCGGATAGCGGGTGAAGAAGTCCAGCATGGCGGTGAATAGGTCGTGCCTCCTCTGCGCCGACATTTGCAATAGCGAGAGCGTATCCAAAGGAATTCCCTTCTCAGTTACGATGTTCACCTTGCGCATGTCGTCGAGAGGATGCCGTGGAATGCAGTACGAGAAAATCTGAACAATCGCTGTTCATCATGTTGTAATAAACATCTCTTTGGTTTAGAGACATCGAGCTACTGGGTCAGTTGCACTTACCTTTATCACATTAGAAGAACTCCGCAATTTCAGAAGCAGTTTGACCTCATTCACGAAACCTTTCAGGAGTTCCAGCCGGCAACGGATCTCCTTAAAATACCTTAAGTACCGATTGCGTTGGTGGCAAAAAATATCATTGCTTGCTCCATCGTTGCTTTCACCGGGACTTGTGCTTTCGTGACATTCTAGATGAGAACCCTGAGAATAAGTCTTGGCAATGAAGGAAAAGTCTCACCCAATCACTCTTGCCGAAATTCTTGTGAAAACAGTTCTGCAGCGTCTTGCCGTTGAGGTTAGGGCATTTCAGTACAGAATCGGGCGAGAGAACGTGAACCAGCTTGCTCCAGCCACTGGCAAATATCTCGTATTCCGCTGCTTCGAAGCCGGAGCAGTTCAGATACGAAACTGAAGGTCACACTCGTGCGATTATTTAGAGTCCAAGGACTTTGAGCAAGTGAATACTCACCGTCAGTCCCTTTGAGCGCATAGCCATCTACCCGCTCCTCCAGGTCGTTGAATACCGACAAGTCAAGAGGATCTGAATGCGAGAATGTGCTCCTGCACCGATTCTATCGAAAGAGCCAGGAGGTGGGGCCGCTAGAAATGCGAAACAAGCACAAGCAATATGGCTCCGCCCTGCTAGGAAATTGCAAAGAAGGATTCTCCCTCACGAAGGCACAGTATTTCGCGTTTCGAAGTTTCGACATGGATCCGTCCCAATGGAGAAGTGTCACTTCACTCTGGCTTTTCCACAACGGCGACAAAATCGAATGTAAAGGCAGAGACAATGCACTCAATAGACTGAAATAGCCTGCGAAAGATTTTTTTCTGCATTTTGGGACAAGTCACCCTTTTTGTGCTTAACTCGTTTAACAACGTGCGGTGCTTTCCTTCCACTGGGATAGATCCTAAAAGAGTTCACTTTGACCTCCAACTTTTCTTTTCTGGAAACCACGTCGTGGTCAGTTTTTGCTGCACATATGAGCACTGTTCCAATGACGATTTTGTAGTATTATGACTAAATCGTTAACGTTAGGCCGAAATAATTATCCACATACAACCTCGTGTTTCGCAAAGTATTTATTATTTTGTAAACGGTCCACTTTGATTTTTTTAAATATTGGTCAGGCAGACAGAGTGATGTGCTGACCACACTCCACTAGGATGGATAGAAAGTCTGCCACCAGCTCATCGACCTGGAGAGACTGAAAGCTTCGTTGGCATGGTCGGGAAATCCGAACCAACAGCCAGGAATGGTGTGCACGCGACAGCCGGCGCCTACTGCGTCACCGCGCTCCTAACTCTTCTCTATCAACTGGTCTTTTATATATTCCCCGCACGACTGTCTAGAATTTCGGCATGTCCTTGAACAGCAGAGAAGATAGTCGTAGAGCTGTGTCCCAGAATTGATATCGAGCCTTTATTCTGCTCAAGTGTCGACGTAACTGCCTTCTTCGGATCCCTTTTCTCTATCCAAAGGTGACTCAACAGCCTTTCGACTGTATACACATGGACAATTGAGTTGTCTTCCTCACGGTTCGTCTCTCGTTCTCTTTTCTTTCTAAAACGGCTGAAACTTGAACTGATTCTTGGACGGGTAATTTTTCAAACTCAAACTGCACCTATATTTTCAAGGCTCTGAAAAAGTCGGTTGCGCCGAAACGTAAGCCGAATAAGGGCCGAATTTTAGCACGACCGCTCTACTAGAGTTTTCTTTGGTTTTCCCAATAACTTTCTAATCATCTCAAAATGTCAGCTATAATTTATATACAGATATTTCAAGTAGTAAAATGGGTGAAAAGTGCTTTCAGTTGAATGTTATTGTACTATTATGAAAAAAATGCACATTCTTTGTCCAATGTAGCTTACTCCAATGATTCATAAATTTTTTGAAATGTACAATATTAACAAGTAGTAAAAATCAATTAAGCATATAAGTCGCAGCAGTCACGTGGTCAAAGGGCCTGTTTTTGGCTCAGCTCTGCAGCACGAACAACCAAAATTTACATTTTCCGTTGATTCCATAAACAATCTGCATTGAGGACACAGCAGCAGAATCGTGTCTTGACATATTTTCATCGCTTAGTTTATAATTACCTAAGTAGGTTTTCAATTTATTTTCTAGCCAAACTCGAACTTTACGGTGTTAAAATTCATTGTATGACAGTTTAAGGAGTACAATGTGTAACAGCTCAGACGGAGCGCCAAAAAAGCTAAGCTATGATGTACAAATGCAGTTGAATTAAACATTAACATCATTCTCACAGAAACAGACCCCAAAATCGTACCATGTCAGGGGTACTGGGGGGGGGGGGGGGCATTAAATGACCGTAATTTACCAGTAGGATAAGCCGTACAACGTACCTATCGGTAGTAATTGATCTTCAACATGGTGCAAATAGCGCAGTAGTTCGTCTCTGTAGGAAATTGTAAGAAGAACGATTGTCGTTGTCAGGAATGAATGCCAGCCCATGACATTCTGACGATGATTAGCCCTTAATTAGTGTGCCTGAAATAGTAATTGCATAGGTGCCACTAGTTTTACCGTATGGAGATCTGACTTCAGTAATCAGCAAGTTCGCGAACATTCAGCAATTAAGCATGAAACCGAGGTAGTTGTTATCCAGAAAGAAGTCTCATTAGACGTGAAGGCGGAAGTGGGTTTATAATCGGCTCAAAATTACAATGAAAGGTTTCCTCCAGGTTAATCACTTCAGGGTGATTGATAAAGCTGCGCTGTTATCCGCCTTAATTATTCTCAAATCACCTACTCAACCAACCTGGCAGGTCCAATAGTCCTTAAAACCTTCATAGCGTGAATGCATGTGGTAGCGCATTCGTAGACGGTCAGGAATCAAAATTCTCCGTTCGGTTCCTCTCCATGCCAATCAGACCTTTTTCCCTGCGAGGCCGTGAATCAGTACCAGTCTTGTCTAGGATCTTCAAAAGGCGGACTTGACTATAGTAGGTCACAGCAAATCATTCTATGGTGCCAAATACACATTTAAATTTACTCCTCAATTTCCCGCAAAAGTAGAAATGGTGGCACATGCTAAACAGGTCATTAATTTTTTTCGTGGGATAGGGAAAAACAATGGGAATATTATTAGCAAGTACTAGAAATACTGTATTTGAAAAGCGGGACCGAGTAATGTCTGGCGGAGGTTCCTTTAGAATCTTCTTCGTGAAGCTTCCCAAGCCACCCTACGATTTAGTATTGGCGGAAAACAATCGATGGTAAAGTGGTTAGCCCCCACGAGATAGTTGGTAACTGACAGTGTGTAATGTACTTTCTGATGCAGAAGTAAAAACTTCAGGCTACGGCACCCGCGCTTCTCTAAGGAAGCGAGTATATGAGAGGTAGAAACAGAGAGGGTTAGCCCTACGGGTCTCCTTTAGGCTAGCCCCTCCAGGCTGAATGATAGCTGTGCTGTTATGCGTCTTAAGTATATCCAAAGCACTTATTAGACCAATCCGAAGAGGCTCCGACAATCCTGGGATTCTTGATAGCTCGAGTCGGTAATCTTCGCGCTCATTGTGCTCAATGGTGACATTTCACTCTAACAAAGAGTTTCAAGATGGCATTTGCTTTTTTATTGTCTGTCAGCCATAATATGGCAAATCAAAATATTAGTCGCGACGCTTTGACAATCTTAATTTCAGCATACATTGATACGCTCACTTTCCTGAGTTCCATTAATCTGACAAGAGTTGCCACTCACTAAAGTCCTTATACGGCTTGTATTTACTCTTCTTGCGGGACACAGCTTCGTGATGGGTTCTTCAGCTGGTCTTCGGAAGAACAACCACAGCACTCACCACTCAAATAAATACCAGATGGCCCATGTCCATATCCACTCGTCGAAGGGCTACGGAGTCGTTCTTATTCGTTTCATCGTCTCGTCATCGTCACCCAGAATGCTGCTGTCATTCAAAATTGGTTGGTAGCGTGATTCCTTTCCAACTGAAATGCCACTTGGTCAGCCATACGACGAACGCATCGGCTCTCTTGGTTGGAATTCTCTCCCGAAGGCGCTTGACGTCTCTCATGATCCACTCCATTGCTCCTTTCGCTCATCGGTCATCTTGTCTCTTCATGACGCGATAGGCCTTTCGATGCCTATGCCATCCACTCGCAGTCCTTTGGCCACAAAGATGTTGGAGCTGCGATGTTCGTTTCGGCGTTGAGTTTGCCGGTTGTTCCATTCTTTACAATACATCACTGTGGCGCTCTCGGAGTGGTCCTTAGTGTCTCCGACTAGTCGCTGTAGCGAACCATGTCTCGGCCGCGAAGCATAGCGCAGGGAGAACAGCGAATCTGGTTGAAGGTCTCGGGAGCGAGAGCGTTTGGCGAATAGCTTCGTTCGGAGGTCTGGGTCTGTCAGATGGCCTGCGGCCTCCTTGAGATTTCCAAACCGAGGCAGCTCTTCAGCTGCTGCCCAACTCGCTTTCCAAGGTACATGTGCTACGACGTCTTAGTGAGCTGAGAGCCGTCCAGCTGAATTCCTTCTTCCTCACTGTAGACTACTTCATGAACTGCGTCTTCCTCCGGCTGATTCGCAGCATCTATTCCCTGCTCCGTTTAGCTCAGCAAGCGTCAACTCTGCTCCAGCGGTAGAATTGGACACAAGGAAAACGAGGAATTGGGAGGAAACTCCCATCCACTTATATGCTGTTTTCGTACCAGTTGAGCGAATTCTCAGTTACCGCAGCGGCACTGAAGTGACCAGATTGGAACGTCGTATCTAACTACTAGATCAACTCATGTAACATGCCAGAATTGATGAGCAATGGATACCAAGCAAAAGGTGCTCGTATCTCACCTCAAATGAGAAGTAGTGAACAAGCAGATTTCTTCTGAAGTTTTTTCTTGGTTTGAATGAGGTCAATGTGATCATTGAGCGTACGAGAGAGAATAGGGAAAATCTGCAGCCTCTCTCTGCCGTCATTATTCACCTGTTTTTTATAGCAGCTCCGTCCGTGTCCGGATTTCATTCTCTGGATTTTGCAACATTCGCTTGCGAGTCTAGGTGCAAGTCGCAAAAGAGATATCTACTGCTTTTCAGAAAATTTGTCTGAAAGCATGGGATCAAAAATGTTGAATTTATGCGTACATATTATAGCAGCGAAAGGACAGCAAGCATTTTTGAGCGTATGCTGACAGCGTATGCTCTTGCCAGCTGTGGAGCTTACAGAGGTTGAACAAGCTTGCACCATTTACACTGGAGGTTTCGAGAGGAGTTTTCCAGTTTAATGACTTTTTAAATGATGCATTACGTTCCACTGCCTGTCAAGGTGACTGAAGATAACATAACAAGCTTTGCACCTCTTCAAGCCGGCAAGTTGGTAGCAGAAGCATAAAGCATTGAGTGCTCCATCGGTTGGCCACCGTAACTCATTGTGTGGACCAAACACATACGGATTTATGTTGCCTCCACGATATCCTATTGAAGTACTATAGAATGTGTGGCGCATCCCGAACAGCGGTTCGCTGACTAACCCAGAAGAGGTTTTCGTCCGAATTTCGTAGAACATTGCTATGTGGGAAGCATTTATTTAGAAACCTCTATTGGTCCCTATTGAAGGTGAAGCGCGACAATAGTCAAATTTATTTGTGTTAAGCCAGCCATTCTATTTCGGCGGAATGTCGTCCAGCGTGGTAGAAGAGGGGAAGCATGCGCTCGATGCTGTAGTTAGCGGATGGTGGACCGTTTCAGCTATATGACCTGGTGGCTTCTTCTGTTCTTCTTCGACCTAAGCCTTTTAAACTGATTTGCATAAATCATGGAACACATTTCGAGCCATTTTAGTAAAGCTCTCTCCTGAAGTCTAATAAAGAAGAACCCACATCGATATGATGAACGTTTTGCTGCAGTGCAGAGGTTACTTATGGCTACTTAGCTCACTGTCCATTCTTGCTTAACAAGCCATACGTGACTTACAGGAATCTTTCCTTCCTCTGGCCTTCCTCACAAATAGACGGGTATTGACTGAACGGGGAGTTCTTTTTTGAAGCTTTCTCTTGTTTTCTGAATAGAGAGGAACAGTTTCCTTTCTCTCTGCATTGATATTCAAGATTGTTTTGTTTTCATGTTTTCAACTTCTGACTACGCAGAAACAAACGAATGCTCCATCACTTCAATGGTAAAGATGCTCTAAAAACTACAAAGTAGACGTGTTTACAGCACCCTTTAGGATCCCTGACTAGGATGACTCTCTGTAGCATTGTGCTTTTTCTTTTCGTGGCCCCTTCTCCCTATGGTTGTGCCGAAATTTTGAACTCGTTCCATCTTTTCTTGACTGCAAAATTTGAAGAGAGCAGCTACGAAGAGGGCTGGGAACTTCGAAGGTACTTACCAGGGAATGCCGTCAGCTTCCTATGGAACTTCGGATTGAGATCTACATCACGTGAAAGAGCTCGAGACACTGATCACAGACATGTAGACCACGTCTGCTAAATGGATCTTCTAAGCGAGTTATCGCCGGCGGAAGCCGCGATGTCTTCCATGTGTTAGGCGCGCTCAATCAGTGTTGGGCGCAGTGTTGCGCGGTAATCAGCGGTTCGGCTATCAGCGCCGTCAGGAGTGGCGGTGGCGCAGTGGTAGAGTGCTCGCTTCAACTGATTGGGTTCGTTGGTACGGTTCCTGCAGCCGACGGCTTTTTTGCATTTTGCGACCTATATTGGACGAGGGCTGTAATCTCAATTTTTAGCACATTTTTGAGCGAACGGCTAATGGCGACTTGCATTTACGTCTATTTGAAGACGGAAGCGGGTTTCAGGTAAAATGTTTGATTCATGACATGAAGCGAGTCAGAAATTCGAACCAAAAAAAACAAAAATCAACAAAACTTAATAAACATAATAAATAAAAAGTAAAGGCACTAGTTAAAGTTCCGACTCCACCGACACGATTTCGGTTGGAAAATTTTTCCGCTGAAACTTCGTCAGAGGGTTTGCCTGGGGTGCAGATTACGAATCTGACATCTGTTTTTCACGATTCGGTCGGAGACCACCCATACCTTTAACAAGGGTGGTCCAGGCTGAGTCACCGATTTCGCTGGGCACAGTTAAAAGTTCCGACTTCACGGGCACGACTTCGGCCAAACGGTTGTAGCAACGGTATGGG
>CANDYH010000042.1:0-27941 GCA_947396885.1 Heligmosomoides polygyrus polygyrus | reverse complement strand
GCCTGTCTGTTCATAGCTGTTAGCTATTGAATGCTTCCACATGGCGATCAAGACCAGCAAAAACACTCGCGAAGCGGCACCGAAATTGACAGATCACAGGCCCAACGGTAAGTGGACGCCTTCTGGAAGATGCTCTAAAGCTCTAATGATGAACGCTCCATTTCAACAAATGTGCCCTTATTTCTTAATAGCTGAGAGCCCGCTGGCCCACCATGACGAAGAAAGGATCTCAGTGACCGAAATAAACATACATTGTTCTTACTGAAGGGCAATGCTGCATGTCTGATGGATCTCTGAAGAAATATTCGACTTTCCACTGCTTTTGTTGCTTCTCTAGGCACTTGTGGAGCGAAGGCATGCAAAAATTGGTTGAAAACTCTTGGTATTGGTCAATATTAATTTTGATCTTCTGCAACAGAGCATCACTTCAGAGCCGAATGTCCCCCAGGTAGGCGAAGCAGAAGCTAATTGATTTTCCTGACCTTAATTTTCTGGCTTATCCTGTCGCTGATCTGAAAACGTTTGAACGCCCCTTTTATCGGCCAATCACATCGAAGAATCGAACAGCTGAGAGAAAAAAATGAATTTGAACCTATCTTAAGTTATTGAATGGTATTCACTCTTAATAGTATTATTTGCCATTGACATTTCTGCCTAAAAGAGCTTTGACCCAGCCCAGCTTTTTTTGGTCTAGCATCAAAGGACCTTTGTGTTTGGCAGTGACAACATGTCAGCACTACATAATTGGCTTTTTCCGAGGTCATTGCAGAGAAGAGGGTAATGCTGAATGTGTCGTTTCGTTCGTGCACGATTAAACAAGCTGCAATATCAAGCAATTATTTTCGCAAAAAATCGACATTGTTCCTAACCAATTGTTAGCTGCAACCCAAAATGCTACGGCCTCATGTCTGCTTCGACTTTAGGAAAAATGTCATCTCTAGCGATAAGGCTTGGCCTGTTTTCTACAGTTCCACTTCTGAGCCACTCTCTAACGATGGCGACAACAACGTGGTATCTACCCCGCTACTTTTCTACAGACGATAAGACCCGTTTCTGCTAATTTGATCGAGGTGGTGGTGATTGCCACTGCCAACAGCTGCACGTGGCTCCTTTGTGGCACCCTACGGTGCGCACTGCTCAAGAGTTGTCCCCACCAAACACCGATTCTTACTATAGAATGCTCTTCCTAATAAAAATAAGGGCAAGATCCGATATCCGAAATCAAACTAACCTTGGATGAGGATGACGTTGGACCACCAGACGCCGGTAGCTGGAAGGAATCATGGGTGAGTGAGCTTCGTTCCTAGGGACCACCCGACTTCTGTACCGCAAAGGTCAGATCGAGTAGTTCTAATCCCACAGCTCTATAAGGGTGCCAGTTCTTGGATATTCCTGATGCACCCTTCCTTGGGAATGGCATGAGGATTCTAAGTCGCAAGCCAAAGTGCCTCTAGCGTCCTGCGTGCCGAAATGTCACTTTCGCGCGCCAGGATCGAGACGAACACCGCCATTGTGCCACCTTGGGGCAGGGCCCTGTGTTATCCCCTATCTTCAACCTTTACCACGTGGAGATCCGCTCTGCGTATGCATCTGCGTATCTCTGCACTCACTTCGCCTGAAGTGAAGGGCACGCAGAAGGGTGTCTTGCCTCGTTCTTCTTCTCGACGGACTATAACTGTAGCTTGTGCCCTCCTTTCCTTCTGCCAACTTTGTTTTGGATACCCTTATTTTCTGCAGCTTTGGATTGAGACTAAAAATCCGCAGGCCAATCGCAACGAAGAGTACGTCGCGATTATCCAAGGACTGGCACCCTTTGAAGTGGTGGTGTTTGGGGAACAGTTCCACAAATGTCTCCGACATTTCCAGGCTCTGAGAAAGACGACGACGCCGAAACGTCAACGGTAAAAAAGTTGATGAGAATCCTGGCGAACAGCTGAACGATTTCATCTATAGTTTGCTCAAGCGTATCCCAGGTAACATGCATTAAGGGGGCCCCTCCTGTGGTAAAAAATGTGTTGCATTTTTTGTGTAGAAGTTGGTATTGAGATGCTTCACCTGACTTCACTGGGTTAAGGACTAGCCATCTTGCGGTACCGAACTAAACCGGAAAGTTACTTCGAGTAGCAAGTCCTTCTCAAAAATGCCGCCTAAATGGTGCTCAGAAAAGCAAGCTTTCTGGTACAAGAGGCCAACTATTCCGGAGAACCTGCTCATATGTAGCCTTCGTCATATCCCGCTTAAAGACCTCTCTTGAAAAGGTTGACATTAAGATGTGAAAATTCAGGTTGTAATAGTATGTTTCAGGAGAATACAGATTAAAAATTATGACTCAACTTCGGCACCTAAATACCTACAACGAATGAAAGCCTAAAGATTTTTGGTGCAATCTGCAATCTCTCCCAAGAAGCCGTAGGAGCTTTCCCGTGCTGATCACTGAAGCTAGTCGATCAAAAGCTGGACACAAGCGGGCGAAAAGTGGAGACGAAACCGGGCTGTTTGCATTGCACGGATGCGCTTGTCTTGCTTCCTTCATTGCAACATCTTGCTGGCACACTACAATAATACGGTCACTGTATACAACGGAAAAATACGAGCTGATGACCGAAATTGCTGATCGCATCGTAGATTACTGTGAGATCCATAATCTGATAGACTTCGCATTCTGAGAGAAGTGGTTTTCTGAGCTAACCAGGAAGCATGGTGATATTGCCTGTATTGACGGTAGATAGGCAGGTGAGATGTCTTAGGTTGGTATCGGACTGCATAAGGGAGGACGAACGACAGAAGGCGGCAAACCTTTCCTCAATGTACGATAATTCTGAAGCCAAACTCAATGGCGACTAGCTGAATCAGCTTACGTCCGTCTTCAACACGGATACAGTCTCCGATGCTTCCAATCGCGTAGATAGAGTCATCACCTCGCGAGCGTGGTCTGACCTCCGTCATCAATTCGTCGGAGGTGTTACCACGTTATCTGACGTTGCGGATGACAGTATCTGCAGATAAAGGTGTCAGGCGTAGTTCATTCGTTCCGTGGGTGTTCACATCAACTGAGGCGTGAGTGTTAGAGATGCCTATCTTATTGTGCGCTAATTGTCCACGCTCAGCCCGTATTACGGTACCATCGACCGTGAAACGACCCGGACAGCCGTTCCAGGGGGAGGGGGTCTCGGAGTAGGTGCGAAGGAACTGGACTAGAACAGCTAACAGGGAATTACGGTCAAATAATTGTGTCGCATAATTACTTATTTTTCTTTTGAATTCGACCGGCTGTCTTCGAATGTCTAGGTCACTCTTCCTTTTACGTTTGGGAACCTCCGAAAGCCATATACATAATTATCACCTACCGATCAGAAATACCTCTCCTAAACTGTGGTGACTTTCTCTCGAGAGCAAGTCTGTCAGGAAGATGTAAGAACCCTAAGGTGGTCGTAACACCAGATATGTTGTGGAAACTTTTAGCAAAACATTGCCACTGGAGAGAGACAGGGGAGACCTTGAGAGATTCTTTGACAAATTTCGTTTGTACTACAATCATCCTTACCCTAGGAAGTCACTCTGAACTGTTTTTTACGCGATTCTGGACATTTATTGACGAAATTCGGAGAAAGTTCCTGACGGGGAAGTTGCAAGGGTGCCCTGATAAGCAACTTGGAAGAAGGAAACCATTTGAGTGATGCTATTTAGGTAGCGAGCATACATAAGAATCGTCATCTGGTTATTAGACTGTGTGGTAAGAACTGTGCTACGAAGACTTCTTAGGATATCCATAGCTAGGCCTTTGTGTAAACCACCTAAAGGAGATTGGATATGGGACATTCCCTTCCCAGATGGGTTCCTCGAATGACTAAGACTTTTGCAGAGGAGTCCCGAATTGAAGTCGCACATTGGAAACGTCAACAGGGTGCTATCGGGTCAAGGCCCATCCTTAGATGGTGCCAGCGCTTGCGCTTAGTCTGCATGAAATATCCTGAAATGCCTTTTTACATCCTGAAACCAAGAACAATTTCGACTGTTCTCGGTAGCCTTAATATAAATTAACTCGACTGCTCCAGATGACTTTTGTGAAACGAGCTTAACGCTATAAAATATGGGTTTTTTTCTATTTCACCACTGCTCAGAGTTTGAAATTATTCAAGCAGGAGCATGATGCGCTCGTTTCCTAGTCGTCTCCAGTGCATCCTTTCGCGTTCCTGCAACGGAGTTTTCAGGTCATTTGAGGATAGCACTTGCATATAAAGCTTCCATGATACTTACTGTTCAACAGCATTAAGTTCAAAGTGTGAAGCACTCATCCTACGTTTGATGATCAGTTGATTCAGTACTTGTGTGTTCTTCTTCGAACACCAGAGCACTGCGTTTGTATTCGAGACAGATTACATAGAGTCCTGCTGATAGGAACTAGCTTGATGATCTGTCATTCAAGAAGAATTCCCTTTTCATTGCTCACGACATTTAGTTCAGACACACAGGGTTCATGACACCAAATCTTTGTTAAGAAGCGTTGTGCTAAATGCATAATGGACTGTGGACTTTGCACAAATTGGTTGTACTATCCAACGAATGATTGAAATCTCTCACTGCTACTCAAAGGAAGATAACGGCAACGAGCTTCCCTACCCATCCTACGAATCCTGCTTCTGCTCCACTCATATCATATGATTTCTCTATTGAAATTTTATTTAAATGGGAACTGCGGGCCTGCTACGAGCTGAGTAGACTACATACTTACACATCTAACTTCCACCTTTTCTCTCAATTTATGCGAATGTAACGTTCATGAAGGTGTGTTCGTTCCTACTCTACAGAATATCTAACACACTGGCTGATGTTTCTGGAATGCCTGAACACCCTGACGGCTATTGCATTTTCTATGCTTAGCGCGGTTGGGTGTTGTTCAAAAAATAAAGCTGAAAACAAGTTAGTTCAAATGAAGGTGAAGCTGTGCTTCAACCACTGTGAACGTAGCTTTCAATTCACCTTTCTGAGTGCTGCAGTCACATGCCCTTGGTGTCTACGTTGGTTCTTCATAGCCTTCCGAATAGCCGTTTTGAGAAAACTTAGACTATAGCATTGTACTGCGCAAGCCATCCTCTCGGCGATCGCAAACATCAAAACATTTTCACATACAACCACTGCACTAAGGGAACTAAATCAACAGTGGGGTGGCAGTGCATTTGACTTAAGGTTTAAGGACATTAATGTGTCCTTTCATTTTAAAATTTATTAGAAGTGGTCGTAGCTACTCCACTGCACCGTTCACCTCACTCGTTCCTTCACTTGCACTTTTTCGTGACGTTTCTGTCATCGTGAATATTAAAAAGGATAAAGGACGGCATTACTCAATCTCCTTTGGGATGCGCCAGCGCATTCTACTTCTACGGGATGTCGTGGAGGCGATATGAATGTGTATTTGGCCATGCAATGACTTGCGGTGGCCAGCCGATGAACAAGTCAGCGCTTTATCCTTCCATACACTTCTGGTACCAATTCGCCGACCCCGAAGGGAGGGAAGGCTTTGTTGGCCTGGCGGAAAATCCGAACCAGGAACATGGTATCGGGTGCACGCGACCATCGGCGCCTCCTCCGACTGCGCTACATGCGCCCATCGTGAATATTACCAGACAGAAAATACGTTGTTTGCTGTTATATTAACGTTCTAGTGCTCTAGATCTCCGGCACACGCCTCTTTTCGCCCTCTTTTCTCGGCCTTGAATGACTAGCCCGTGCCGCTCATAAAATTGGACACTCTAAAATAACTCAAAATCAGACTCGTTGTTTGTGTTCATGCAATCATCCAAACAGATTAAGATATACTATTGCATTACGAATAAAACCTGCTTTTATAGCTCACCACTGAAAATTTTAGCTCCTATGCTAAGGCTGTCTCATCAATATTTACCATCGCCGCTACAAATCATTAACTGTGATGGCTATTATCCCAATTTTCAATTAACCTATACATGTTTTAAAAGCGGAAAGCCTTCAAATTTTTCCACTTTTATAAACGTTTTTTTTTTCAAAGAATTCCATCGAATATAGTGTGATATTTGTTGTTCAGCCAGCTTTTACCTGTTAATCTTCAAATCACCTTCCTGACAAGATGTAATGGATGTCTTTCCGAACAGTATGGCATATTTATTTATTTAATTTATTTAAATATGCTTGAGGGTTAACTACAACGTCAACGACACTTCGAGCAGACAAAGTAGCCGTTAAAGCAACAGTAAAATGAACGTTCAGTTACATTAAAATTGGAAACCTCATTATTTTGTTAATCATATTGTCTCTTTCCATTAATACTTTAATGATGTCTTTATAAGCCCATCCCATAATGCACTTTCCAGAATACTGCTGGTGATCTTCCTGCAGATAATTAAAACGTTACCTTATACCGAGTTAGTCGTGAGAAATGCTAAGTTGTTAAAGATCCTCTGGAAAACTTCACAGACAATCTCGCTATTTCTTCGTCAACGGTAGATTAAGATCGTTAGGACCTCTATTATGCCGGTCTAAAAAGAATGTCGGTTTTAAACTGTCCCACTCAGATTAAAATTCTTCCCTCTAAAACCAGCTTTCCGTCCAAAGCACACTATCGTAGTATCTATGATACACATAACTACTCATTATCCGCTTCAGAAGCTATGTCGTGTTCATGACCATGAGACCGGACGGAGTTTTTTTGAAGTGAGGGAACAAAAATGAGAAGAAAAATGGAATCGTTTTCAATTCCAGAAAGTTTCATGGAGAATGACAAATGCACATATTTTCGCACCACTACCTATTCACTCAGGCTTTGCGAAGTCAAATTCCTCACATTTTCTAGTCTCTTAACCATTCAGAGGCCATGTTTTCAGAAAACCTGCAGCCGCTTACAGATCCATTACATTTGGAGACGTTCTACTCTGCAGCAGTTGAGTCATGAGGTTCCCGGATGTTCTAGTGGAGAAATCCGTTCTGACATGATACTATGACTTTGAGGAGCGTATTCGTTTCTGTGAGATATTAACAAAAACCGCAGTCTCTGGCATGCATCGAATTAAATCATGGTATAGAGGTCCTATTCTCATCGCAAGTATCACTACAGCTGAGAATTTTTCGCCAGCAGTTAACAGAAGTGAAGTCGAGCTTGTTGTCCTGATCCTGTCCAATAGGGATGCAAATGAACTTCTATTATGAAGCTCTTTTTCTCCCCATTCACAAGCAAAAGAACGGAGTACAGGTGAACATTCAGAGGAGAGTGGACCACACTGTATGATGTTCATAATTAGTGTTTTTATCCTAGCCGCAAGCCTAGGTGTTCTGCTACAGTTGGTGTGTATACGCAGCTGTATGTACTTGACGTCTCCGTTTTGAAAGTTTGCACACAAATCGTCCGGGTGTAATCAAGGTGGAGGAGGGTGAATGTCTCGTCATTGAGTTGCAGTGAAGTGCACATTCGTCTAAAATTATGCTTCCTGCTCTATTTCAGCAGGATCTACTTTGGATGTGCCCCTGCAACCTCCTCCCCGACTATCGCGCCAATGTCTGCCATCGTTTATAGCCCCTCTATCATTGAAGACTTTTACTTTTCCTATGAAATGTTCATAACAAGAACCGTTTTTTAATGATCTAAGAGTTCTCTTGTAAGAGCTATTTAGGTTGGTTGAATTGTTCAACTGGAGTGCGAATTTTGAATCCATAGATTGTAACTGATAAATCTGGATGCGGAAGAAAATGCTCATTTGGGATGAGAAAAAATGCTCCAAAAGTTTCAGGTATTAGTGAATGAACTGCAAAACTTTGCTCAAACAAAATCTCCGCTTTCAAATAATGTTCTGTTCTGCGCACATAGCGCCTAAATCGAAATTTGTAGAGTCACTCGTCGTTTAGCTAACAACGGGCTCAACTAAGGGAGGGGTTATTGCTGAACATGGACTAGAAGCTCGAGCCGAACAAGCCAGGCAGAGCGAAAGATGATGTGTAAGTGTTCAAGAACGTGGAAAAGAGAAGTCACCTCCAGTCCTTGTTAAATGATACAGCTGTACACTGGATGACCATGCTCGCTGAAGAGACCTATGTGTTAGGTTGGTGAAAAAGTCTTGCACCACTGCGTAATTTTTTTTCAAAATTTTATTGCTTCTTTTGTGAGCGACTTCAATCTTCGAAGTAATTATCATTTACATCTACAACCTTCTGCTATCTGCGGGGGAGATCACGAAATCCTTCCTTCCAGAATGACGTCAGCTGTGACTCAAAGAAGTGCTCCACCTCAGATTCCAGTTCGGTTCGGTCGTTGAAGCACCTATCCCTTAGTTGTTGCTTGAGAGAAAGAGGTAGTAGTCCGATGGCGGAAGACCTGGCAAATACGGTGGGTGGGGCAGCACCTCCTACCGAAGCCCTGCAACTTCTGACGAAACGACTTTGCAAAGTGGGGGCGAGCATTGTCGTGAAGAAGGTAAACATTTCTCCGGCCTCGCGGTTTGCGAAAAAGATCTCGCTCGAGCTTTTACAGCTGTGTAGCGTAGATGTTCGCTGTTACTGCGGTGCTGTCGCCAGGAAGCTCACGAGAGAGCTCGAGACTCCCATCAACAGCACAGCATTACCTTCCTCTGGTGGATGTTCGCCTTGAGGTTGTGGTTCTCGTTGAGGGAGTCACTGGGCCTACCGAGTGTGGTTAACGAGGAAGACCCACGATTCATCTCCCGTGACGACATTTTCGAGAAAGTCCTTATTACGAAAGCGAACAAGGAGAGACTGAGCGATAGTCAGTCGCGAAGTGCTTGTCCGAGTCCCGGAGTCAGTCAGCCTTCACTGCACTAGTAGTATTTATATTCCCTCAGAAGCAAATTGCCACGTATGCAAAATATTCTGGAATGTATGTGCTACAACTACGTAACACCAAACAGTCCTTAGACGTTCCCGTTGAATTTTGAAAAATTTTCAAAATTTTTGGTGCAAGACTTTTTCACCAACCTATTAGTTTATACCGTTCTCATTCTAAACTGAACGTTTTCATAGGTCAATAGGGAATGAGATGGACGAGAGCGCAACACTTTCCTCTACAACACGCCAGCAATTAATTTGGTTTCCAGCAAACCACGATAACATTAAGAATATTGTTTGAGAGAAAAATGAGAGTTTTGTATCTGTTTAGACTTAGCCATTTTCCCTAAGGCAATCTGCGCAGGACTGAATTTTGAATAAAAAATTTTTGGTACTTACAAGGCAGGGGCCCGTGCGCATACACAGAACCCAAGAATGTGCTTTACCTACCACACCTGTCTCAAATTCGAATAGATCCTGTACCTCCTTCCGTTGTTCAGTCTGTGCACTTCTTCTTTTCAGCGGAGGAGAGCACAGAACTCAACCAAGAGGCTTCGATTTCGAGCACGAGCCTCCTGCCTCATAAGAACCAAATTTTCCTCTAAAAAATATTTTTCACCCTTTTAATCCACGTTCGCTTGCACTTCAGAAAAAAGAAAAATTCCATTTTATTTTCAAAGATCTCTGATTTCAAAGAGACATATTGCGGAAGAGGTGTCGGCTGTCGCCTGTATCCGGCTTCTTGGTTCGGATTTCCCGACCAGGCCAACCAAGCCTTCCATTCCTCCGGTGTAGGTGAATTGGTACCAGGACTTATACCAGAAGGATAAAGCGTTGACTTATTCATCGGCTGGTCACTGCAAGTCATTGTGTGGCCAAAAATACGCATTAAAAACCGCCTTCACTACATCCCGTAGAAGTACAAGTAGAATGCGTGAAATCTCAAAAGGAGTCAAAAGGAGCCCTTAACCTTAAAATTATTATGGTTTCAAACTAAATATGCTCAGGTTAAAAAGAAAAGTGACCAGTTTAAAATGACAGTTGCATACTTCATTGGCCACATGTGTATCCTGATCCTGATTTTAACAGAAGGCTAGTCTGCTTGTCTTTTTTGATGGTCCCCATCAAGCTTTTTGAGCGTTGCACTTGTCTCGCAAGCGAGGGAGTAATCGGTCCACTACGCTAATTTTAGGGTAACTGCAAGACAGACCGTTACGAGCATCCCAGCATTTACTACTGCACATACATAGAAGGCCAGAAAAAGAAGGCTTGCTGTGGTCAGAGTGAAGCGATTAGCTGTGAAAGATACAGACTACAGAACCCACTGTATACATGGACTCAACACTTTGCTCTCTCACAGACTAGACTGCTGTATTGTCCTCTTGTAATTGTTGTTTCCTATTCGAAAACATCACGTGTTGTGCCCTTTCCCAAACTACGGCTTATCCTTTCTAGAAAGAAATGCCTGGAAGTCGGAGTGCCGACGGAATTGTTCTGCTCGACCACATATGTATGTATGTAGAGTATAATCCCATGCCACAATGTGGTCTCTCTCTACAAGGCAGTTATAGAGCTCGTCAAGTCAAGAAGATTCGAGCGCAGTGGCACATGCATAGATATCAGGAAGGGAGTACAGGGTGCGGCAAAATTACCCGTGCACCTAAATATTTTATTTTTTTCCGGCTTCTTCCCCCGAATTTTTTCCGCTTAACTCCCATATGTTGACTGAATTTTGGGAACACATACGCACTTGTATGCAAAATAGTTAGGCGTTCCAACCCAAGAAGTGCTATTATCGAACTTCAGAAGGCCGACAAGCAAGCGAGAAATATTGTGAAGATCCATTCCGTACCCGAAGAACGGTTTAGGATACAGTAAAACGCTACAAGGAATTGAGGACCGAATAGTACAGGAAAAGAAGAGGGCGTCCCACGACAGCTACCAACCGGAAAATGTAAAACTCGTGAGAGAAAAAAAGAAGCCAGGAGATCGATGCCCCAGACGGCAAAAGACGTAGGAATAAGCAAAAGGTGAATAGGGAGGATAGTCAGGGAAGAGCTTAAGGAGATCCCTTATCGCCTGCTGAAATGCCAACTTCTTATGGGCAATATGAAGAAGAGGATATTGGAAAGATGCAAAAGGTTGCTGCAACGATTCACGGTGGCATGCGCTCGAGAGATCGTCTTTAGCGATGAAAAAAATTTTCAGGTTGAATCCAGTCTTCAACGCCCAAAATGAGAGGATTAGTGGGGACTCGCTTGCCGATGCTACCGCCAAATGACGACCTCAGGAAAGTGCGGAAAAGCCTCAATCCATTATGGTTTGAGGAGAAGTCTTCAGGAAAAATCTTCACATGTTTTCGTAGAAGCTGACCTGAAAACCAATGCAGCGGTTTACAAGGACGTCCTGGAAAAAGTTTTCAAGCCGTGGCCCAATTTCACTTCGGAGAAGCCTACTGGTGTTTCCAGCAAGTTTTTGCTCCAGCACACAAAGAGAAGGTGGGTGGCGATGTCCGTTCCTTCACGTGGTGCCACTGGAAACTGCTTGCTTTCGCGAGCCAAGCCAAACACGGGCATTCGAATGCAGGCGACAGGCCCTAGTGACAAGCCGATCCACGAAAATTTTGAGCCACATCACGGTTGATGACGCTTAAGAGCTTTCGAGATAATGTTACGGTCCGCGGGAGCCGACGCGCACGTCGCAGAGCCTGGTGAGTGTGAGAAGTATGCGGGGGGTCCGTGATGCGAGGACGGCATCGGGGGGAACTGAGCTAGTCCGAAAGTCCCGTAACGTAGGCAAGACCCCGCGTAGCAATGAAAATTGGATGTGGGTACGTTGACGGGCCGCTCGTGCGAGTTGGTAGAAGCACTGAAGCGAAGAAAGATAGATTTCTGTGCGGTGCAGGAGACGAGGTGGTCCTGCTGCAAGTCGAGGGACATCGGCCATGGCTTCAAGAGCCGTTTTGGGCGGCAGTTCCAGGACCACCACTGGTGTCGGTATGATCGTCTCCGAACGTTTCCGTGACGCGATTGCGAGCGTAGAAAGTTCGATGACCGCCTGACGAAGATGGTTGTCGCCGTAGAAGAGCGACGATGGCATTTCTTTTCTGCGTATGCTCCGCAGACGGGCTGTTCCGAGGAAACCAAGGACGAGTTCTGGTCCCTGCTTGATGAGAAGACAGCGGGTGTACCGTCACAAGATATGGTTGTTGTGGCAGGTGACATTATTGGTCACGTCGGAGCCAACGAAAGAAGGCTACAGCTGCCATGGTGGTTTTGGTTATGTCCTTGTTAGGCGTCGCCTCCAAGACCTTGTCACAGACGCGAAACCGTGCCGTATGAGACGATTGCCGCGCAACACCGTCCGCTGATCTGCTCGCTGATGATCACATTTTCGAGTTGTAAACATGCCGACCGATGCGGGTCGGCTAGAATCAAAAGGTGGCTACTGAAAGAGAAGGAAGCGACAGTTATTTCTCGCATTCGGTTGCCGACGGTGACAACAGTCGATGAAACCTGGAAGGATGTTACCGATGCGATAACTCGGGCTGCACGCCTCGAACTCGGTACAACGAAGCCTGGACGACGCTGGGTCGACAAGCAGGCATGGTTGTAAACTGATGATGTCAGAGGGAAAGTCTGAGAAAAGAAACGGCTTTATCACGTACTCATCGGTGATAAAACAGTCCATAATTGGCGGATTTATCGAGAAGCGAAGAAAGCAGCAAAGATGGCAGTGGCCGTCGCTAAAGCAGCGTACTACGCTGACGTAAGGAAAAAATTGGAAACGCGCGACGGTGAGCGTTATTATTACCGACTCGCCAAAGCTCGCTGTCGCCATGCAGAAAACATTTAGAAGTTCTTTGGCATTAACGACGAGCGGTCATCTTCTGATGGATCGTAGGAGGGCTGTGAAACGATGGTATGAATAATTAGACAAAATCTTGAAGCTGAATTTTATCATCCTGCTATTCCATTTGCAGCTCCTGTATACGGTCCCGTTCAGAAGATCACAGTGAGCGAAACGAAGCAGCCCTGAGGAAGATGAAGTCAGGAGGGCAGTCCCGCGGAGTGCGCTGGTTACCGTCCAATTCGCCTTCTTTCGCACACCATGAAAACCTTTGAGCGAATTGTCGATGTCCGGGATGTCATCCAGCTTTCCATGAATCAGTTTGGCTTCGTCTCTGGCTGTGGCACGGTTGATGCCATTCATGCCGTTCGTCTTCTGCTAGAGAAGCCCCGGGGAAAGGGAAAAGAGAAACAGAAACTGGTGCATTTTGCCTTCCTGGAATCGGAGAAGGCCTTCGACCGCGTTTCGCGAGAAGTTACATGGTACACGTTGCGAAAACATGGTATCCCTGAAGAGCTTATCGAGTGGGTGCGCATTCTGTACACTTGCCCATGGAGTCGAGTGCGAGCGCCAGCGGGCACCTCGATGGAATTTCCAATCTCTGTAATGGGGTGCATCAGGGTTCTGCACTATCCCCACTGCTCCTCCAGGTTGTCATGGATGCAATCTCACGAGATCTCTAAATGGCGGCACCTTGAATGCTGCTGTATGCTGACGGCGCAATGCTTGCCTGTGAAGACAAAACCGAACTCGAGCGACAGGTACAGGCGTGGTGCGATCGCTTGGCATTGTTCAGCGTCATTTATACGTCAAAAAGACAGACTACTTGACCACGGATGTGAATGAGCACGGATCCATTAAGATCAATGGTGCTGAGCTCTCACGAGTTACATCTTTCAAGTATCTGGGATCAACAGTCACGTCCGATGGCAGTCTAAAGTTGGAGGTGAACGCAAGCGCGAGTGCAACCTGATTCAAATGGCACTCGTTAGCTGGGATGCTTTGCGACAGGACAATGCCTGAGCACCTCAAATCGAAGGTTTATACCAGGCTGTCCAATAATTCCTGTCCGAAAATTTTCAAAATTCTATAATTTTCCTTAGAAGTGTTATAATATCAGGCAAGTGTAAAAACCTTCTAGAAGGTTCTCCAGAGTTCCACGCTAGGGGTATAAATAAAATAATTTTCCTTAGGAGTGTTATAATATCAGGAAAGTGTAAAAACCTTCTAGAAGGTTCTCCAGAGTTCCACGCTAGGGGTATACCGGGTCTAGCTACCAGTACAAGCTAAAATGGACCAAGGTCAAATTCGTACGTTCGTGTACTACGAGTGGCTGCTGGGCAACGACACGGGCACCGCGGTCGCCAACATTTGCAGAGCGTGCAAGGAGGATACAGTGTCCCAACGCACAGTCAGGCGCTGGTTCAATCGTTTCGAAAGCGGCGACACGAGCCTCGAGGACAGGGAGCACAGCGGGAGGCCTTCTGCGGTGGATGATGACGAAGTCCGTCGCGGTATCAAGGAGAAGCCGGAAGCCACCACCCGTGAACTGGCGACGACGCTGGGCTGCAGCAGGTCCACCATCCATAATCGACTCAACTTACTCGGCTACTACAAAGTTCTGGCTCGTTGGATCCCCCACCGTCTGACGGACGCCAACAAGCAGAGCCGCGTGGCCGTCTGCCAGTCCCTCCTCCTTCGTCCGCATCGCAAGGAGTTTCTCGAGGACCTGTTCACTGGGGATGAGAGCTTGGTCCTCTACGACAACGTGCCCCCCGTGCCGTCTGGATCAGGGATGGGCGGAATTTCTGTTTTCTGTTTTCTGTTTTCTGATTTTCTGGCCATTTTGGGCAAATTTTTTCTGATTTCTGTTTTCTGGGAAAATGGCCAAAAATTGGCCAGAAAACAGAAAATAGAGTCGCGAACAAAATTTTTTCACAGAAATCCTATGAAAAAAATTCAAAAGTATCATAGAATAGTGAGCTTCATTCCAAAATAGTGTTTCTAGAGTATCTTAAATGGCAAGCATGTAGCGTTTTTGAATGCTCATGTAGCAATTGCGCCATATACTCATGGACTATCCCACATGTTTGCTTGATTGATTGTGTAAGTGCTGCTGGCAAGGAGTTTCTTCATAGGACATTTTTCGACTTTCATAATTTGGCTTTGTATTCTTTTCCATATTAACAGTAGTTTGGACCATCTACGATCACTAAAAATCTTGTATTAAAACTATAAAACTAGTATTTTGAGAAGTACTAAAATAAGTATTAACTAGCCACTTGTCTTAGAGTTACTGTTGGTAGAGTTATTCTCCACCCCGGTTTAAAATTGAACATTGTTGACCGGTCATCCCCAATATCGCATTCTGCAGAGCCTTTGTCGAAGCTGCTTTTCTAACTCTGAAGATTGCTCAGCTTTTGGTGTCACAAATTAGTAAGAGACAGAAAAGTTTTTTAGTTACCTTTGATTTCGCTGGCGATAGGGTACAGGAAATTTCTCATTTCACGTATATCATCTGCCGTCCCATTGATGTTCAAGCGGGCACCATCAGCGTCTCCAAACGTCCGTGCCGCGTGCCAGGGTGCTCCAATGGATCCTTTTCGCTCGAGGGACGCGAAGGGCGTCATTGTTCAGGGCTTTGACGAAGAAGCGCGACCAAGCGCTGGTGGGCAGTTCCTGCTGTTCTCTTGACATCACACGGAATCCCGTCGGTGACGTCCACTCGGTGTCTGCGAGGCGCATTACGTGGCCCACCTAATTTTCGACGACTTGGCCCATGCGACAGCGTCTCTGATCTTCGAACGTCGGCGAAGCTCGAAACTCCGGAGGCCTTCTCTCACTTGTGTGAGTCGTGTCACCGAGCATCGTCCTCTCGATTCCACGCTGCGCGACCCTGATCGCGTGTTCATCCTGCTTTCATATGGCCCAGTTCTCTGATGCGTATGCTAGGGCAGGAAGAATAGTGAGGTCGAAAAGGTGCGTACGAACCGGACGTTCTTCGTCTTCTCTACGTCTCTTTCAACGCTCTTAAAAACTCCGCAAGCCGCTCTTGTTTCCTCCTGCTCATCTCTGGCGCTAGGCCGTTGGCCATGTTGACTTCGCATACACGTATCTGGAGCATTCGAAGATTTGTTGAGTGAGGATGACGCATCAGAAACTCGTCCGTTCCTCATGAACATCGTCTTCGTAAGATTCAGCTGCAGTCCAACGTTCCCAGATACACGGTCGAAGCCAACAAGCATCTGCTCCGCCTGGCTAGCGCTCGGTGTTATGAGCACGATGTCATCAGCAAACCGAAGATGATCAGTTGCCGGCCGTCGACCTTCACTCCATGTATTCCCATTCTAGTTCGCGCATGGCGTTTTTGAGCTGAAGAGCTTCGAAGATATGGAATTCCACTGCCGAACCCCTCTCTTCACGTCGATGACGACGTCGTTGTAGAATGGAGAGATCTTGGTCGTGAATCCACTGTACAGCTCTCGAAGGACTCTGATGCACTGAGTAGGAACGCCCTGAGTGAGCAGGGCTTCGATGACCGCTTCAGTTTCGACAGTGTCGAATGCCTTCTTCAGGTTGATGAACGTAAGGCACAGCGGCAGCTTGTACTCTCGCGACACTTCGATGAGCTTCGTAATGGTGTGTATGTGGTCGATCATGCTGAATCCTCTCCGAAATCCAGCTTGCTCGCATGGCTGTCCTTCGTCCAGCGTTCTGCTAATCCTATTCAGGATCACTCGAGTGAACAGCTTGTAGACTACGGACAGCAGACAGATCGGGCGATAGTTGCTAATGTCGTGCACTCCTGTACAGAAAGGTGTTCTGCTGGCCTTCCACTGAGATGTTATATGATATGTAGATCTGAGGAGAAATAATAATAATAATGTGATGGAGAGGGTAATGCTCGGTCTCTATTATATGGTGTCTTCGCTTTCAAGGAAGCACCTTCACCCAAGACTGCTATGCTGACAGCCCTTCAGTCGCAATTTCGTGTTGTTCTGTGAAATATCAAGCCAATACGCAACATTTTTAGTCGGCTAAGTAGTAACTAGGTGCTGTTAAGAGCATTGGTAAGTTGGCCTGAAAACTTTCAGCTGCACGGAAACTAGGACACTTACAAGGAAAGGTATTCTCGATGAACAAGACGAATTAGGAAAATAGATTCTGGCGCAGCCAGTACATATTACTCAAAGAACCTCTGCACAGCTTTAGAGTATGTTACGAGAGTGTGTCTACAAACTCAAGCAATTGTATTGAAACATACAAACAGTGATTACAGAGCCTTCATAGTGTTCGGTACTCTAAAAGGCCAGTTTCTTACTAGTGGGACCGTTCTCTAATTGAGGCGTTAGCGGTGAAACGGAGCTGATGAGTAATGTAGAATAGTTCAAGTATCGAGATTCCTAGGATCTATCAGTCAAGATTCACAACATGCTGATTGCAGTGCACGGAGTTTAATAAAAAAATTTTATAAACGCTTGCAAATTAAAACGCTGGTCTACGACTACATTTCTGGTCATACAAAGGCATTTGCTACTGGAAATATGGATCTTTTGGTAAAATAATTAGGTCGTTTGATAATTTCAAAATTTTCTGTTTTCTGTTTTCTGTTTTCTGATTTTCTGGCGTTTTTGGCTTTTCTGTTTTCTGATTTCTGTTTTCTGACGAAGGCGATTTTCTGTTTTCTGTTTTCTGGGAAAATTTTCAAAATTTCCGCCCATCCCTGGTCTGGATCCCGCGCGGAGGAGTGCCGCCGACGACGCCGAAAGCCGACCTGCACTCGCTGAAGGAAGATCATGCTCTACTGCTGGTGGAACGCCAACGGCATGCTGTACTTCAAGCTGCTCCTGCAAGGCAGGACGGTCACCGCCTCCATCTACAGCGATCAGCTCGAGAAACTAGCCGCCGCCATCCGAGAAAAGCGTCCCCGACGGGCCTCGGTCCACCTGCTGCACGATAACGCGCGCCCCCACGTGGCGAAGGAGACCCAGCAGAAGTTGGCGCGCTCGGCTGGGAGACGGTTGCCGATCCGCCGTATTCCCCAGACCTCCCGCGCCCTCCGACTACCACTTGTTCCGATCGCTGAAGCACCATTTGGCAGGAAGAAAATTCACCAACTACGACAACCTCAAATCCGACATCGAAGACTTCTTCGAGTCGCAGTCCCCAGAGTTCTGGGCGAAGGGCATCGGCGACCTGCCCAATCGATGGGCCACTGTTGTGGATAACTGTGGTGATTACATTGTTGATTAGACTTGTTTTTCAATAAAGTTGAAAATTTTTAAAAATGGTGAAATTTTTGGACAAGAATTATTGGACAGCCTGGTAGAACAGTCTACTGCAAAATGGCGACGTGCGGTGCCGAGTGCTAGCCCGTGACGAAGGAAATTGAGAGCCGCCTCAGTGTAATGGATACGAAATGCTACGGTGGACGGCTGGAGTTACGGGTTTGGACCGCGTTCGCAACGACACCGTACGACAGAAGTCCGATAGCCGAGAAGCTGCGCGAAGATCGCCTTCGATGGTGCGGCCACGTCCTCCGCACTAACGACGACACCGTCCGTAAGATTGGCCTGAACCTTGAGGTTCCTGGAAAGCGGCCCAGGGGACGCCCGAAGCAATGTTGGCTAGACACGTTGCACTTGGACTTAAAGATGGCTGGTGCGCACCCTGTTCAAGCATTTGATCGGGAGAAATGGCATCACCACACCAGAAGAACAGACCCCGCCACCAAGCGGGGCACGCTAATGAAAATGATGATGACACAAAGCGAAGGTGGTCCACGACTGGTGCGGCGAGCATCTGCCTGACTTCATCGCACTCGACGAATGGCCCTATAATTCTGCGGACCTTAACCCGCTGGATTATTCTGTGTGGGCCGTCTCAGAGAAAAAAGCTTGCTCTACCACTCACCCAAATTTGGACTCTCATAAAGAAGCGCTAAATCCTGGGATGAAATTGATGAACCGTACCTGCGTGCCACATGCGAAGCGTTTATCGAACTTCTGAAGTCTTAAGGACTGTGTGGAGGCTGAAGGCGATCATTTTGGAAACTACTAGCATGCTTTGCATTGTCATGTTTGTAGTAGATAAATTTTATAGTTAGAATTGATTTGCGAAGTTTGATTTTAAAATGGCATTGAATTTTTCGTGCACGGGAAATTTTGCTGCACCCTGTGGAAGCGGAAGAATTGTGGCAACGCATTTCTCCCACCCCCTCTTAGTCAAAAATCCCACAGACGAAACAAGCTTGGGAAGAGAAACAGAAGCACAGAAGCGTAGGTAAAAATCTGGGGTTCTCTTTAACAACAACGCTACTGCAGATTAATTTTATTAGTAAAACGAATCATAGTTCTTCTACTGCCTGGAGAAGCATAGCAGGTGAATAGCTCGACAAGCACATGTCGTCTTTTACGGCAGGATACTTCTGGCCCTCTTGTTTTGTTCTAGAGTGTTGCTTGTGCCATCAAAGAAAATCAAAAAAATGAATCAAACACTTACGTTTTTCGGTGTACCGTTGACTAGAACTATGATAGGTAAACTACGGCTTAACGTCGCGGTTGCAAAGACAAAGATTAGGACAAACTTCTTCACCTAAACGTCAGCCAATTCAACACGTTACTAAGTGATGACAAAATGTCGTTGGGGTTGTCTGTCCAGGCCTTCCGTAATCTTATTGAGAAGTGTTATTGTAATTCTAAGTCTTTTTTCTGGAACTTGTCCCTGATTGTACTGTTTTGGTTACAGATAGCAGACATTACTTTGCAGTTATTTGTTCACTGTTTGTCCAGAGGTTACTGTGTAGCTATTTGTTTATGTTTATTTTCATTCGGTTTCTTAATTTTACACGTGTGATCACATTCCACGTCTTTAAATAAATAAAATAAATAAATAAATAAATGAATCAAAGAAAAATCATGCAGAGAACCAAGCATCAAGATGTATTGAGTGAAATGCCACGCTTTTACCATTCCATAGCATTTGTAAACGACGACGTGATCAACTGCTTAGGGAGCTTGTGTGCTGCTACTTGAGGCATGTAAACTAAGTGTGCTATCGTGCGCTATCAGACGGCTGTGTGCTTTTCGTCGATCTTTGCGAAAATGGAAAATCGTGAGGAGTCGTAGAAAGACTGCCACAAATCACAGCTCGCAAACCGTTGCAATGTGCAGTTTTCTTCTGACAAGCAACAACTTTGACGTTGAACCTTTTAGCAAACTGAAGTGGTGAATGTTGTGCACTATCGACGGGGACCAAAACTGATTTGTCGTGCACTCTGGGAGAAGGAGACTAAGAAGGCTTAACTGACGTTCAACAATCCGTGAGCCCTATGCGTTTTCACAATGAGCTATTCTCTCCTTAAAAGAGGTTTTAGTTTAATTGCGGATATTTGAAGCCCAGAAGCGTTTCATAGGAAATTGATGCTGATGTTAATGACGCTCGCGCCCATAATAGACCTGAATAGCTGTGATTCAGCGACTTCCTCGACGTCATCTAATTTGCTGCGTCGAGGTCTCGTCGTTCTTCGGAACCCGTTGCGATCGTTGGTGGACAGTAGTTCATGGAACTCTCTGCTGTCGCGATCTCTGCGACGACTTCATGCCGCTGACGACGACGGTCCATTAGCGGCCATCTTTGTGAGAGGCGGCGATTTCGTGTGCTTAGCCGGTAGATGCGCGCGTTTGACACCTATAATGGCACGCTGCGGCTAGGCTCTGATCCTGTCGATTAGGAGCAAAGGGCGAAACCAAACAGTGCCACTGAGGGACCGCGGCGACCAACTGATTGAGTCGTTTTCAATGCTGAAGGTTGCCCGGAGGAACTAAGAGAAAGGACCAGAGAGTTTTTTTTTGAAAACACGACGCATAACCACCTTTCTCTTAGGTGGTAATATCCTCATTAGACCAGCAATTGTTGACAGCAGCTGATAAGTCAGGAGACAAAACCTGACGTCAGACTCGATTATGATCTGAGCTACGGGTAAGCCATGGTAATATGAGAATTCTATTATAGTATCTCATTTAACCGCATGTATCCTATTAGCGATTCCTGCGGAGCGTTTCCGCGTTCCGCCTGCATCAATTCTCTACAACTGCCTCTAAAGAGCACCTCCTTTACCTGAACACCTTGCGCGGACGTTCGCTTCTGCCAACCCTCGCCATGTGGGTCTGCCAGTCTTTTGAGGCAGGCCGATTTCCGTGAGACGCTGATTAAATACTTCTCCCTCTGCTGCCTACAAATGTAGCTTTTCGTGGTTTCTCAACTGTCTTGAATCCTCTACGCCAACCTTATGGGGTGATTTTCGACACATCTCAGGGTACTATCACCTTAGGCGTTGTTTCTGTGTAGCCCGACTTGACAGCAAGACTACATTGGCAAGCATCACAATTCTGGCAATCTAATTTCGTGCACTGTTATTGTACCACTTCGGCAAGGCTTCTTCTTTCACAAAGAATTGTAGCTGTGCTGTGCTTCCTGTCGCAAGTCAACGAGACACTCTGGGAACTGCAAAATTTGATTTCCTAATAAAATGTCGACGAAGATTTTTCTCCCTTTCGGAATTCAAATGATTTCAGTTTTGTCTAAGCTTCGATCTTTTTCTTCCTTTTATCCTTGCAGGTGGGTATTTCGTTGCTGGTAGTTAATGTATTTTCACAATCGCTCAAAGCGCGTGATGAATCTCCTGATAGATCCAGATTTAGACAAAATAGCTAAGATAGCAGTCAACCACTAACCACAAGAATAAGAAATAACCATAAGAGTGTATATACACGTTCATGGTCCGAACCTAGAGCTGAAATAGCGAGCGTTAAGCTAAATTGATAACTCAGCGCTGGTAGGCGTTGAAAGAAGTCAACCTCTTCACCTCTGTTGTTCTTTCTGAGAGAGACGCGAATCGAACTCACACAGGGTGGCATCCGTTGTGTGAGAAACCGCAAAATGCTTCTTATCGTTAGTCGGAGCAGCTTTAGTGCTGTAAGATGTGCATTTCTTTCAATTTTGCTGACCTTATCGGACAGACAGAGTGATACCCCTTCAATCTAATAAATATTTATATTTATATCATCTCTATACAGTGGTGCGCAATCGAAAGAGCTACAAAAAAGTCGACAGAAATACAAACACAAGAAAGCGAACAGCAAATTTGTTGGTGGGCATCGGAAACCAGACAAACCAAGCAAGTGCATGAAGTCGATTTTCGAAAGCCTTTTCTAAATTATGAAATGACTGCTTCGCAAAGTTCAGGGTGCGACAAAATTACCCGTGAACTAAAAATTCAATGGCATTTCGCAAATCCATTCTAACTATCAAATTTATTTACTACAAACATGGCAATGCGAAGCATGCTAGCGGTTTCCAAAATGATCGCATTCACCCCTTCCCCTCCCCCCCCCCCCCCACAGTCCTTCAGAAGTTCGACAAACGCTTCGCATGTGGCACGCAGGTACGGTTCATCAATTTCGTCCCAGGGTTTCAAAAGCGCTTCTTTATGAGAGTCCAAATTTGGATGTCTGGTAGAGCAAGCTTTTTTCTCTAAGACGGCCCACACAGAATAATCCAGCGGGTTAAGGTCCGCAGAATTAGAGGGCCGTTCGTCGTGTGCGATGAAGTCAGGCAGCTGCTCGTCGCACCAGTCCTGTACCACCTTCGCTTTGTGTGCTGGAGCAAAATCTTGCTGGAAGCACCAGTAGGCTTCTCCGAAGTGGGAATCGGCCCATGGCTTGGGAACTTTTTCCGTGAGATCCTTGTAAACCGCTGTGTTGATTTTTAGGCCAGCTTCTACGAAAACAAGAGGAGATTTTCCTGAAGATGTGACTTCTCTCCAAACCATAACGGATTGAGGCTTTTTCGCACTTTTCTGAGGTCGTTCTTTGGCATTAGCATCAGCAAGCGAGTGTCCTTAATAGTCTCATTTTGGACGTTGAAGGCTGGATTCAACGTGAAAATCTTTTCATCGCTAAAGACGATGTTTCGAGCGCGTGCCACCGTGAATCGTGGCAGCAACTTTTTGCTTCTTTCCAATCTCCTCTTCTTCGTAGTGTCCGTCAGGAGTTGGCATTTTTGCAGACGATAAAGAAACTTCTTAAGCTTTCCCCTGACTATCCTCGAAAACCTGGAAGGATAAATGCAAAGCTCACTTTTGACAAATTTGAAAGCCATTACAGTATCTGCAAAACTCTTCCTATAGGGGAGGCTCTTCATACTAATCGTAAGCCTTATCGATGATGTTGTATGCGAAGGCATGCCCATGGGGTCATAGAATAGATTAATAATAATCTTCTTACAATCAGGACTCCAGTCCTGGTCACAGTATTCCACCCAAAGATGGAATAGAGAGACTATATCAATCATGTGAGTCTTTTCACAGGGGCCCTGTTCATGAAAATTCCGATATAAGCGCTGTTGTCGTTACTGTTAGCAAATGCAGCGAATGCTTTGTAGTCTGCATACTCATCAAAGTGACCTGTCTGTACATGGTAAGATTCCCTTCATGCATTTGCTGGAGTTTGTGCTTATCTAAAGCTGGGGCTCCGAATCGGTGGAAACGTTTAGAACAGCCTAACGCAACAAGACGGTTGCTTATGATGTCACTGAAGTAGGGAAACCTCTCATAAGAGGAACTGATAAGGTTATTTAGACCAAAAGCTTTTCAGAATACTAATTGGAAAGGAACTCTCTGTTGCAGTTGCAAAGTCGGGTCAAAGACGGAAGAAGCGCAGCGAATTCGCTAATTTCTCCAACTGTGCTACTCTTCCTCAAAACCCAACACAATGTCGGCGTGGTATCCTCGAGGTGTACTGTACCTTTCCAAGCGCGGATGATGTTTTCTTCCCCATGGAACGGAATAAGCCAATTGCAAAATCTGTCCAATTACCGACACAGCGCTCTGCAACTGTGGCTACAATCAGGCAACATACAGATTAAACACCACGGAAACCTGGGCTATAAATACACCTGCGCCAGATCACAAACAACCCAAAGTGTGGTGCTGAACATTCGAGATTCCGCGTCACTTCCATATATGTAGTACAGTGAACCTTTCAAGCTTTGGAAGTGAACGAATTCAATGTGGGTTGCAACACTGACGTCAGATGGGCCTGAAATGAGTCCCAGAATAAGGATTCATATTTGCTGTCGTAAACCTGCAAAGTCACGGTTGTGAAGAACCTTGCTAGAAGTTTGATCGCAATGAAACATCGTTGTAACAGCTTACAACCTCGTCACCAGTCACTTGAGGTTTAAAGAAACTGATTTGAATTGTTTCTATCTCGACCATCAGTTTTACTGGTTCCATGCTTATATCAGCGGCCAGCTCATCCCGGATACTGCGTGGGTGCTGATCGGTCCCACGAGGTGTGGATGTTGCGTTCGATCAAATGGCGCCGCTGTTGTAAAGGCGTAGAGCATTTCCGCAGGGTCAGAGGGAGGTGCAGGTTGGAGTACCGCCTAGCGCTAGAAGTTTTGATCGCGATAAAACATCGTTGTGACAGCTTACAACCTCGTTACCAACCACTTGACGCTTAAAGAAACTGATTTGAATGTACACAGTGTTTGAGAGATGATAACATTGCCCATAGTAAAGGCACTTGAGAAGTTAAGACTTCATAAGAAATATTAAGAAAACAGAAATTTTATGACATATGAGCGGTATGGACTGCGCCATGAACTCGTCTGAAACCTTGCATTTTGCACCCGATTGATTGCGTTTTGAATACTTGTAATACTTTCTCCGCAAAGTGGCCGTGTCCATTGATTTGTGCTTCTTTTAGGGTTTAAAACTTAAAAACGCACCATGGTCTGCACAAATGCAGGGTATCCTAAAAAAGCAGGCACGGTCTGAAAGGTTCTAACATTTTTGATAGTGAATCTTTCAAAGATGTTTGAGGCTCATAATAAGCCCAACGTAACGAGATTTCTGTGGAGTGCAAATGGTCAAGATTGCGACATGAACACGCCTGATTCCTTGCATTTCAGACTCGGACTTGCTATTAATTGACCAAATTAAACTGTACTGTTCTTCTTTTAACGTTTAGAACTTAACAATCACGTAAAACACACGTGACATGTTACTTTGTTGATTGCACAATTCATCGCCTTCGCTATCGCTCTAATAATGCTCTCCACATATAGGAGTCCAAGAGCCATGTCTGGGTCCAGGCCTCACTTCAAGGAGAAGTTTATCCTGAAGTGCTAGTGGAAGTTCCAAAACATCGTCAAAGTGCAGAGGCGATCTGCCGCAAAATTGAATCATGCCTTCGGTTCCTCAACAATCAATCGAGTATGAAATGCAAGGTATCAGGCGTAAGCATGACGCAATCTTGACCATTTGCATTCCACAGAAATCTCGTTACTTTGTGCTTGTTATGAGCCTCAAACATCTTCAAAAGATTCACTAGCAAAAATGTTAGAACCTTTCAAACCGTACCCGCTTTTTTTAAGGACACCCTGTATTTTTGCACACCGGTGTGCGTTTTTAAGTTTTAAACGCTAAAAGAAGTCAACTCAATCGAGTGTAAAATGCAAGGTTTCAGACGAATGCATGGTGTAGTCCATACCGCTCATATCTCAGAAAATTTCTATTTTCTTAAGTTTTCATGTAACTCGGGCGCGTGGAGCGCAGTCGCAGGAGACGCCGGCTGTCGCCTACAGCCGATACCAGGTTCCTGGTTCGGATTTCCCGTCCTGGCCAACCAAGCCTTCCATCTCTCCGGGATCGCAGAACTGGCTCCTGTCTGGGAAGGATAGAGCGCTGACTTGTTCATCGGCTGGCCGCCGCAAGTTATTGTATGGCCAAATAGGCATTCAACTCGCTTCCACGACATCCCGTACAAGTAGAATGCGCGGCGCATCCCAAGGAGGATTGACCCACTAGCAAACTGACGCCGTCCTTTATCCTTATCCTTATTTGTATGACTTCACAGCTTCTCAAGTACCTTTAGTATGAGCAAAGTTATCACCTCTCAAACACTGTGTAAATTTTTTGAGACACGCCGTATATGTGTAATACCAGAAGTGAGGCACGCAGCGCACCCCACAAGTGATTTGACTAACGCCGATCCTTATCCTTAGTCTCCTTGAAGTGGATGCCCTTCGTGAATTTGGTGACGTTATCCTTCTCTACGAAGGTTATGTGGAGAACTAATTCTATGGTTTCGTGGTGTTTAATGCGAGTGATGGGGTAGAACCAGCACAACCACTGTAAAAGCTCTTCGACAGATACCCCTACCGGCTTAAGTAGCGCGTAGCTGCACTGCAAGGTATGTTACGTTGCAGCGAATAGCTGGTTTTAGCCTAAAGGGAAATAAGACCTCTGAAGGACGGGATCGCTCTTGAGAGTTCCCACACACCTTTATTCTTCACAACCGTGACCTTGCAGATCTTTATTCTTCACAACCGTGACCTTGCAGATCTTCGACGACAAATATGAAGCCTTATTGTCGAGCGTATTTCAAGCCCATTTGACGTCAGCGTTGATATCGCCAACGGACGGAGACTGACAAACTTTCGCTGAAACTTGGTATGACGGAAGACATTCGTCGGTCGTGCCTTGCCAAAAGGAGTGCGTGACGTTCCTTTGAATAGTGTCACCGGGGTTGGGGCTTGAGCTTACAGTATGCAGAGCAAATCACATGGTGCGAGTTGGGTGCCAGCTGGTACAAAAGTTCTACTTGCAACAAAGCACCCGCGTACCTGGGCGCTATCCTCTGGATCAAGCCATGCGAAAGAATCATAAAAAGCACCAAGGGCAGTAGCTGCTTGGGCAAAATTGCATTTTTATGCTCACGAAGTACCGAGTTTATAATAGTCCCGCTTTGATTTTCTACGACGGAGAGATGAGCACAGAGCGAAAGTCATCTGGAGACCAATTAGGGCCAGTACACTCGCAGGAAAATCGCTGACGCGCCATTCACTGAAAGCGACATCCTGAATTTTACTCAGAAGCAACGTGAGCGCGCTGGTGATTTGAGGTGAGGGGCTTGCTGAGCTCGTATGCCCTTCCGTAAAGCCTTGTCTTTGCAAAGCGACTACTCTTCTTCAGTCGGCTCCTATGTCTTGTTTGGCTTCTCTCACATTGCTCAATATCTCAAAAGCAGTTCATAGACTGAAAAGTTCTGTAGCTTTTCCATATCCAAAATGTATATTCTTCGATTGGGCATATTCGGTACTAACTCATGTTCAATGGACCCTAACGCACTTATAAATGCCCTTTTGGATGATCCAGCTGCCACTCATCCTACTATGTATGTATACATAAGCGTTGCGCAGAAGTACTGAGCATTCCAAAATACCTCGTGTCCGGGATGAGCTGGCCGCTGATATCAGCATGGAACCAGTGAAGCTGATGGTCTTGATAGAAACAATTCAAATCAGTTTCTCTAAGCCTCAATTTGCTGGTATCGAGGATGTAAGCTGTCACAACGATGTTTTGTTGCGATTAAAACTTCTAGCGCCAGGCGGGACTCGAACCCGCATAACCGATAGCAGCCAATTGAGGCTTAAAGAAACTGATTTGAATTGTTTCTATCAAGACCATCAGCTTCACTGGTTCCATGCTGAATCAGTGACCAGCTCATCCCGGATACGGGTGGGTGCTGATCGGTCCCACGAGGTGTGGATGTTGCGTTTGATCAAACGGCGCCGGTGGTGAAAATGCGTAGAGCATTCCCGGCCGGTCAGAGGGAGGTGCGGGTTCGAGTCCCGCCTGGCGCTAGAAGTTTTGATTGCAACAAAACATCGTTGTGACAGCTTACATCGTCGATACCAGTTAATTGCGGCTTAAAGAAACTGATTTGAAGTGCTCCTCAAATAGTTTGGGATCTACATCGAATTATCGAATATTAAGAAGAAAAACGTCCAGTGAATGTTGAAAATGTTGTTCGATGACTTATCAACTGAATGGTTGAGATTTGGGGGATTCTGACGTCTATACCATTTTCAGACGTTTTCTGCGCCTTTTTTCCAGCTGTACGTGGTGGTATTCAACATGGTGATGTATAAATGTCCAGCACCAGTGATACACAGGTAGAAAGTGCATGAAGCACCACTGGGCACCTTACGAGTAGCGTATAAAGGCTACAGGCTCCTCATAGTCTGTTTCCATACCTGAACCAGAGGCCTCGGAAAAAACCATCCTGCTCGGATTTTCAAAGGAGATCACGTTGTGACGTCGGAGGCGGTTCAAATGAGAAGCGAGGTGTGCGGATCCCGCAAATTAAGCTAAACGGCATCGACACACTCTTTCCTCATGTCTGCCTGTCACCTGGAAATCAGAGGTCTGCTGAAGG
>CANDYH010000041.1:0-28543 GCA_947396885.1 Heligmosomoides polygyrus polygyrus | reverse complement strand
TATTCGTACTCTGCCACAGGAGTACTCGTGTATCCGAATCTTAGCAGGGTGATCCCGAAGACGTCCAAAAGTAGATCCGACGTGCAGAATATCAGGAATTCAGTAATGGACCAGTAGGCAAGTAGGGTCGGCAGGTGAGATGACTTTCATTCTGTTGGTTAAAATAATATTGTTGAGATTATTGATCGGGGCTGAGAAGCAATTAATTCGCTAGTGAATTATATAAAGAGAATAAACATGCACTTATCCAGAATATCCGTTTACATCCTCATAGATCTAGTAACAACTTGAAGAACCCAAAAACATGCCACCACTTCCCTTGGTCAAATCAGGTAGGTCAGGTAAATAGAATTTGCGCCACCAACCATCTAAGCAACGCTGATATTCATCCAAGTAACGCAGCGCTTTATGCTTGAGCCTTTCTCAGCGGCTTCTAACAACTTCAATCTTCTGTAGGCTTGAATGGACTCCTTCACTGCAATTGGACAGGCCTGCTTGGATGAATATCAGCCAGTGGAGCAAGCAGGGTTTCGCAAGGATTTCTCCTGCATGGACCATATTCAAACTGTCTCACAACTCATCGAGAGGAGCCTCGAATACCACCTCCCACTTGTCCTTGTCTTCGTGGATTACCAGAAAACGTTCGACTCTGTGGAAATCAACGCCGTTTTGAACGCACTTGTGCACGCTGGTATACCATCGCCCTACATCCGACTTCTCGACAAATGCTTCTCGAACACATCGACTACCATCCAGCTGTTCGATCGAAAGCTTAAAATTCCTATCGGAAAAGGAGCACGGCAGGGAGACACGATTTCTCTCAAGCTATTCACAGCGGCACTCCAGGATGCCATGAAAGACTTGAACTGGGACGATAAAGGCTACCTTGTCGACGGTAAACGGATCAGCAACCTTCGCTTTGCCGACGATGTTGTTCTCATCTCTACCAGCACGGCAGAAGTCGAGGAAATGTTGAACGAGCTCAATGTGGCAGGTATGAAGATTGGATTGGACATGAATATGTCCAAAACGCAATTTATGGTCAACCAGTGGTGTGACATGGGACTCGTAAGGTTAAATGGAGTCGCTCTACAGCAGGTCGACTCCTACGTCTATCTGGGAAGTAAGCTGAACATGGATAACGACCTCGCTCCTGAAATCGCCCGCAGGAGACGCGCAGCATGGGCAGCCTTCAGTTCGATTCGCGAAGTCACCGATCATGTCAAGGATCCCGGCTTCACGGCCTCGATATTCAACGCCTCTGTACTGCCTGCGATGTATTACGCGATGGAAACCTGGCCCGACAAAAAGACAATCGCCAGAGCGATGCAAACTACGCATCGTGCACTGGAGAGATGTCTTCTAAGGACAAGCCTTCGTCAGCAATGGCAAGAAGGCCTACGAAGCTCGGATCTACGGGAGAAGTCGCTATTAGCAGACCCGCTACAGTACATGAAGAAGTCCAAATATCGCTGGGCCGGACACCTGCTTCGACAAAAGGACGATAGATGGAGTCTCCGTGTCACAAAATGGCTCCCGAGAGACCATAGGAGACCACTTGGACGACCGCCAACGCGATAGGCAGACTCACTCTCAAGATCTTTCAGTGAGCGGAGTCTGCCTCAGTGGATGCAAGTACCCAGAGATCGAGCGGTCTGGAAGAGTTGTGGTCCCCGCTGAGAAGACCTCCAGCCGACAAAAGGACCATCAAAGTATCAAAGTAAAGTAAGTATCATCTAAGCATCGCATGGAATTTATGCGAGCGCCCGACGCAATCCATAAAAAGGCAACATAATGTAAGCCTTATGATATTATATGATACTTATTACGCCGTATAAGGCAGACACAAAAGGAAATTCAATTAGAACCGAACAACCAACGACGTCCTCAAAGCAAATAGTACGGAACAGACATTCCTCATCTACTCCTAGTCTATTCAATATTTTCCTTGTAAATTTTTTGCTTTGCTTATCAAAAAGGATAGGAATTTCGGGATCTATCCTAATCTTAGGGGAACTATAGTGCTTTGCTTTCATTATACAATCTCTTGCTGGAGTTTCTGCGAGAGCTTTAACTGCTGTTTCATTATGCAAGAGCTTTTATTTGAACTCAGGGATTAGGATGTGTGGAACAGGATGAGGTACGCATCTAGCACTGTTTCCTTCCAGCTATTAGGTTGTAACGAATTAAATGGCACTGGCTCGCGCCATTTTTTGGCGCGTTTTTACGCGTTTGATCAAGAACAAACCGTAGCATGTGGCATATCATTTAGAAGCGCAAACTTTGCTCTACCGGTGTGTACCAAATTTTCTATGTAAAAGTGGGAAAACTTTAGAGTTTTATTGACTTTTTTGCAGATGGACAAAAGGGTAATCCGAGGCATTTAGTTGTATGAATTCAAGCTGGGCACTACAGCTAAGGAGGCGGACGAGAAGATCAACGCCGCATTCAGTCAAAGATGTTCCACAATACGGACGGCGTATCGTTGGTATCAGAAGTTCCGGAATGGAGATGAGAGCTTGGAAGAACATGAAGGTCGTGGGAGACATAGTGATGTTGATGAGGACAAGCTGATAGATGTGCTAGAGGAGGATCCACACAAAGGTACCAGGGAGATAGCGAAGGTTCTTGGCGTCAGTCACAACACAGCCGCCCGGCATCTGAAGGAAATTGGAAAGACCAAAAAGCTGGAAAAGATGGGTGCCTCACGAGCTGTCTGAAGAGCGAAGAAACCGACGATATGAGATCTCGTCCGCACTGCTTCTACGGAACGAAACGGACCCATTCCTTGATCGCATCGTAACCTGTGACGAGAAATGGATAATGTACGACAACAGGCGACGATCGGCACAGTGGGTGGACACCGATGAGAGCCCCAAGGTTTTTGCGAAGCCGGAATTGCACCAAAAGAAAGTAATGGTGACAGTATGGTGGTGTTCGCTGGGAATTATTCACCACAGCTTCCTCCCTCCCGGTGAATCGATCACGGCAGAGAAGTACTGCATTGAAATTGAAGAAATGATGAAAAAGTTGAAGGATATCCGGCCGGCCTTGGTAAACCGAAGGCGAGTTCTTCTGCACGACAATGCTCGCCCCCATGTAGCACGAATGACGTTGCAGAAATTGATTGAGCTGAGCATTGAAAGTCTACCACATCCCCCGTTTCCTTCCGACCTCTCCCCAACAGACTACCATTTCTTCAAGCATCTTGGCGACTTCTTGGTAGGGAAAATATTCAAATACCAACAGGATGCCGAAAGTGCCTTCGAAGATTTCGTCAATTCCAGAACTTCTGATTTTTATGCTACTGGGATAAAAAAGCTTGTGTCACGTTGGCAAAGATGTGTAGAATCAGAAGGTTTTTATTTTTGATTAATAAACTTGCCTACAAGCCGAGATATTAACTGTTTAAATTTACAGTGGTTCAGTGCCATTTATTTCGTTACAACCTAATAGGATAGATCCGATTTTTTTGCTGATTCAAAAAGTGGTGTCATTTTCCCAAGATTTCCTGTGCACCTGAAATGGTTTTTAATACAATTTTTCTTTTAGGAAAGATGAAGCAACCTTCGTCAAAATTCACTGCGTAGGGATCTGTTTTGGCTTCAGATACATCTGCTTTGGGCTTAGAAGATATCTAGCCTAAAGTGAGTATAGTACACATGCGAACTAGCTTCTTTCTGAACACGGCTTTAGATCTAGTCAGAAGTTGAGCCTAGTACAAGGGTAACATTTACCAGATGCCTTTGAAATTAAAAATGTCTGTAGCGCGGTAGTTTGAGCAAAAATAATCCTTCCGGTCTCCATTACGAGCAGCAATGTGTTTCCAATTAACAGTTTCTACGCCTAAAAAATAGAAAGTATCGCCTTCACTTCCACCATCGTCCTTATCGATTGGTTAAGTTGTAAAGTTTCAAAGTTTTTAGGAAAAAGACACTTCAGAGGTGAGTCAGCTCCCCATTTTCGCATAGCAATGACAAGCCTCTAAAAATATTTCCGATCACATTTAAAGGACCGGTTGAGATTCAGGAAGGTGATGGAAACCAAATCGCTGTGATAGAACCCCTAAAACAAAACAAAAAGGAAGAAATGATAGAGGAGAATAGGCGGACAGGAGCGAACGGATAGGCTGAAGGACGTGCGAGCGCCGATCGGAGGACGAGGAGAGCCGCGCGGCGACCAGAGCCGGCCAGAAATCCCAGAGCATCTCGGCAGCGAGATTTGCTCAGCGCCTACAGATCTCTCGAACTCGCCCTGCTCGCGCGCGCGCTCCCACCCCCCACCGTCGCCGCACTCCATGTTGCCCTCGACGTCGTCATTCCAGAGCCACTCTGCACTACGATCAGCCGTTTCGAGAAGCAAATACGAGGGCGGGCGCGCATGTGACCACTGACGACTGATGAGTCAATAGATCGATCGAATCGATTCCAGTAATCGCTGTGTGATTATTGATCAGATGACGGATCTGAGAGCTGCCAGCAGCTGACTGACGGGGACTGTTGACTCGACGATGACGACGCGGCGACCAGTTTAGCCGTGGATTTCCCGGGGATGCACTTTATCGTCGACGGAGCCTGGGTTACTGTACAGCGCTGTGCTGAGCTGTTGCTCTAAATGGACGGACTAACAGGATAGTAGGGAAAGGCCGGCGCTTGTCAATCTCTTTCTTGGATAACGGATAAACGATGGCGTCCTTTTCGAATGCGCCACGCATTCTACTTCAATGATATGTAGTGGAGGCGATCGTATGCGTATTTGGCCATTTGACGACTAGCCATTCAATAAACAAAGTCAGCGCTTTATCCTTCCCAGACCAGTCCGGTACCAATTCACCGACCCTGGGGATAAAAGGCCTGGTTGGCCTGGGCAGGAAATCTGAACCAGGAACCTTGATCGGGAGAACGCGGCAGCCGGCACCTTCTCCAACTGCGCTACACTGAGATACTCCGCGCAGTCTGCTATCATGAAATGTAGAAGTGAATCAGTTCAGCTTCCTCGGTTGATGGTAATGATGTTCCAGAAAAAATCGTGTGACATCGCTTAAAATTTTTTGATGCCGCAAATAGGCGCTTGACAGCATTGTTCGACATTGTCGTTATTTGTCTATTCTTTCAAAAATGTGAAATGTCGCATTAACAGCCAATGTGAAAGGTCTAAACCTCAGTGGTAGGACCCCTAAGACGAGCTCTTGACGGATAAGGGTTCGTTTTCTTTCCATTGTTGAGCGCTGGTTTCGGTTTGTTGTTATCCACTGACTCCACGGCTACTACGTAGATCTCTTTTGGGGAAGTTGAACAAGCGGAGGTTTCAAGTTGTCTGTGTGTTGGCGGTTGTTGAGCTCTGAGCACCCGGCCACGCAATGTAAATGTCACGAGTCGTTCTGGCGTGTTCAGTGCAGAGCTCTCCAGTCACTGGAGCATTCTTCGTCGACAAATTGACGAAAATCCAGTCTATCGTTGGTGCTGAGAATTCACAGTTCGACGACCGTGAACTTTGGGTTTGTTCAGTGCCTCACGAATAGCGCGTACACTATACCTCATGCGTCCGGGACATCTTACGAGGAAGTTCAATTCGCAAAGCGACTTGTGGGGCGTTGTTTGTGAAGTAAAGTAGTGTTCTAAGACATTGGCTTGGCCTGGAGCGGCTGGTAGAGAGGCATCCCGTACCACGGATGGGTGCTGACAGGCCTCGAGGATATCGCGGATGTTACGTGCGGTCAAACAGCGCCGGTGGTGTAAGGCGAACATCGCTGCCCGGAAAGCAGAAGATGCGGGTTCGCGTCCCACCTGGCGTAAGAGTTTTGATCGCAACAAAACATCCTGTAACAACATAAAGTAGTGGTTTTCAAATTTTTGTCCCAGGGTAGGCTAAATTAGTAAAAAAAACTGTTGCACTTCAGTGCGGGCTGATAACTGAAAACTAGCGCCTGGAAAACCGTTGTAGTGCTCAGAAATAGTCCTGCAAATGGTTTGGAGCTCCAATCATTGCTAGAACCTATAGATTGAAAAACTGCTAATAAATAGAAGCAAGACGGCACACTCGGAGAAGGCGTCTACGAAGGCATCCATTGGGAAGAGTGATCGGATGGCCGAGTGGATAGCTTCTTGCACTTACAGCAGGTGATAAATAGAACTGTTCCGGCAGTGGGATTTGTGCATTGCTAGTGGCGATTTCTTGATTCTTTGAAAATCTCCACGTCACTTCATTGAAATCCGCGTTAGAACGGACAAGACGGTGAAGTTTTATTAAAGCAGGTGCTGTATTTTAGGATAGGAAACCAAGCTAAATATCCTGTCTTGGCAAGTTAAAAACTCGGTCGAAGTAGTTAAAATCATTTATTTATTGTTGAAACCGATTTCAAATGGAAGCCTTGAATGTTATGGTTTTATACAATTTGTTTATTTGCTTGTGATTGTGCGCGAGAAGCAGTTATAAAACAAAACGGACACGGGTGTAGCAACAACGAGAATCACTGCATAGAAAATAAAAAGGAAACCTCAACAAATCAACTTAGTGCTTTATGTCTACATGAAAAACAACTTTCACTCCAGAGTACGAAAGAATACATGGAGTGAAATGCACGTACATAGGAGTAGATGTGGGGAATAAAAATTTTAATGAAGACCAGCAGTCGTCCGCCAACGACGCAAGACGTTAGGCAGAACGGCTTCAGACTATACTTATGCTCGAATGACCTATTCGAATAGGTATTCGAATGATTTTCATTCGAATTTGAATATTCGAATTCGAATATTCGAAAAATCGCGTTTTTCGAATGTATTCGAATTCGAATGTTCAAAAATGGCGTTTTTCGAATGTATTCGAATTCGAATATTCAAAAAATCGCGTTTTTCGAATGTATTCGAATTCGAATATTCAGAAAAACTAGGTTTTTCGAATATATTCGGTTTCGAATGCTCGAAAATTTTCGGTATTCGAAACCGTTCGAATATTCGAAATTTTTGCGAGAGCATAAGTATTCTTCAGACATTAAGTCCGCCGCCATCACCAATACCTATATGTCTTGTTGAATGCAAAGGAACAATGTGAAACTATAGTAAATACCTCGCTTGGTAGAACCACAACAAAACGAACTGTCGGGGACGCCGGCTGATCTAAGGCTGAAGAAGCAGCTATAAGCAGGAAAAATTTCGTCAGTCCTAATGCCACGCTGGCGCGTGTAGCGCAGTCGGAGCTGGTGTTGCGTGCACCCGATACCAGGTTCTTGGTTCGGATTTCCCTTCCACGCCAACCAGGCCTTCTCTCTCCGGGGTCGGTGAATTGGTACCAGACTGGTCTGAGAACGATAAAAGCGCTGACTTTTCCATGAGCTGGCTTCCGCAAGTCATTGTATAGCCAAATACGCCTTCAAATCGCTTCCCGTAGAACTAGAATGTGTGGCGCATCCCAAAAAGGATTAAGTAACATCGTCCTTTATTTTTTGTCCTCATGCCACAAGTTATTTGTCCTAGCTGCCGCTTCCATGGGGACGGCCAGCGGAGCTATGTACCGAAGTTCCGTTATCTACCAACGAGCATCATTGCTGGCTGACGTGGACGGGCAAGCTTCGTTGGATAAAATTACACTTAAATGCTCACTAGAGTATATTACATTTGGTCCTGATCGTTTACTTGATTATTTTTAAGCCATCTAGGAGGACTTGGTTTTCGGCTATAACTTGCCCTGCTTACGGCTGTTCCACGTCTGATTATATTGGCATTCGCAACCCGTATAAATAGTTCCTGACTTGGTTGAATTGTTAACGTTGTCGCTAAAATCTGCTTTTCGTTGTCTGCTTCTTTTTTAAGTGACATGGCCTATTTTCTTTGTTGCGTTATCTTACATATAATGCACGCCACTGAGGGTAGATAAATAAATTTTAAAAAATGGATATAGCACAACAATTCAAACTATTCTGTAAGGATAAGACGCATGACACCAAAGCATTTAAAACAAGATCGCTTTGGAAGTTATGAAAAGCTTGAAAGAATAAAAAAAAACAAATTTCGGCTCTAGGTTATGTCAACAATGTGTAAAGCAGGAAGCAAATTTGTTTCCTTCAAACTTCTTCGAAAAGCACTAACTTTCGAAGTTTCTAGCAGACTTTGTGGCGACAGTTGCAGCCAGCGAGCACGCCTATAGAAAATGGAATACAACTGCTTGTGTTAAACAGATTATGAGGGCGACGATCTGTATGAGCGTCAGTATGGACCAATTTTGATGTGCCTTCCTTATTCAGACAGGTGAGATCAGTCCTTAATCCTCTACGGAATATGGCTTCATTTTGGAACCGATATCGATATAATGGTTTAATAAAATAAATAAATATCGATCCCAAATTCTCATCCTAGATGTTTTTGAGCGTTCTCAGATCAGGATTGAGTACGGTATTGGGAACGCTGCTCTACACCTCTGCCTCCTGCGCGACTCTCGTCTCCGGCTCGACTGATGGTGAGTTCCAGGCCGTCGGCGCTATGTGTATGTTTCGCGATTTCATCCGCCACTGAAACACGCATCCTCTCAAGAGCTTCGAGCCGTCACCGCTGCTGGCGACATCGTAAGATAAACACGAGCGAAACGCTTTGCAAGTCGCTAACGCATCACCGGCAGCCGGATCGAATCATCGGATCAGCGGGGAGTGGGAACCGGAAGAGTGTGAGGGCGCCTCGTGAAACAGTAGATTCTAAGGAAAGCTCTACCAGTTTTCGCCATCTGTCTTCAAGAAACCGTACACTGGCTCAGAGCGCTCTTTTCTTCCTTCTAAAAAAATTGTGTGCAGCGCATCTCCATGAAAACGAAAATTCTTTATAAACATTAGTTCTTCGTCATGTCACAATTGTAAGAAGTCTGAGATCCTGCGCTTTCAGAAATACATTGCCTGCAGATACATTGCCTGCAACGGGAGCCACGAAAAATCGACCAGAAATTGGGGTATCAATATCGGCCATTTCATATGCAACGACTTAACACATAGGCTAGTATTCGCCCTGCAATACTAACTTTAAGTCTCTCAAGGGAAAGCCACCGCAAGACCACGCATTCTGCAGTGACTTTGACTTTTCAAGACTGCGGTCCAACGCTTCCATTGCTGATCTTCTTGATCCGGCGACCATCGTAATCCGACACGTCGGATGCCGACCGCGAACGCAGCACTCCGTGGGTGTTCCATGTTCAGTTTCTGAGGTTCCATGAGCCATTCAGACCTCCACTTCAACCGTCTTCGTCGCAGATTTGTCTGAAATCAACGGGACCCCTACGCTCGCTTTACTACTGAAGCTGTTCTTCCTGTAGGTTTTTAAGCACTGCTGAAAAACGTTGCAGTAAACAGTATATGTTGCATGCACTCGCTTGTTTTCCAGGTGCATCTTGTGCCTCCTCGGGTTACCTTTCCATAGAGTGTAACAACTGCTCGTTGGATTCTTAATTTGTAGACGGAATTTAACAGAGTTTACAGGTGTGAAGCCATTCTTCACCCTTATGGATGTCGGATGTCTGGCCTGCAATGCAACGTAGCAAGCCGAGGCCAGATCTTTCGGATCTATCCTAGTCCGGGGGGGCCACATAACTAAAAAGTAGGCAACAAAATGAATTGAAGCTTACCGAGCGGCTCCTAGAGAACGAGCTGGAACCTAAAAGAAACCGAAAACGAGCGAAAGAGCGACGGAATGGAGGCATGCCGCGTGCTGGCCGCCGGCTGATGTGTTATAACCAGGATCTAACATGGTGAGGAGGGCACACAACTTTGCCTGCTTACAACCGCAACAAATGTAACTTTCTGCTTTTTTTCTTTATGACATTTCTTGTTTAGGTTTGATGTTGTTCTGTAGGAGCCGCTCGGTAAGTCTCATTTGGATTTGTTACATATAATACCTTCTAGTTATGTGCCCCCCGGACTACGATAGGTCCGAACTTTCAGTAATTTAGCGTCGTTTCAGTGTCATTAATACTTTTTAGTCCACTACTTTCCATGGGAGGTTTCGATATCCTTACGTGGAGAAAACAGCTTGTAATAAATACGTACAGAATATGTAGGAAGGCTTCCAAAAATTGAGAATGTAGGCCACTTTCTATGACAGTATAGCAGCCCGATTTTCGCGCTATGCAAGTTTATGGCTTGAATCTCAGAAAAGAGAAGTTGGAATTAAACCAAAATTTAAGTGCTATGCTAGGAAGAAATTATCTAGAAAAATCAGCTATGATGTACAAACACAACACACCTTGGAATAGACATAGAGAACCTTAAAATAATCAGAAACCTTGTTCAGAATCGACGATAGTACAAGGTGCGTAAAAAGTATTGACGCACTGAACCTAAGCGTTAGAAAAGAAAACACATTATAAAATTTAACAAGTTTATATACGATAGGTCAACAATTATCCTGCGAACAGAACAGCATGACTTGTCTTCTATACGGGCTTCTTTGCTGCGAATGCAGGGGCGATGACGACGAGGAAAGGCATCGCAAGTAGTCCACGCCGACTTCGTTCCATTCTTTGATCAGATCATCCTTCACTGACTTCACAATTTTGTGGAAAATAGCGCAAGCCTTGTTCTCCAAAACTTTCTATATAGAGTAATTCAGCGGATTCAAATACGGTCTATACAGAGGTCATTCCTCTGCCGAAATGAAGACCTTCAAGTTGGCGCGGCAGCAGTCCTGAACAATCCTCGACTCTGCGCAGGAGTCTAATCCTGCTCGAAGACATACGTCTTACTCTCGAGGTGGGATTCGAGCCAAGGAACTAGTGTTTTCTTTAGGACATCAATACATGTAGTTGTACTGATTTATCTTCACTTATGCATCCTTGCCCTTCCAGCCAAACTTTCTCCACGTCTGCGATTCCGTTCGTCTTTTGTTAAAGAAGGGCGTAGATATATGCCCTTCTGCGGAGGAAAGAATAGGAGCCGGGGAGCATGTTTGGGCATATATCTACGCCCTTCTGCGGAGGAAAGAATAGGAGCCGGGGAGCATGTTTGGGCATATATCTACGCCCTTCTGCGGAGGAAAGAATAGGAGCCGGGGAGCATGTTTGACCGCCTCACTTTGAAATTTACTTGAGGGCAGCACGACTTTTATGATTCTCGGTCTGTTGCTATCGATCTTTCCCATCCGATACACTGCAGATGGTAGGCACTCAATATTAAGATAATCAAGTATTCTTCTGGCGCATGCGATATCATGACCAACTCTTTCAGAAGCGGTATTGACGGAAGTACATTTAATACAATGATGGACCTCCTAAGTTCCGCGCGTCCGAACCCAAAGGCAATTTGTCGGAACTTGTACAATTTTCAGCAGTCCTCGCCACATCAGACGTCGCTGGTTGAGCAAGTCTTTGCCTCAACAATGAGTTTTCTTCTCTTAGCTCTCGAAGCTCATTCAGCAGCTCATTGTTACTCTTAACAGCATAGTTCCTTCATCTAATTGCGTGTTTCGATTAAGAGCTCAAATACCAGCTTGACGTAGCACGGAACTCCATCATTTCGTATGACATCTTTTCATTCGGAAGCCTGCTTTTCTTTCTTCTGGTTTGTGTTGGTCGAGGAGCTGTTGTTGGGCGTCCTTGAAATCTTTGTCCAACGAGCACGAGACATGATTGTGGATCGTCCTTCAGGCAGCAATGTATGGATTATCTTTGAAGATGGCGTTAACTTTAACCTTTTTGCTTTCGTTTACCGTTCTACTCTCTCGTTCGCGTCACATCCAGCACAAATGCGATCACGTATTAGATGTAGTTCAACGTTTTTTGCGGCTCGTGGCCCACAGAAGTGTTTATGGTCAGCAATATGTCGGGCACAGTGGAATATTACTGGTAGTCGATAGAAGCTTCCGTATGCTTATAAGTTTCCTCTATCAGGAATGGGAAAACATGTGTGTAGACAAACTCGGATTATTCAAAACAATATCCTTTGCATTTGTCCTAAGCACAGAGTACCTGGTATAAATGATACATACTGTTACAAAATTTGTTTGCGATCAGAACTCTCACACCGTGCGAAACTTGTGCCTCTACCCTCTGCTTGTTGGCATCATAACAGCAAAAATGTCGTTTGATCACACACTCCACCCCATATCATGGGAGAGTGCTGATAAGCCATTTGAAACGAAGACATCGCGGATGTGGCGCGCGATTTCACAGCACTGATGGCGCAGTGGACTAACATCCTGCACGAAGGCAGGGAGTGCGTGTTCGAGTCCCTACTGGCACGATAGGTTTGACCACAAAAAAACCTTGCAGCATCCTTAGTTACAAAGTTATTGATCACATCTAACTATCCATACTTTTGCTCACACATATTTGACATCATCATTTTCATTAGCGTCTGTCCCGCTTGGAGGCGGGGTCCGCTCTTCTGGTGTGGTGACGCCAATTCTCCCGATCAAATGCTTGATCAGGGCGCACACCACTAGCCATCTTTAAGTCCAAATGCAACGTATCTAGCCAACGTTGCTTCGGGCGTCCTCTGGGCCGTTTTCCAGGAACTTCAAGATTCAGGCCAATCTTACACACGGTGTCGTCGTTAGCGCGAAGGACGTGGCCGTACCATCGAAGACGAGCTTCGCGCAGCTTCTCGGATATCGGGGCGACACCGAACCTCTGTCGTATGGTGTCGTTACGAACGCGGTCCAAACGCGTAACTCCAGCCGTCCACCGTAGCATTTTCGTCTCCATTACACTGAGGCCGCTTTCAATTTCCTTCGTCACGGGCCGACACTCAGCACCGTACGTCGCTACTGGGCGGACGACTGTTCTATAAACCTTCGATTTGAGGTGCTCAGGTACTGTCCTGTCGCAAAGCACCCAACTCAGCGAGCGTCATTTGGACCAGGGTGCACTCACGCGTGTATTCACCTCCAACTTTAGGCTGGCATCGGACGTGATCGTTAATCCGAGATACCTGAAAGATGTACCTCGTGAAAGCTTAGTACCATTGATCTCAATAGATCCGTGCTCATTCACATCAGTCGTCAAGTACTCTGTCTTTTTGACGTTTAGCTTGAGACCGAACAATGCCAAGCGATCGCACCACGCCTGTGTCTCTCGCTCGAGTTCGGTTTTATCTTCACATGCAAGCATGACGTCGTCAGCATAGAGCAGCGTCCAAGGTGCCGCCATCTGAAGATCTCGTGAGATCACATCCATCACGACCATGAAGAGCAGTGGGGATAGCGCAGATCCCTGATGCACCCCTACAGATGGGAAATTCCATCGAGATGCCCGCTGGCGCTCGCACTCGACTCCTTGGGCAAGAGTACAGAATGCGCACCCACTCAATAAGCTCTTCAGGGATACCATGTTGCCGCAACGCTTAGCATATAACTTCTCGCGGAACGCGGTCGAAGGCCTTTTCCAAGTCCAGGAAGGCAAAATGCACCGGTTTCTGTTTCTCGCGGTGCTTCTCTAGCAGAAGACGTACGGCGTGAATGGCATTAACGGTGCCACAGCCGGAGACGAAGCCACACTGATTCGTGGAAAGCTGGACGACATCCCGGATACGTCGATCGACAATTCGCTCAAAGATTTTCATGGTGTGCGAAAGAAGGCGAATTGGACGGTAACTAGCGCAGTCCGCAAGACTGCCCTTCTTCTTCCAAATTGGGATGGTCATGCTTTGCTACCAGCTCTCGGACACTTTCTTCTCAGCAACAACCTGATTGAAGAACTCTGTTAGCCAGTCAGAAGGGCACCAGCCCTTCGACTTCCACAAGTCGGCTGGCAGGTCATCGGGACCAGTGGCTTTGCCTGACTTCATCTTCCTTAGGGCTGCTTTGGTTTCGCTCACTGTAATCTTTTGAACGGGACCGTATACAGGAGATGCAAAAGGAGTAGCAGGATGGGCAAATTCAACATTCGAGATCTCCTCGAAATAGTCGTGCCATTGCTTCACAGCCCTCTTACGATCCATTAGAAGATGTCGTCCTCGTCATTAATGCCAAAGAACTTCTCGATGTCTTCTGCTTGGCGACAGCGAGCTTTCGCGAGTCGGTAAAGATAACGCTCACCATCGCGCGTTTGCAGTTTCTCGCTGACTTCAGCGTAGTATGCGGCTTTAGCAGCAGCCACTGCCTTCTTTGCCGCTTTTTTCGCTTCTCGATAATTCCGCCAATTCTGAACTGTTTCATCGCCTACAAATACGTGATAGAGCTGTTTCTTTTCTCGGACTTTTTCTTTGACATCATCAGTCTACAGCCATGCCTGCTTGTCGATCCAGCGTCGTCCAGGCTTCGTTGTGCCATGTTCGAAGCGCGCAGCACGAGTTATCGCATCGGCAGCATCCTTCCAGGTTTCGTCGACAGTCGTCACCGTCGGCAACCGAATGCGAGAAATAACTGCCGTTTCCTTCTCTTTCAGTCGCCACCATTTGATTCTAGCCGACCAGCATCGCTCCACATGTTTACACCTCGGGGGTGTGATCTTCAGCGAGCAGATTAGTGGGCGGTGTTGCGCTGCAATCGTCTCATATGGCACGGTCTTGGCGTCTGTGACAAGGCCTTGTTCGCGACGACTAACAAGCACATAGTCGATCTGCGTTTTGGCGTTTCCGCTATAAAACAAGATGAGGTGGGAGTCACGCTTTCTAAATTTGGTGTTCACGATGGTGAGGTCATGTGAGCCTGCATATTCAAGTATACGCTCACCATCGCCGTTGCGCGACCCATAGCCAAAACCACCATGACAGCTGTAGCCGTCTTTCCTTGCTCCGACGTGACCATTAAGGTCACCTGCCACAACAATCATGTCTTCTGACGGCAATTCCGCTTTCTTCTCATCAAGCAGGGACCAGAACTCGTTCTTGGTTTGCTCGGAACAGCCAGACTGCGGAGCATATGCAGAAAAGAAACGACATCGTCGCTGTTCTACGGCGACAACAATCTTCGTCAAGCGGTCATCGAAACGTTCTACGCTTGCAATCGCGTCACGGAAACGTTCGAAGACTATCATACTAACACAACTAGTGGTCCTGGGACTGCCGCACAAAACGGCTTTGAAGCCACGGCCAATTTCCCTCGACTTGCAGCAGGACCACCTCGTCTCCTGCACCGCACAGAAATCAACTCTTCTACGCTCCAGTGCTTCTACCAACTCGCACGAGCGGCTCGTCAACGTGCCCACATTCAACGCTGCTACGCTGGTCCTCCCTGCGTTGCGGGACTTTCGGACTAACTCAGTTGCCCCCCGATGCCGTCCTCGCATCATGGACCCTCGCATACTTTCCACACTCGCCGGGCTTTGCGAGTGCGCGTCGGCTCCCGCGGACGCCGTAGCACTATCTCGAAATCTCTTAAGCGTCATCAAACATGTGATGTGGCATGGGTCTTCTTAGGCCGGCCTGTCACAAGGGTCTGTCGCCTGCAATCGGATGTCCGCGATTAGCTTAGTTCCCAGAGGGAGTAGCTTCCAGTGGCACCACGTGGAGGAATGGACATCGCCCCCACACATATTTCACATGCGCATAGAAAGCTTCTCTTAGGACAAGGCTTCATTAATGATCTGAAGTTGTTTATTTATTTATTTATTTATTCAAGCGTGGATAACAAAATCATCACACGCGTAAGAACTCGATCAAACATATGAAAAAATCTAGAGAATTACAACAACACACAAATCTACAAAAAGTTTTTACGAACAACAAGGTGTCTAAAACTATTCGTAAACATGTTAATGACATTCTCATCATCACCTATAAGTAGGTTGAGCTCCTTAAGATTTCGATACGTGAGGAAGTTCGACCTAACTTGAGACCTAACAACTCTGGGATACAACCTAAGTCTCCGTATTCTATTTCTGGTCAGTGGTACACCAAAAAACTATATAGGGTCTATTGAAAACTTTCAAGATAAAATTTTTAATAACATGATTAGGTCCGCTATCTTCCGCCTAGTGCATAAGGAGGGTGTACCTAGTTGTCTTGCCCCATCAGAACCATTGGGAATGTCGGCATAGCCCATTCTAAAGCATCTCATGAACAGCTTTCTTGTATAGTTGTTTTGGACACTTTCAAGGAGCTTAATAAACTTCTTTTGACAGGGGTTAAACACAGTGGTGGCAAATTCCATGATGGGTCTCACATAGCATATGTAGGCGCGTAATAGAACCTGGGGATCGTTTGTCTTAAGTGTCTTGAACAGGTTGTAAGTCCGATAGTTTGCCTTGTTCACAAGCGATTTGTAGTGTGAGCCAAAGTTAAGGTCACTCGATATGAGAACACCTAAGTCCTTAGCTTCAGTAACCTGTTCCAAGTTAATACCCTTAAGACTATAGGCTGGAGAACACGTCTGATGCTTAGACTGTATTACGAGACATCGCGATTTCTCAGCGGCAAGAGGAAGCTCCCAGTTTTCTGCTCATTTTTCAATAAAGTTGATGGCTTGTTGGACTTCATTGGATGCCTCAGGTTTGTCAATCTCTTTGTAAATTTTTACGTCATCAGCACACATTTTGCACGAAACTCCAAATCTGGACACAGCGTCAGGAAGCTCATATGTGTACAACAGGAAAAAGACCGGTGATAGAACTCCGCCCTGCGGTACTCCACTGGGAGCTGGATAGATCGAGGAATAATTGCTTTCTACTTTGACTTGATAGGTCCTTCCAGAAAGAAAGTTTCTAGTCCAGCTCACAATCATAGGGTGAATACCAATTCTTACTAATTTGTATAATAGTTTTTCCAGAGGAACCCTATCAAAAGCCTTGGAAAAATCAAAGTAGACAACATCGGTTCGATTTTTGCTTTCCATAGCCTTTGTCCAGTCATTTAGAGAACTGAGAACCGCAGTCTCCACTGAACGTCCTTTCATAAATCCATACTGTTCCTTAGAAATGATGCCTTTCTCCTCGATGTGCTGCAGTATGTGCCTTCTTACAATTTTTTCGAAGGTTCTTGCGAACACTGAAGTTATGCTGATGGGTCGATAATTGCCAGGGTTGTTATACGGAGGCTTTTTGCGGATGGGCGTAACAAACGCATGCCTCCACCTTCGTGGGACATCGCCCTTCATGTAACTCATATTGTAAATCAGTTCTAAGGGAAGGCAATATACTCAATGACATTTTGAATGAAGCATAGCGGGAGAAAGTCCGGAGAGGTTGACTGAGACTTGGGCCACTCCGACAGTATTTCAAAAATCTCTTCTTTATGGAACCATAGTGTAGAGTTCATTTGAGGAAAGCTGGGAAGGGATTCATATTGGATTGCCGTGGATACAGTGTCGACCTCCAATGGCATGCTGAACACTTTTTGGAATTCTTCCGCAAGTAGATTTGCCTTTTCAATAGCTGAAGACACAGACACTCCCTCTGAGTTTAACAGGTTTGGAATGATTTCGTTTTTCCCGGAGCGGAGTCTGACATATTTGAAGAAAGCCGTTTTGTCCGCAGAAAATATACTTCTCTTTTCAATGTAGACATTGTACCGAAAGAGGGCTTTATCTAACCTTCTGCTGAAGCGTTCGTAGCTGTCCCAGTCCCTGGTATTTGAGGAGCTAGTGGCTATATTCCATAATGCAGCCTGGCGATTCATCATTCTTTTGAGATACTCCGGAAGGCCTAACTTACATGGATCAATCTTTCTTATGGGGACATATAAATCTATCACTTGATGGAGAATATGTAGCAATGTGCCTTATGCCTTCACACTATGCCTTCACACTCTCTTCATGATCCCACATTGTGTTATTATAGCCATATTCAGTGACTGTGTGCGATTTTAGACTAGTTTGTGCGCAAAATGGTGCAAAAAGGTGAGCTCCGGTTAGGATGCGATTCCCGCTACAACGCGGATTTTCTCCGGTCCCTTCAAACGCGTTATAGCAAGAGGGGACAGTATCTATATCTTCACAACCTAAGGCTAAGACTGCTACTAGCGGGTTTCTTTGGTTGGCTAACTCCAGCTGTAAAGCTATCATCCTAGCAGAAATGGTTGGTCATGAACGAAGGTAGTGTTTGAAGTTAGAGGCAAAAACGGCGAAAACTTCCCCCACAACTTCATATTTACAACGGCTTTTTATCCGCGCGGTAGACCGATTCATGGCTCACGGTTGGGATTTCCCTCCAGACCATCCAGTCTTATCTCTCCGGGGTCAGTGAGTTGACACTAGGCTTGTCTTGGAATGATAAAGCATCACAAACCATTGCATAGGCCAAACAGTAACATCTAATTACATTCGCGGTGTTCCGTAGGGTAAAATGCGTTGCGCAAAGGGATCAACTGTTGCCAATCTTTGTTATTGTCCTTGTCCTTATTGTTAATCAATTTTAGGCTTTGATTAAAATCAAACCGCTACAGCAGCTAAGGTATTTTACTGAATAGCTGCTCTATCGAAATTCTTAGACTACTCCTTGACCTCTAACGGCAATGAATCTGTAGAAAAGTAGCTGACACATAAAACAGTCCGCTAACCACGCCGAGATTTCAAGAAGTGAAAAGTCTAGTTTTAAAGTCTAGTTGAAATTTGCAACGATAATATTAGGGTGTCCCATAATTTTCTGGGGTATCATAATACCATTTTTGTTAAATTTACTACAACAAGATAATGACAAAGGGTGGTCAATCGATATATTCCTCATCTGTGGCCACAACTTTTCTCTAACAATTGGGCAGAGAGTTGATTGTATTCTCCCATAAGAAGCTGGCCTGCTGCCGATCCATTCGTGGATTGCACACTGAAATTCTTGATGTTCATGAAAAAGTAACAGTTCTGAATGCTGCGTAGTCACAAGGGATGGACCGAGGCCCGTCGACGACGCTTTTCTCGGATGGCGGCGGCTACTTACTCAAGCTGATCGGTGGGAGGCGGTAATCGTCACGCCTTGCGGGAGCAGCTCGAAGTACAGCATGCCCTTGGCGTCCCACCAGCAGCAGAGCATGATCTTCAGTGGGTGCAGGTCGGCTTTCGGCGTCGTCGGCGGCTCTTCTCCGCGCGGGATCCAGGCGGCACGGCGGGCGACGTTGTCTCAGAGGACCCAGCTCTCATCCCCAGTGACCAGGTCCTCGAGAAACTCCGTGCGATGCGGACGAAGGAGGAGGGACCGGCAGACGGCCACGCGGCCTTGGTCCATTTTAGCTTGTACTGGTAGCTAGACGCGGCGACTGCGCCTTATATACCCCTAGCGTGGAACTCTGTAGAACCTTCTAGAAGGTTTTTACACTTGCCTGATATTATAACACTTCTAAGGAAAATTATAGAATTTTGAAAATTTTCGGACAGGAATTATTGGACAGCCTGGTAGAATACCATGCTAATGCTGTAACGTGATGTGAATGTAATGTGATGTAATGCTTGTAACTTCAACTTAGCCTGTAGGAGAAAGAAGTTTGATCTTATTATGGTACACAAAATTTTGTCTGGTCAATCATGACTGAAACCATATATGATACTTTAACTGAGAACGTCGATCACAAAGGGTGGCTCTTGTAAATATTAGAAGATCAAATCGAACAATCAGGCAGAGATTTTTTGTTAGCAGAGCTGGGATCGAGCTCGAGAGCTCGAGCAGAGCATACAATACACCTCTAGATTTGAAGACTGTATAATTCAAAGCCCTCATAAACAGGTATCTGATATCTATATAAACTCATGTCTTCTTTTCGTGTTACACGTTTGTTTGTGAGTTGTTTTCTGGTTTGTTGTTGTTTTCTTTGCTTTCTTTTTTGCTTTTTGTTGAGATAAATAATTAATAATAAATAATTCTTCTTAATAGAGCTTCCATAGCTCTTGAAAGATTAGCTACTTCTGTAGTCGGTGAGATGAAGAAACCACATCGTAAACGAGCGCACATTTTTTGAGAACATTTTTGACAGCTAAAGCGGGAATAGCTCGCTTTGTACGCAGCCGATTCCACGTTCTCTGTTCGAGTTTCCGCCTAGGCCAACCATGCTTTCCATCCGTCTGGGTCCAAGAACTGCTGCCAGTCTTGTCCGGGAAGGATAAATCACTGACTTGTCCATCGGCTGGCCATCTATCTCATTGAAAATAAGCCAAATGCGCATTCAGATTGCTGCTGAATGAGGTAGAGTGCGCGGCGCATCCCAGAAGAAATCGAATAGTGCCGTACTTCATCCCTTTTAGCCTTTATAGGTGGAATCCGTCAGAAACAGTCACGCTAAGACACCGCAGTCTACTTCAAGACGTCCGGCACCTGAAACTAAGTCGATCAAGGAGTGCAGTCCCTTGAAAAGCCATGCTGACATTCACGTAGCTCGCTGTGCGTGTGCACGTGAGTTTTTAATGACACAGTCAGCTGTTGGCTTACAGCACTCGGGCTCATTGCTCTATAGCTCTCGTTTATCCTGTCATTGACTGAGATTCGTTGTTCGCCACTTTGATTTCTCAAAAACGGAACCACAATCAACCAACAGTTCAGGGTACATTTTCTAAGCTGTTCCTACGCCTAATTCCGCGCTTTTTCTGGATTATTAATTGCGCTGAAGGAAAGGTGCTTTTTTTGCTTTGTTGGGAGCGGAGAATGGATTGCTAACAGGTGACGAGGGATCGCTAAAAGACACGCGTTGAGAAACATTGGCGAGTTTTTTGAAAGTCTTCTCAAGCCATCGAATGTTACACTGTATCTATGTATAGGTATTGTGCTCCTATGTATTAAGTGACGGCAAGACTTGCGTACGGTCTGGAGCATACTGTGACGGTTTCATTCTGACATAACGAAGGAGGGTCGTGCGGTTTAGAAAAAGCGAAAAAATCTACATCGCGCAGGGTTTTTTATTTTGCACTAGTAGAATTATAATAGAAGATAAGAATTAGATTAGAAGTGTAAGGCGCAGAGTAGCGCAATTGGAGAAGGAGCCGGCTGTAGCGTGCTCCCGATTCCAGGGCCGTGGTTCGGAATTCGGTGAATTGATACCAGACCTGTATGGGAAGGGCAAAACATTGGCTGACCTCCGCAAGTCTTCGCATAGGCCAAACACGCATTCAAATTTCCTTCATGACATACCTTACTAGGGAAGGGTTTCGACCTCCCATGGAACTTCAAGATGAGAGCAGGATCATTAGAAAGAGCTCGGAATGCTGATTACGAATATGGGTGTTAAAATTGCAAAATGAAATTCCTGAGCGAGTTATGGCCTGCCGAATGCGACGGGCCTCACCGCAGGCAGGCCGTGCAATGCATCTGGCGCGAGAATGGTGAGTCATCGGGGCCCCGTAAGAGGGGACCGCCAGCTGCGGCGGTGGCGTATGGGTAGTGGTCCTCCTCGTCAGGTGCGACGTCGTTGGTTCGGTCCCCATTGCTGCCTGCTTTCTTGCACACCATAATTTGTCTTCGAAATGATCTTTTGTTCTGAATTATGACACGTATTTGATTAACTAGCGAGGAAAACTACCATACAGGCTTGTAAAAATGCTTGAAGGCAAGAACTGGTATGGTCAAATTTTTATTTACTATTTTGCGCAAGTAGAGTCCAAATCATATATTGAACAACTAGAGGTGTTTCTAACAACCTTGGTATTCGTGAAACAAAGCAAAAAAATGTGTGAAGCAGACATGTTGCTCACACACTGCACATCTTACACATGCAGCCTGCCTACAACCAGCAGCAAAACAGTCAATTGTAGCAAGATCAAACAAATATTCACCAGAAGTGACAAACACACCTGGGTGATCATCGATGTACCCTGCCTTATATGCAACAGACGAGCATACCTAATCGACAGTCACAGCTGTGGTGTCAAAGTGAATAACATTCTGATGGATGGTATTCGAGTTTTCTTCGCCCTCGTCATCACATTGGTCCCAATCGGACTCGTCATCAGTGGACACATCTGATCCCAAATTTTCATCCGTTTCCACATCAACTGAAGCTGCCGCACCGTCACGTAGAATAGCTGCGAACCTTCTAACCTTCTTCTTCTCTTCACGAGTTGGTGCATCGTTGTCGTCTGGCATCCCAAATTCAGCAAGAAGAATGGACACCACCTTTGCTGGTGAAAAGGACATAGTGAGTGAAGAAAAAGCAGTAGATCAATGACATTTTGTTCTTCCTCATCCTACACTTACCACTTCCCTTTTTGCTTCACACATTTTTTTTTGCTTTGTTCCACGAATGCCAAGGTTGTTAGAAACAGTCTCTAGTTGTTCAATATATGATTTGGACTCTACTTGCGTGTATGGTAGTTTTCCTCGCTATTTAATCAAATACGTGTCATAATTTTGAACAAAAGATCATTTCGAAGATAAATTATGGTGTGCAAAAAACGCGGCAGCAATGGGGACCGAACCAACGACGTCGCACCTGACGAGGAGGACCACTACCCATACACCACCGCCGCAGCTGGCGGTCCCCTCTTACGGGGCCCCGATGACTCACCATTCTCGCACCAGATGCATCGCACGGCCTGCCTGTGGTGAGGCCCGTCGCATTCGGCAGGCCATAACTCGCTCAGGAATTTCGTTTTGCAATTTCAACACCCATATTCGTAATCAGCATTCCGAGCTCTGTTTAATGATCCTGGTCTCAGCTTGAAGTTCCATGAGAGGTCGAAACCCTTCCCTAGTTAGAAGTACAACTCGTGGCGCATCCCGCAAAGGTGTTAAATGATACAGACTTCATGTTTTGTCCTTTATGTGTCTCAGATGTTTCCGCTGAATATTTTCGGGTACAACCCGGTTAGAAGACTGCAAGGGTCTTTGTTTCGGTTAGGAACCACATGTGGGGCACATCGGCCCCTCTGATCACGACACGATCGAGCTCAAATAGGCTACAGGTCATCTAAAGCCTTACGATGTAGTTGATTTACAAATTCCGTACGGAGCCAAGCTAAATACTCGACCTTTGAACAGTTAGAAGCCTACGTAAGAGCTGCTGAAGTATTATAGATCTACAGGAATGGGGCATCAGCATCTTTGAATTATTTCACACAAATTGGCCTTTTTGTTATGTGAAGAGAGAGAGAGAGTACCTGTATGTTCTGGTCTCCCGAAAATGTTGGCAAAGGATGAGCGGAATACGGTGAATGCCTTGTTCTACACTGTATGAGTTTTCTGAGGTGTATGAATTGCTGATCTGATCTGAGGTGGTGGCTAATTACTATGTTTAAGGCATGCACTAGTAAAAAATAAAAACTGCTCCGCAGACTCTTCTAAAGCCTTCAAAAGTTTCTCTCCTAGCAAATTTGCGACAGCTATGTTGGTCATTGAAAGAACTGTTTAAAATCGTTTCCAATTTCAATCTAGTTAACGGTTCTTTTTAGTGTGGCCTCACTTTTAAAGGTGGAAAAAGTAGTCGCCGAGTGTATAGAAGTTTGTATTTTTTTATAGAGAACCACCTTTGATATCAGCGGATCTAACGATAGCGAGAAAAAATGTCGCTGTTTACCTAGGGTCAAGGAACACATCCCGAGAATCTTCTCGCTATAGCAGCTTTAAACAGATAAGATGTTCTGCAAAAAAATAACGGACATAAAACAGTGTTTTGTTTAGGCATCAAATGTCTCAGAACCCTTGGATTCCTTTCCTGAAGCATAAACGTTGAGCAGAAGAGGAACACAACTATGGCTTAGTTGGTATAACGTTGGAAACAGTCCTTTTCGACCATCATACTCTGGGTGAAAATGGCGATTAAGTGATTGTTCTTTCAACCGTATCTACTCCATGCAACTTTTTAAAAAGTTTTTTAAGAAAAAAAACTCAAAAAACATCAGCGTGGAACAGTGTCGTTATATGGCTCCGAACTATGGTAGTAAGTAGAGACTAAACGCAGGAACGAGGTACCACTAGCCACTATCCGTGATGTTCAGTAGAGTGAGTGGCGCATCCCAAAAGAAATCGGCTAATGCCGTACCTCGTCCCATTTGGAGAGCAGACAAGAGAAGAGAAATCGCACTAGCTTATTCGAACAAATGGGAAAGACTGGCTCCGATTTCATCATAAATATTACATCGATAGACTTATTAGGTTGGTGCATAAGTTCTAGGACATTTGGGGCATGAAATATTTATTATCACAACATACGAACAACAATATCAAATCATTTGAATAACCACCCTTTACATCAATTGTCTTTCGCCAACGTGCTGGTAAGTCATGGATGCCTTTTCTCCAAAACGTGGGCGGTTGTGATTCGGAAAATGTGAGCAGTGCCTCCTTGACATCCTCTCGGTTCCTAAATTGCTGGCCGTCCAAATGGCGTTGAAGGCTTGAAAACAAATGATAATCAGAAGGAGCGAGATCTGGCGAGTAAGGTGGATGTGGAAGAACGGTCCATCCGTAGTCCGCCAACTCAGCCGCCGTCGCTCTAGCGATATGCGGTCTAGCGTTGTCGTGTTGAAAACACGCCTTCACTTGCTCTCCTCGTGTGGTTTGAAGGTGGGCCCTCAACTTCCTGAGTTGGTTGACGTAAACCTCTGCCGTCACTGCTATCCCTTCGTCCAGGCAGCTCCCAGTATTCTACGCCAAGAACGCTCCACCAAATGCATAGCATCACCTTTTTCACGTGAAGGTCGGGTTTCGGAACGTCCTCTGCCTCTCCAGTTGCGTCAACCCACTGTGCACGCCGGTGATAATTAGAGTAGAGTACTTCTCATCCCCGGTGACAAGGTTGTCCCGCCATCCGTGGGTACGTCTGAGGGTAAGCGGAGACAGAGCGACATCGGCTCTGAGATCCATGTCATGTTGTGTCACGTCGTGAGGTATCCAGCGACCCAATTTTTGCACCTTGCCAATCGACTTCAATCCTCGAACGACTGCTGAGTGACTAACACCAAGAGTGCTTGATAGTTCGCGAGGGGTTTGGTATGGGTCCGCTTCCACTCTACTTCGGAGGCCATCCAAATCCAGTGTCATCGGGCGCCCTTCTCGTTCATTATCTTCAACGGAGAACTCACCAACTGCAAACTTCGAGAACCACTGGTACACAGTACTTCGAGCAGGAGCACTCTCGTTGTAAACATCCTTCAGGCGACGATGCGATTCGTTGGCATTGAGGCCAGATTGATGCAGGAATAACATGACGTGCCGAATATGCGTCTCAGTTGGGATGAATTGCTTAGCTATAATAGCTGACGTTAACAACGCAGAAGTAAATGTTAGGAACAGTTTTGTAGGCCTTTCCTTTCCCTATCGATCGACCATTTACGCGTTGATACATGTGAGAAATTTGGCGGGAAAATGCGCTTTCAATTCAGGAGGCATCAGATGTCCGAGAACTTATGCACCAACCTAATATTAAGCCCTACATTTTCGTTATTTTCAGTGTGAACAAGGATAGAGTAGGCACATTTGTATGCTGCGACAAGTACTGTAGCTCCATGGCTTCATTCTCATAACTAAAGTGAAGTGTCCCTTAGCTATACCTATGCCGCCTGTAGCCTGTACTCAGGGAGAAGCACAGCGACGAACGCTTCCAATACGCTTTAAGTTGGATCTGAGCCCACCCGGAGGAACGTGAGGCCACCACTCACTGCTTTTGATAACTTTACCATCCGAATTCTCCACTTTCTCTTCTCTTTGAATTATTAAGAACCTTCCATCTACTGCTCGCATATAAGTCATACGTTAGACCAATTCCTGAAAGCGTCACTTCTGTATTCAGTCCGTTGTGTAAGCGAGACATCGCCAGACTCGAATTTCAAAGTTTCCCGAGGAAACATTGGATAGGATTTCATGGATATGTCTGCATAACCATTCCCTCACCATCCTTGCGAAATAAAAAATTCAATCTGAAAACACTCACACATCGTAGAAGAAGGAACGGTCTAATTATGACCATCAAGATGATACATAAATGGCTTGGTTGGAACTCCCGTTGAGGAATTTTATTCATTATTCCGTATGAGTACGAAAGTCTTTTCTACCGGTGTCTTCAGGGCGTGTCCTGATCAGCTGTCCTGATATCGAATCAGTTTATTCGTACAAATACCCGACAATGCAATACAAGTCAATCACGTCATTAGGTTCAGTGGTACTCAAAGGGACCTACAAACAGACATCGTGTGATCAAATAAACGTCACTTTCATACCCTAGGAGAAACACCGTTGTTGAGAGCAAGAGCTTCGGCCGGCTGCTGACACGGCGTGTAGAAAATCCTTACAGCGTGTGTACTCTGCCTACAGCACATTGACTTTCCATTTTCGCTGCTAGATCTTCTACACAGACCAGCTTTCGCACGGTCTTCCGTCGTCTACCACTCTATGAAGAAGCGAAAGGCAACTTCCTTTCTGAGGCGAAAGTTCGTGACTAGACAAGGACGAGGAGGAGGAGGAGGAGGAGCAGTACGAACCATTTGAACTCTGGTCATCAACAACGGGAATGGCCAGATTACCAGTCATTGTGGGTGGCGCTGTGGCAAGCGAATCACACTCGACCTCGGCGGCTCGACATCATCACTCAGGACACTGCTTCCAGAGCCGCTTCTGGAGGGACGGAGGACTGAGATCAGTGCGTGCGCACTGGACATGAGTGTCCTTCATGGTGATGCGACGGCGATGACGATGCCGTCATGAATTGCGCGATGAGATGATGACGTACGAAAGTACAGAGCACGAGCGAGCAACCGCTGGTGCATAGAGAGTGTACGGCACCATATCACGCGATGTGGAAGGCGTTGGACACGACGTACATATAATCGAGCCGAAGTGATGTCTGGTTTGGAGGAGAAGGCAAGACGGCAGGATAGAGAGAGTGAGTGGTTCAGAGTCGATCCAAGTCATTGATACGGTCGGCTGTGATCGACGTCTTCATCTGGTCCGTCCGAATGATCAGCGGTCGCGACGTAGCACTGCAACCCGACACCACCTCAGAATCCACTGTGCCGTTGCGTTTCTTCACCCTGAAAGAGGAGTAGTCAGTTTACGACGCATACACGCGGCTGGCGTATTGGTTTAAAAGCCGTTCGAAGTAGTTGCCAACTTCTCTCTTCTTGAAACCTCGGCATGGTGAGTTATCTGTGTCAGTATCGTGTGATGCACGAGGTTTTAGGTGCGTACTTATTACACGTCTGACGTTTCGACTTCCGCCGTCTCCAGAAGCGCATAGGATAGGAGCGATCATCAGCATCATGGATCTTATCCTCCTCTAAAGACGACGGAAAGTCGAAGCCTTCAGGCAGCTAGTAAAGATCCACCTACAAACCTCGTGTGGCACAAGATACTGACACCACATATAGCTCACCCCTCGAAGTCTCAAAACAACTTTCAATTCAATTTCAATTTCAAAAATTCAATTTTTAAAAGATTTATTCCGGATCAATTTTCAGAAACTCCTCGAGGCGGTGGTGAAGATTTCATTGCAAAAGTTCTAAATTTATAACTTAAAGGATGAAGGGTGAAGTTCGATGATAGTAAACCCTTCACGGGGATGCGCCACGAATTCTACTACAACGATATATCGTGGAGACAATTTGAATGCGTATTTGATCTAAACTGTGAAGTGTGGTGGCTAGCTGATAATTAGCTCTGTGTTTTGTCCTTATCAGACAACTCTGGGACCACTTCACAGACCTAGTGGAACACTTACAATTCAGAGGTGATTTTATTGACTTATTGACTTATTTATTTATTTTGTTGACATGTAACAATTTTTAAGAATAGTTGAGAAACAACAACAGGAAAAGGTAAGAGCGGTGCGGATAGGGCATTTTCTCTTGTAAACGACTGGGTCCAGCGCATGCGTATTCACATTGCTGACACGGTATGGTGGCCATAGATATAATATGCATGGCGCATCCCAAATGGAGTGACGACAGCATTTGCCCTGCGTCTTTGATGAGTTTTTATTTATCCACTAAATTCTTTTCTTGTATTATAAATGAAGATTAGCAATATATTTAGTAAACCTCAAAGCGGGCGCGTGGAGCGCAGTCGGAGGAGGCGCCGACTGTCGCCTGCATCCGATACCAGGTTCCTAGTTCGGATTTCACGCCCAGGCCAACCAAGCCTTCTATCCCTCCGGGGTCGGTGAATTGGTACAAGACGTGTTTGGGAAGGACAAAGCGCTGACTTCTTCATCAGATGGCCACCGCAAGTCATTGTATGGCCAAATACGCATTCAACTCGCCTCCACGACATCCCGTGGAAGTAGAATGCGTGGCGCATCCCAAAGGATTGTATAACGCCGTCCTTTATCCTTTTGTCCTTAAGTCTTAAAGAAGGGAAACGTGCCAGCAAGTCTACAGTGGATTGGAAATCGCAATCCAAAGATTCTCCTGATCTTCTTGATCATTCTGCATCCGACCGCTAGCTGGTTTTGGTGTTTGGCTACTAGGTGGCCGACTCAGATACACGTTTTCGGCTCCATTGTAGACTGCATGGCGCATTCCTCTACCTTGCCTATCCGTTATCAGCCTCCATATAATTGTAGTTTCTGTTTTTGTTTCAAAATCAATTCCGCAATCACCTAAACGTTTTAGAATATTTTATTTTAGAATATTTTACTTAACTCGGTGAGAGTTAAAAAAATAAAAGACGGCATCCATTAATCCCCGTTTGGGATGCGCCACGAATAAATAGACACGCCGGTGTATTAAACCAGAATAATTGTGGGACCAGTTCATGACCTATGAGAGAAAGAGATTTTACTTCATACTACTAG
>CANDYH010000040.1:0-37442 GCA_947396885.1 Heligmosomoides polygyrus polygyrus | reverse complement strand
GTTTTAGGGCGGCAAAAGCTAGCGGTTGGAGTTTCTTGCGCTCCTACTCGCTCAGATTTGAGTCTTCGACACTCCCAATAACATCGTTCTGTTCTGCTTGAAGAGCGCTATCGAACTGTATCAATGTCGACCGATTTTGGAAACATAGCTTTTTCGGCAATATCCATATTCCATCGAGGACGTGGCGCCCTAGGCCGAGCTGCGAGGACGATGACGTCATCAAAAACCGGTACTATCGAAATTGGCCAAATCTCCTCGTGCAAACTTCGTCCAAAATCATCTAGGGATTAATTAGGGTGCTGATTACGAATCCGACGTTCGTTTTGAAAATTCCGCCGACATCAGCAGGTTGCTTCCCATTTGAGGGTGGTCGGGTCACGATCACCGATCACCCTCAGTTATCGGTATGAGCGCTCTCCTTCCCTAATCGTACAAATGTACCTCGGCATCGTGTTCGGCACCCCGAATAAGTCCCCGACCCTATACGAATTTTGAACAAAATCGATGATCCTGACCCGACCACCCTCAATTACCCAGAAGCAAATCCAAAACCTACCGAAGTCGACGGAATTTTCAAAAACTGACGTCGGATTCGTAATCAGCGCCCCAACTAAACCCTAGACGATTTTGGACGAAGTTTGCACGAGGAGATTTGACCAATTTCGAAAATACCGGTTTTGATGACGTCATCGTCCTCGCAGCTCGGCCTAGGGCGCCACGTCCTCGATGGAATATGGATATTGCCGAAAAAGCTATGTTTCCAAAATCGGTCGACATTGACACAGTTCGATAGCGCTCTTCAAGCAGAACAGAACGATGTTATTGGGAGTGTCGAAGACTCAAATCTGAGCGAGTAGGAGCGCAAGAAACTCCAACCGCTAGCTTTTGCCGCCCTAAAACGGCAGATGGGGCTAAGGCAGTTTAGGCAGCTGAGAAGTTCTGATCACATCATCGTAAAGTACTGTACCTTAAGGGCTCTGTTCGCGTGCGCATTTTGAGGATTTAGCTCGCCGCGTCTTCTCGCAGTGGTTAACCGAATTCGGAAAAAAATGCATCACGCAAGCCTCACCTGCATTTTCGCACCGCTATAACATTGCCCCCTCCTAAGCTAAGCCATTCTACTTTAGTATACTTATATATCGTTCTACTGCCTACAATAAACACAAGTTGCAGCCGAAACGATTCGAACTCGACAGAGTTATTGTGTTCCGAACACGCCCGCGCGTGCAATTTAGCGCAACAACGGCAGACGCTCTCCGCGCTGTTTCTCGCCCAGATTACAGTTTTTTTCCCACTCTAAATGATACGATTCAATTCAGCATGAAAAGCTCTATCGAACGGTATCAAGCATGGCCCAACTCGAAGACATCGTTTTTTCGATGACGTCATCGTCCTTCCGCCGCGGCCTCGTCCTCTATGCGAAACAGTCAAAAAATTGATGATTCCAAAATCAGTCGATATTGATACCGTTCGATAGAGCTTTTCATGCTGAGCGAAGCTGTGCCATTCCGAGTGTCGAAGACTCAAATCTGAGCGAGTAGGAGCGCAAGAAACTCTAACCGCTAGCTTTTGCCGCTCTAAAACGCCAGCCGAGGCTAAGGCAGTTTAGGCAACTGAGGAGCTATGAGCATATCGTCGTAAAGTACCTTAGGCACTCTGTTCACCTACGCATTTTGAAGCCGTCAGCTCGCCGCATCTTCTCGCAGTGGTCCACGGAAATCGAAAAAAAAATGCTTCACACAATCCTCACCTGCATTTTCGCACCCCTATAACATTGCCCCTTCCTAAGTTAAACCATTCTACTTTGGCGTACGTACAGAACGTTCGACTGCCTACAAAACCTACAAGCTGCAGCATGAAAGGTTACAACTTGATAGAGCTATTGCGCTCCGAACACGCCCATTCGTGCAATTTGTGAGCGGTCGCCCCCTTCGATTGAAAGGTTCGAATCCGTATGTATTGTTCACGACGCACTTCAAACGCTCGCTAGACAGCCTTAGAGCAACTCCTGACTAGGGCGACAAGAAATTTCTGATAAAACTCCCCAAACGCTCAGTCTACAAGCTGTCCCCCTCCTCGATTGAAAGGTTCGATTGTCTATGCATGTTCATGGCGCACTCCAAAGGCTCGCTGGACAGCCTTAGAGCAACTCCTGACTAGGGCGACAAGAAATTTCTGATAAAACTCCCCAAACGCTCAGTCTACAAGCTGTCCCCCCCCCTTGATTGAAAGGTTCGATTCTGTATGCATTGTTCACGGCGCACACCAACGTTTCGCTGGGACAGATTGGAGCTAATCCTGAGTGCGGTGGCGGGAAATTTCTGATAACATTCTCCAGACGGCTCGAAAAAGTCTTGAAAAGGTCGCAGTTCCCAGTGAGAGAAGATAGAAGCGCAGGGGACATGCGGTCGCCCACTCGATTGATAGGTTAGGTTCTGTGTGCATTGTGCACGGCGCACTCTCGGGGCATTCCTGGCATGACAGAGCACTGGCGACGTACGCCATCTTTGAGATACTCCGAAAGCACGCATATCCTGGGAAATAAGCTGCTCTAATCGCCCGTCCAGCCAATTTTGGACCACCCACGTCGAAAATACGGGAGTTCCGGTAAAGTTTTACATATGCTTGTGTAGATCTCAAAGAGGCGAATCGAATGGTATCAACCTTTATTCAAGAAACCTAAAACTGAAGGAGTTATGAGCGTGCGACGCTTTGCGACGCTATGTTGGCGTTTTTTCGCCCACTTTTGACCGTGCGGCGCGAGCGGTATTGTATTCTATTATTTGCAAGCCGGACCCTTCTCACCTAGATTCAAACTCGGTTCGGAAAAGCACGACGAACTCTTTCGAACTAACTACTACTATGTAGAGCGCTTCGTATTCTAAAGGTATTATTATGGCCTGCTAGGTCAATGCCATACGATACAATAGGGAAATGGCTGAAGAGTTATGTACGGGTTTATCGATTTGTGCGTTTGCTTCGATCATTAACGGGCTTCAAGTTGTCAAAGTTCTTAACTTCGCTTCTCAACGTCGGTGCCGATCTCTTAAGGAGCAGAAACTCTCTTGTGTTTCCAGACCTACTCGCAGGTAGGAGAGTTGGCTGATGCCATGCTACTGTACGCGATTGCGCTAAACCGCTCGATAGCCGCCGGTCTACAGAATCCTACTGGAAGGCAGTTGGTTCCCTTTTCAGTGGGATATTTCGAGGGTGAATTCGCGGTATATGCTAAAGCTGCTAATCTTGCCTAACGTCTGAACTGCTTCGAAGAAGTCCTGCTTTAAGGTTTTTCCGGTACGGTTCTGATTAACAAGAACTACACCCGAGATCCAGTGTTCTTGGTGTACGCCGTGGATCCTGCTGGCCAACAGACTGTTGTCATGAGAGTAATTGAAAGGCTTGATAACGACAGCGTCAACTTGGTAGGTGCTTGGAGAGGTATTTTGGGAAGTCAGTACTTGTTGGTTGACGCAGGTGTTTAGGTCCAAGATTTGGTGGCAGCGTCTGTTATTTGGGCGGGTCACGGAGGAAGTCCGCCTCTCAATCGGCCAAAATGCGATTTCAATGGGTTTGTTCATGATTGTATTTTTAGGCTTTCGGTAGAAAAGAGAAGCCGAACAAAAGTTGAAGACTAAGAAAAGCTAAGACATTTTTTGGGAACTTTTGAGAATAGGGGGGGGGGGGCGGGTTTAGGCTCAATTTTGGCGAGAGCTATACCGTATCCTAGACGTGGCCAAGCGAGAACAGCAATATTTGAGGACATAGCTGTGAGTAAACAGACGACAAAACCTTTCAGGCAATTGTTATAACAACGTCTTGCTTCGTATACAAGTCGAGCGCCAGTAGGGTCTCGTGCTCACATCCACTGCTTTCCGGCAAGATGTTACACCACCTGTGCTAATTTACGGGACGCGACAACTGCACCTTTTAGGATCAATCAGCAATCATCCGTGAAATGTGGCTGTTGATATCACCAGGAAACCAGTGAAGCCGAATGTCTGGATTTCTAATCATCTTCGACAAAACAGCGCCGGTGGTATAATGGTGTGGCATCCTGCCCGGAAAGCAGGGGATTGAGTCCCACCTGACGCTATAGTTTTGATTGCAGCAAAACATCGTTACAAAGGCATACATTGATAGTAGCGGCAAAGTTGATGTTCAAAGAAAACGACATGTATCGTTCAGGAAACCTTTTCAGAAGTGCTTGCCCGAAGTCTTTCATCCAGCAATACCTGGCCATCACTATTGCGGCGGTCGTCATTCCGATCATCCTAGTTGTCCTCGTGGTGCTTTTCGTAATAAGGTGAGTCGTCTCATTCCTACGTTTTCTCAGGTTCATGGGGTCGCTGACATAGGAGCAATGGAGAAGATAACGACAATGGTTGGGATCTTCTCCCAAACAGGGCGCACATTTAACGGTTAAGGATTTAACGAATTCAATGGTCAATATCATTTTTTGCTTGACGACATAACTGCCATTATCATACATTTCACGAAATTTTTAACGGACTTTTTTCCCAATAAGATTATCACTTTCCCTCCCAGTCTTCGCTATTGTTGCAGATCCAAACCTTCCAATTAGGTCCGCTCCGGAAAAGCTATTGAATTCAGCAAGATTAAGCAAAAACGATTCGCTTACAGTCGTAAATAGCAAGATATCGCTCTCCAATGCCAGTCTGCTTGAGTTGGACCTATGGATTTGCTGCCGTGACGTCAGGTACAGCGCACGGATCCTTTATTATTCTCCCCTCGTAAGATCTGCCTATTACCAATTGGCGCTGCCTGTTTCAAAACATTTTTGCCGACCACCCAGAACAGTGAAGACAGAGAGGATGCCTGGACATTTATAATTGTTTTGTTAAAAACGACAAGAGCAAAAAATTTTGTAGAGCTATTTTTCTTAAACGTAAACATTCCACCGATAGGATTTTTGATGTACTTTTATTAGCACCTTCGGTACTTAGCAGGCTCGTGTCCGCATCGGATTGTTTACGCTCGTAGGACAGTCACACAAATAGAATTCGCACAGAGAAATATGAGAAAAGACTGTCAGATTAGATAAAGTTAACCTCGGAATAGGGAAGTCTGGGGTCTATCTGATCTACCTTGCCGGTGCGTTGCGGGCACCTGCACACGAAGTACCATTCTCTTGTACGATAATTTCGTATCTATTCTTCTTTCTCACTCTGAAGACAATATGTTGCTGGAAGCTGGTTCATTTTGCTGTCCATTCTTTGCTGGTACTATAATGTTTCACAGCGTTCGTTGAATTTCACTTGCTAACTTGTTGAGGTAGGAATATGGAAGGTTTTCCTGATTCTTTTTATTTGACGTAACATTTTGCAGCTATTTGCATTTTTAACAAAATTTAACGATTTAAACGGATTTGAACTGCGAGGTAATGAGAGACATTTTTGAGACGATCAGGGAAATGCGCTGAACAGACCAGCTTCTGTAGCTCACATTTCAGCCGTAAAAGCTGCTCGAAAATACCTGGGTTCTAGATTTCAAATGCAAATAATATAGTTAGACACAAGTAAGTTAAAGATCTACGTCTTCTGATTATGACGTCCACATGGGGCGTGTGATAGGAGGCTGGATGTCACTTACCCTCAATTAGGAACCTTGGCTCAAGTCCCGCTCTTGTCATCCATCAAGGTTTTATTTTATCTGGGGTCGCATAATCGGCACCAATCCGTCTAAGTAAGGGCAAAACACTGGTTTCGCGTTTACTCCCACCCACAATCACCAAAAGCCATGGTAAAGCCAAATACGCGTACCAGCTGCTACTCATACCTACCCACATACTGCCTGTAATCTGTTCAGGTGAAATGTAGTGGTATAACCAGAAAGGTGTTCGTTAAGAATTATGTAGCGTTTTTAGAAGCGGAATAATATCCAGCTTAATGATGAAGGTTAAAAAAGAGAAAACAAAACTTTTAGAGGTATCAGGCGAAGGCTGCGAGGCATCTTAAAAATACGTCCCTATTACTTAGCGCTGGCTGAGCTGAAGCTGAGCGAATTCTTAATTCGCAATGAAAACAGCATCATAAAGGAAGGCCAGGAAAACATGTGCACTGTTTAAACAACAGTAACCAAGCAGCCACTACATGATGCTAGAGTAGCACGCAGCGCAGTTTCAACATCTAGCGCCTTTCGCCTCCTTGATCTCTGAATCGGCCTAGCATGCATGCCTTAATGGAGTTGGAAGGACGAGAGATTCGTCGTCATTTCAAGAGTGTAAAATTTTTGGTCATCATCTGCTGCAATATTTGTAGGTGGCTATCAATTTTGCGGTACATCATCAAAGAGCAAAGCAGTAAGTAATCTCCAAATTCTGTTTCGCTCGAACCAGAGCAATGTAAGCTACCTGTTATAATTTTAAGTCAAATTAAATTAGCTGTTTTACAATGAATTTAAGACACCTCTATTCAAGGCGTGGTGTTTAATGGTGTAGTGTTTCCTGAAACCCAGACGTGTTGCATTGAATGGTTCTCATAGAGCCCAACCAAACACTTCAATTCCCCGTCTCCCTTTCCTTTCTCTCTCAATATAGTATTTGAGCTATAAGGCCAGTAGAGGCAAGTGTCGTATGCCAAGATCAAGAGTCGCGGTGGATAACATAAGGTGGAGCGATGGGTCCTACCACTGTTACCTACGACACAGCGAAGGTATGATTCCGGAAATGCAAGAGCGCAGACTTTTGCTTGGAGAACCAACCATGGTGGGAAGCCAGTTATGGTGAATGAGGAGCGCCTTCTGGAGCTGGTTCAGGAGGATTCCTGGCCCTGCGTCCGTGAACTGGCAGAAAAACTCGAGTGCAGTCACATCACCATAGCTCAACACCTGCTGGCCTTGAGAGGAGATGCACACAGATCTGGTGCATGGATACCGCACGAACTTAGCGGCCACCAGCTACAGGTCCGCCAGGATGCGTGCATGAACTCCTTTAGTTTACTGCGGAATTTTTCATGGCTCGAGAACCTGGTCACTGGCGACCAAACATGGGTAGTCTACGTGCGAACCACATGCGAAAATCGTGACGAAGCAAGAATTCCTACGCCGAGATCGGAGCTTTACCCAAAAAGGTGATGCTCAGTGGTGATGGCGGAATGGCAAAGGAGTCATTCACTGGAAGCTGCTACCTGCAAACACTGCTGTCACTGGCGATGTCGACTGCAGACAGTTGGATCGCGTTGAAGCAGCTCTTCGTGGGAAACAGGACAAGATAATCTTCCTTCACGACTATGCGCGTCCACATGTTGCAAGAGAGACTCAGAGAAAACTCCAGTTTTAGATAGCATGTTCTGGACCGCCCATCGCATTCACTGGATCTTGCTCCAACGGAATAACATCTGTTTCTTTCGTTGTCGAACCATTTCCAGAATAAACAATTCGACGTCAGCAACTTGAAAAGTGTCTCGCGGAGTTCTTTTCATCAAAACCCCAGGAATTCTTAAGGGGGATCAAATTACCTGACAAAAAGGGATCTATCCTAGTCCGGGGGGCCACATAACTAAAAGGTATTATATGTAACAAATCCACTTGAGACTTACCGTGCGGCTCCTACAGACAACATGGGACCTAAACAAGAAAAGAAAGTGAAGAAAAAACGAAAAAATTACATAAGCGGGCAAAATTGTGTGCCCTCCTCACCATGTTAAATACTGGTTATAACATGTCACGCGGCGGTGGCACGCGGCATGCGGCTTCATGCGCCCTCCCATCATGTTAGATCCTTGTTATAACATGTCAGCCGGGGGATAGCACGCGGCATGCCTCCATTCCGCCGTTCTTTGTCCGCCTTTTGTAAACCGTGGCAATTTTATTTTTTTTCGTTTGTCCGCTCGTTTTCGGTTTATTTTAGGTTGCAGCTTGTTCGCTAGGAGCCGCTCGGTAAGTTTCAATTCACTTTGTAACCTAATTTCTAGTTATGTGGACCCCCCGGACTAGGATAGATCCACAAAAAGCAATATGTTGTAGATAATAATGATGCATATGCTCGTTAGTTGTATGTATGTGGGGAGAACAGCAAATTTGAAAAAGGTTGCACATGTGGCGGATAATTTCCTTACAACCTATCATTTTAACGACCACTTCCAGCTTATAGTGGGAGAGGGACAGCAGAGGCACGGAGAGACTTGGTTTTGCTGGTCACTGTTCTGCAAAGTGCCTTCCGCTTGCGTGTAATTCGCAGCATTTTGCCAGATGGCTCTTTAACCATTCAGTTCAGTAAGCAATAAGGATATCGTGGATGCTGCGTGCGGTGATCAAACAGCGCTGGTGATGTAAGGCGTAGCATCGCTGCCCGGAAAGCGGAGGATTCGCTTCGAGTCCCGCCTGGCGCGACGCAACCATGAAGCACCCATATAGCAGAACGGTGTTTATCTGCCGCTTTTTGGAATACGCTACGGTGGTTCCTTCCGGATGGCAGATTAGTTAGTTTACAGACTAGTTACCGTTTTGTCTTTTCAAGAGCACGGTAACATTTACCTGATCGAGAAGGCAAAAAAGGTTTGGTTGTTTTGAGCACATATGATCGCTGACGTGCTTTCAAACAGGTCGTCATATAAAGCTCCCCATATTTGTCGTTTTAGATCCCGAAGGATAGAGGAGGAACGTCTCAACGGCCTTTGGCAGCTTCCGTATGTAACACTACTAAAACCTAATACAAAGGTAAGGTATGGTTGCAAGTAATTTTTGCACCTACCGTTCTAACGACAAATCTGCCTCAATTTTTAGAATGCTCTACTGAGCTCCCGATCTCTTGAGAGCACAATAACGACTAGCACGAAATTGACGATCGAATCCAAAAAGGTCAAGTCACTACTAGGCTTAGAGATCCTGCACATTGTGAGTAACCCTCTGTTTTTGAAGGACACTCTACGTCATGCGTTCTACATCCTTGACGAAGAATCCGTGGCTGCCCGAAAGCATGCTGGGCGGCCACCTCTGAAAAAGGTCGACTGTGCTTCAATGAGAAAGGTGACTTATTCAGACAACATTGGGACAAAATTAAACTCTGTGCGTTTGGAAAAGAGCGAGAATCTGTAGACAATCTCACGTCCCACTCAGTTTATAAAACTTAGCATTGAATAACAATTAGTATTGAATTCTTCTACAAGAGAGATGCGTTTCATTCGCACTCCAGGGATTATTGCCTTCCAGACCTCCTCAGTGTGCGGAGTTGTATTAAAGAGTAACATGCTCCGCTGGTCACCCACATAGTCCACATTCAATCACATAATAACATTAGCATGACAACAATAACATGAAAAGGGATGTGAAGTGATAAGTAATTTCTCGTAAGGTCTTTGAAGACAGTTGTCGAAATTAGCCAAGAATTCATGAATTGAACTTCACTTTAGAGCTGCGCAGCGCTATTTCAGATGCGCAACATTGACCACGACAATATCTGCAAATTTTATGGACTGTCGCTGGATGGACCTCAGTTCTTGTCCGTGTGGAAATACGCTCCTAGAGGATCATTGAAGGCTAGTCGCGAAATGCTTCTATTCACACATTTTCAATCATCTCTGGGCTAAACTGGACTTTTTGAAGCTGGTCTCCCAATTTCTGAATTAGTCTGCGTTGAGGACACAGTAGAATCGAACAGATCTATTCTATACCTCTTTCATGACGACTTAACAAAGACGAAAAAATATGGCTGTAAAATGAATTGTAGAGGCGTATTTCTCATTGCATGGAGTTCTGAATAACACTGGTATTTTTTGCTGTTAGAAGTAGGTATTGTTAGGCCTATACTGTTATACTCCCGCGGGAGCATCCGCGGGACTCCGCGGAAGGAAGGTGCACCGCGGACGGTCCTCGTCGTCCCGGGGCGGCTACTGTCGCATTGAGGCGCGTTTTTGGCGCCGGATTCCGCGGGACAACAGCAGTCCAGCTCAGGGATCTCGGCGAGATTCCCGCCCGTCCGATGATGCTCCCGCGGGAGTATAACAGGGGCCTAAGGCAACCTTCACGAACATATTCGGCTTGATTCCAAAAACGAGGTAATCTCAATTTAGAATGTGATAGCTTGATTCGAAAAAAAAATCCCATTTGAGTTGCGAGTTGGAAAGAACGCGGTTTAATTCGAAACAGATTCAATTCGAGTTTGCAGAAGTTCATTTTAAACGCAGCAATTGAAAACGGTATATAGACCGCTGCAGGGGCCGGATTCATCAACGAGAACGCAGGTAAATCTTATCACCGGTTCCCGTTAGTATCCGTCAGCGGCTCACTAACCGCGAGTTGTGACTCATCAAACTCGCGTTTAGTGAGCCGCTGACGGATCGTAACGAATCGAATTTGATGAATCACAACTCGCGGGATTTAGAAGCACTGAAAAGGTACAAATTTGTTTTGCGATTGCGCAGCGTCTTGACAATTAGAGTATCTCTGAAGCCAATAATCACTATCTCTGTTATGTGGTCAAACAAAGTTACGAGCGCAATCGGAGTATTTTCTTGGCAAAGCTAATCATTTTCCAACTCCTTTTGCTGACCAAATCACTACTGTTCTTAGTCACACAGTGCGGTAGTTGAATCGCAACACTCATAAGGGAAGCCCATGAAATTCTCCAAAAGATTCCGAACCTATATGGTGTTGTAGGGCATGAGACGAGAAGCAAAGAAGGGTTTTTGTTTCTTTCTACGGGACGCACTGTGGTCCAAAAATGGCAAAAAATGGTGTCGCTTTTGTGCGATCTGATGAGACAGAAGCGACGTCTGGAATGGCGTTGGCGTGCTAAACATTTTTCGAAAATATTTTTCGTCCAATATTTATTTAAAACGAATACATTGGATGCATATCATCAACTGGCAACAATTTTTGGTGAAACGATAGATTACAGAAGGTTACGATGCGTATGTGTGAGTAAAGGTGTGTGCAGAACAACGAGCACTGCTGCCTGTAACGACTCCAAAGGTCAAGGAGAGATCGAATGAAAAACTTCGACCAAACATTGTCCGTGAGGATTATTGTGCAAATCACGGATGTGATATCTATTTTTCAATTTTCGGTCGATTACTATGGTTATGGTAGATAAGGGTGAACAGAGCTGTCTACATTAGCACAATCTTCTTTCTTTCTTCTTGCTTTCTTCTCTAGCGTAGTCAAACTCATTTTCCAACCTTCCACCTTGACCTTCGAAGGAAAGTAGTACAACGAAGTGAAAATTTTGAAAAAGAGTGACAGATTTGTGGTTAGTAGCTTAAATAATTCCCATAGGCTAAGTCTGGACGAAATCGGTGGTCATGAGCCCAGTAAGACGGTACTCTACCGAAGTCAAAATGTTCTCCTCATTTGCAAAAATGAGAGCAGTTCACCTAGCAAACCGCAGAACCAACCGCATCTGGAGTCGGACTTTTGACCACCCCCCCCCATCCCCTCTGTAAGTTCGCATCACTATCCAGTCGCAGCTGCAGTCGGCTGCGAATGAATCACTTGAATGCACCCTGCAGCTTCGTGTTGGAAAGCTAGGAAATAATCTAATCGAAATACTCTATCTATAGTTGGAGCTCCAAACCTTTTTGGTTAATTTCTTAGCACGCCAAGGCCATTCCAGACGTCGCTCTTGCCATATCAGACCCCACTGAAGCGATACAATTTTTTGCCATTTTCGGACCACCCAGTGGCACGTAGCAGAAGCGAAAACAAAACAAAACAAAACAAAAACACTTCTGTGCTCCACGTTTCATGCCCGACAACACTATATAGATCTCGTTGAGAATCATTGGGGGAATTCAATGGGCTTCCCTTGTCAGGCGGTGGAGCATCGTGCCTCAGAAGACGATGGGACGGTTAAAACGTCAGGCCAATAATTAAGGTTCAGCCTAACACCGTCATAGCACGGAAGTATGTTGTTAACCTTGTGAACAACAGTGCCAAGATTCCAAGATGAGAAAAGATGTAGACTATGTTATTGGACAACTACATTATTATATCATGGATCCTCATTTTAGGACGTGATCGCAAAGGGCTCCATTCAAATGGACTGGTTTTTTAAATATTCTCTAATTAGAGACATATGTGAGGTATGAAGAAAGATTGCTATTTTATGAAGAAGGAGACCGGGGTTGCTCCAAAAGGTCTCGATCTTATTTTAAGGCTGTTCACTACATTCATCACTCGAGTTTTTCGGCGCACGGATGGATAAGCTCGAGCACCTGCTTGGTGGATGAGAGATGGCAGGTATGAATTTGATAAGGACAGGCCGGAGAGGTACGCTTTCAATTTAGAAAAACAGTGTTTCCCTGGGTCTCTTGTGCTTTAACCGCTGATTCACTTAGCATAACGATGTTAACGTCTTCTTCTCCTCCTCCTTAGCGTTTAGTCCCGCGCAGACGCAGGGCCCGCTGTTCTTGTGATCTGTCGCCACCTCATCCTTTCAAGGGCGTCATCTACCGTGGCGCCGACTTCTGCGAGATCTCTCTTGATGACGTCCTTCCATCTTTTCCTTGGGGCTCCTCTCGGACGCTTTCCGGGTGCCTCGAAATCTAGGACCAACCTTGTGGGGTGATCCTCTGGTCTTCTGAGGACGTGTCCATACCACCTCAGGCGCTGCTCTCTCATCTTCAGCTGGATCGGGGCTATCTTCATCACTGCCCTAACATCCTCGTTTCGCACCCTGTCCCGACTGGTCCATCCACATGCCCACCTCAGCATCCTCATCTCCGCTGCGTGCAGTTGCCGCTCCTGCGCCTCACCCAGGGCCCAGCACTCACTGCCGTAGAGGAGGGCAGGTCTCACAACTGTTCTATAGAGCTTGCCTTTGAGCGTCCTGGAGCAGGTACGGTCGCAGAGGATCCCTGTGGACTCCCTCTACTTGAGCCAGGCTGCGTTTATCCATCCCCTGAGCGCCTGGTCCACACTTCCTTCCTCGGATAGGTCACTTCCGAGGTAGCGGAATTCTTCCACCTTCTCGATCGTTTCCCCTTGGCAGTCTAGGCTCGATCCAGCGCACTGCTCAGAGCTGATTAACTTCGTCTTCTTTACGTTCAGCCGTAGGCCGTTGTCTGCGAGGGCTCTCTGCCACAGCTGCACCTTCTCCGCCAGCTCCTCCTGGTTGTCGGCTACTAGGGCGATGTCGTCCGCGTAGAGGATCGTTCTGAGAGGGCCCTTCCTCAAGCTGGTTCACTATAGAGCCAAGCGTCAGCAGGAAGAGGAACGGGCTCAGAGCCGACCCTTGGCATACCTCCACTGTGATGTCCACTTTCCTTGTCACCCCGTGTGGAGTTCGTACCGCCGCTTTCGAGCCCTCGTACATGTCCCTTATGACCGTGATCAGACGTTCCGGGACACCCCTCCCTCGAAGGGCATTCCAGATTACGGCCCGAGCTAGCCTGTCGTAGGCCTTCTCTAGGTCCAGGAATGCCAGGTAGCAGGGTTTTCGTTTCTCCCGATATTTCTCCATCACCTGACGAGCGATGAAGATGGCGTCTGTGGTGGACCTCGCAGGCATGAAGCCCCACTGCACCTGGGAGATGGGTACCATTTCCCTCAGCCTTGAGTCGACCAGTCGTTTGTAGATCTTCATCGTGTGTGAGATCAGTTTGATCCCTCGGTAGTTGGAGCATTCGGAAGCGTCTCCCTTCTGCTTGAAGATGGGGACTATGGTGCTGTTCGTCCAATCATCCGGCATCTTACCTTCTTTTGTGATTCTGTTGAGGAAATGCGTCAGCCAGTTGATTCCGAGGTCCTCGAGCACCTTCCAAGCCTTTACTGGCACACCGTCAAGCCCTGCTGCCTTTCCGAGTTTCATCTTCCCTATGGCCTTGCGAACCTCTTCTTGCGTCCAGGGTGGGATGGGTTCTTCCGTTGGTTGTTCTTCCTCGGCCTCCCGACGAAGGAACTCCTCGTTCACGAGTTCCCTGAAGTACTCCTCCCATCTCTCTCTGACCTCGACCGGCTTCCGTAACACTCTACCGTCAGCACTCTTCACAGTCTTCACTACTCGAATGTCGAGGCTAGCTCTATGACGCGTCTTGGCCAGGCGGATGGCGAACTTCACTCCCTCTGGCCGGCTAGTTTCTCGTACAGGGCATCCATTTCCGCGTTCTTTGCCTTCGCTGCAGCTGTTTTTGCCAGCCTCTTCAGTTTGCTGTAGGCTGTGAGATGCTCGGGTGCCCTCGTCTTGTGCCACAGCTTGTAGGCCTCCTTCTTCCTCTTCACCGCAGCCTGCACCTCTTCGTTCCGGAACCATGCCGATTTATCCCTTCTGGTTCCTCCCTTTGTTTCTCCCAGGGTTTCCTTGGCACATCTCAGGTTTGTTTGATGTACCCTCCTCCAGGTCTCATTCACGGGACCAGCTGGATCTGGAAGGCCTGCTTCGAGCACTGCCCTTTGTAGCTCGTTCCGCTCTGAACCCCGCAGTCTCCACCATCGGATCCTGGGTTCCGTCCTCACTTTGGGCCTGGTGGGTAGAGGTATGCTAACGTCGGCTACCAAGGGTCTATGCTGTGATGCCACGTCTTCTCCCGGAATGACCTTCACATCCCGGACTGTTTTCAGGGCAGCCCTTCAAACAGGCAAAAAAAAACAATAAACAAAAACAACAGTCCGTTTATCATCAGCAGTTTTGCTAAACGTGAAAAAACATTAAGATTCCAAGACCAAGCATTAACAGCAAGACTTCTAGCGTAACAAATTTTTTACTATGTTCGTCTACCATATGGGAAGTCGTCTAGCGTCTGGAAATATCTAGGAGTGATGCACCATAGGGCTCTCCTTCATAAAAAAATTACTTAACGCTTTTAAGCGCTTTCATTAGTCCTAACAAAACTTTTTACAGAACTTGCGTTCGCTATGTAGACTTTTGCAGCATAGAATGTTTTATTGAAGAACTCAGATCAGGCAGTGACTACAGCGAATTCTTTGATACAGTTCGTCTTTGGAAAACTGGCAACATTAACAACGATATTGAAGGGTATGACATCAAGAGTAAGGGCTTCGCCACAAAAACAATAATGGAGTTTGATAAAGGTGCTACAGCAACGAGGCACCTCGTCTAAATCAGCCATGAGGCCCTCATCTATTTCAATACGTAAACATCGTACGTAAACATCGTCACCACTTTCCTCGCCATGTTTCGACTCCTTTCCAAAGAAGTTCTTATTGGTAAGTCAAACGGCGATCGCCACACCCTAATCGCTGCAGATGGATCTATTTAGATGATCGCTGCAAAATCTAGTTTTCATAATATACAAGCACAGCTCATTTGGGATTTATAGGTAATTTTTCATCAAAGGGTTGCCTCCCTAAGGTGGAAAATTATTTTCGCAAAAAGTCAGCTCTCTCTTACCCTATCGATTCGAAGAGCGGCTCAAAAAATTTGGGACGCGCCACGCATTCTACTTCTACTGGATATTGTGAAGGCGTATTTGAATGCGTATTTTGCCATGCAAAAGCTTGCGGTGGCCGGCCGATGAACACGTCAGCGCTTTATCATTCCCAAACATGTTTACCAGTCTGACCAATTCACCGACCCTGGAAGGGTGGAAGGCTTGATTTGCCTGAAAAAATGCAATAATCGTTATGCATTGTGCATAATGATGCGTCATTATGCATCATTATGCAATAATCTCCTAAAACCAAGAGAAAGTGCCGACTTCCTCCTACCTCGCCTTCAAAGCGATGCAGCAGTGCGACCTCTATACAGTACCCGAACCTCGAACTTTGGAGAAATGGCGGAGACTCAGAGCTTCCTCGAAGCCGTAAACCCTTCTTCAAAAAAAAAAACGTCAGTGTTACAGGTGAAGCTCACTTTCTACGGATTGGATGCTCTTAAAGCGACTGAAGAAAGAGAGCAACAAGGTAAGACTGCATTAAGGGCACTTTGCTTTCAATTCTTAAACCGTTCTTGAACAGAGTGATGGGGAAGGAGGTACATAGACAGAAACTAATCTGGTGTCTAGTTTCCTTCCTGTCGTTCATTCTTCTTTTTATCCTCATGATTATTATTTGGACTCAAAGTCATCCAGAGGTCGATCCAACCTGTGCGATTCACAAAATCATGACTCCTTTATTGTGTCTTGATCAAGACGTGGTAGGGCATTTACTGAATAGGTAGTCAGTTTCAGATAGAAAATAAATCTATTTTCATGAAAAATGTGAATTTTGAAACGACTCTAATCATTTCGAAGGGGACAGAAAAGCTTGTTTTTTACTGTATGGTACGCAGAGCTTGAAATTCCAAGGGGCACTATTTGGCTTTCTGATGCTGTTTCTATCAGAACGGAGAAGATTATTTCCAAGACAAGTCCATCTTCGGTTGCGACTGCCTCATCGATTAGAAGAGCGCTTAAAAAAATGTTTGTAGAAAAACCACTTAAGTTACCACTAGTACACTGAAATGAAATAACACTGAAATTTCATAGAGTTAAAAAAGCAATTTAAGATTAAGGTGTCGCTCAAAAATTGAAAATGTGTCGTGGAATGACATTATGTTAAAGTCGGTGAAAATTCCACCCGTCCTATTTGATTCGAAGTCGGTCTTAGAAATTCTATTTTTTGACAGACAGCTTTCAAAAGTTCAAACGATTTAATTCTACCTCTATAACCTGCCTCCTTCAACTAACAAGCTAACGAACTTCTTCAATGTGGAAACCACTCCTGAAAAAAAAAAAACTTATTAAGGGGTACAAAATTCATATAAAAATCTGAAAAGATCAAGGGATACGAGAAATTAAACAGTGCAGTCAGAAAACGAGTCGTACTGAACTAGCTCCGGAAAGGGGAAGTCGTTTCGGCAAAAATCGATCCCCATGCTTGGTCGGACCTAACGGTATTTTTAGAGTCGTTATTATTTATTATTATTATTATGTATTATTTTTCGTCATCAGAACCAAGTATGCTGAAAAATATTACGATCTCCTGTTAGAAGAATAAACTTCCGTTATTTTAAATTTATTCCGTATTAACATCCTTGACTATAAAAAACGTTTCGACGTTAAAAAAGAAGAGAGTAAAGATTTCTGCAGCATCTTCCATTTTTTCAGAATTTCTGTGGGTTGCGCCCGAACATATCCGAAACTCATCGCTTCCGCCAACCAAAGAAGGAGATATTTATAGGTATTTTTTTGCAGAGTAGTCGTATTTTCAAGTCATTTAGTTGTTCTGCAGTAATAAATTGTACCATTGCTGTCTAAATGCTATTCTTTGCAACGGAGCTCTCCCGAAGAGAAACATTCGCAGAAACACCTGTTACCACTTCAGCTTTGCTATAGTTTGTTCGGAGATAATCACCAAGAAGTCGGCATGGGACATGGAAAATCAGGACTACGATGTCGATGGTCAGCTTATGAACATCATTCGTAACCTTTGATCCCAGAGCTCTGAGGCTATGGCTTCCTAAACGAAGCCGTGGCAAGGGCTTGCTAATTTATCGGATTAGCTTTGCGCATTTCAGAGTTAATCTACAAAATCAAACGCGGGGGTCGTTCACCAGTCCGACCACTACTGGAGAGTGATGAGGAGAACAACTCCAGTCTGATGTTGCTGGTTAAGGACTGCTGGAGTGAGGAAATTGATCAGCGGCCGAGCAGCGATCAAGTGAAGTCGCTCATAAAAAGCCTTAATCATAACAAGTGGGCACCCTTGCATTTTGGCTTGCACAGAAGTAATTTATTTATTGGTTCGTCTACTTACGTATTCAAAGTATAGAAGCAACTCTAGCATGACGGAATTTAGAAACAAAATAAAATTCTAGAATTACGAATAGTCATACATGATAACATGAACGTGATAACATACATGAAATCGTCAGTCAAGTCAAACAGTAGCACGTTGTACGTATGACTTTATACAAATGTCGGCTAAACCTACACCTTCTACATGCTTGAGCAGATAGACTTGCGAGTTTTGCTGGGTAATTATGCTTCTCGGTTGGACATTCACATTCACTCAGAGGTGGCTATCTCTAAAGTATCGATTAGAATTACCACCATGTAGGTAAGGTTTCTAGTCACAGTGCTCTAATATGATTATTTTACCAAAGGATCTTATTATCATGAAAGTTTGACACAGGTTCCTGCTTTCAACCCTGCCCATATTCCTATATCTTAAAGAACTGGATAGCAAGTGACGTCGAAGCTGATCACGGAGACAACTCTGACTTGGGCTGTCGGCATTAATTTTGATCAAATAAAAAATCAAAACGTAGGGCGAAAACTGAAGGAAGCATATCTCTGCAGCTACCCATCTAACTTCGAGAAGCAGCATTTATGAAAAGTATGCACACGAAATCTAAACGGGATTCGTGGCACATCCCTTGTGAACTGCCCAGCGCTGGCAAATTATTGGTTTCCAACTGAACAATACTAGAATTGCAAGTGCCGCTAAAATACTCCTGCAAAGTTTGGCAAGAATGACGGCGAATCCTTATGTGCAGGACCACGATAATCTAATTAAAGTTTAGAGTAAACGTGAGAGTACCAGGTTACTTTCCTAAGTCGGCCTGCTGCTGCAAACCGTTAGAGGAATATCAAGCAAAAATGTCTACATGAAACAAGCACATCTGTGTCCGCATTGCAAGTATCACTTCACCATGCTCCTTACTTTTAGGACCGCAAATCTCATGGATCATGTGTTCAACGTTCTAGAGCAATATGCTTCAAACCTCGAGGACGAAGTAGACTAAGTTCTTAATCTCTATTGTGGCTCATCGTTGTCTTTCAGTGCAGTCGTATTCCTAGGTACAATCACGAATGAAGGAGTTGACGGAAGAGAAGAAGAAAAGCGATATCCTCCTCTATCGAATGCTCCCAAAGTAAGTGACGACAAGATTTTTCGGCGTGTTGGGGAGATCTGATTTTCTTATAGCCGTTGCGAGGTCGTTGGTGTTTCTGCGTTCAATTTTTTTACTAACGCGTCTAGGTCGAGATAAGTTTTACAACGTACGTGATAATGTCCTCCACTTCGTAAGAACTGTCAGGCCTTTTAATCATGCTGCATTAGCCGATCTTGTACACAAAGTACGGGAGTACATGTATCAGTTGTATCACCTGTCGTCCCGTCAACCATTCAGTTGCTCATGCAGATGCTATCCATTCATCTCTCTGCGTGCCAGAGTGTTCAAATGGATCCTCCTCGCTCGAGAGACACGAAGAGCGTCATATCGTTCGTTCAGGGAAAAAGACCAACCAATGCGTTGGTGGGGGTCCTGCGTGCAGCGGGTGTCTGCGAAGCGCACTACGTGGCCGGCCCACCTAATTTTCGACGACTTGGCCCATGCGACACGTCTCTGATCTTCGACAAGGCAGCCTCGAATCGCCTTACATGTACTCCCAGTCTACCGAGTGCAAGCTTTTGGCCGGGCCGACACAGTTACAATCCGCACAGTCACGGACACATCCACGCACACTGTGCATGAACATGCTGCTCCCACGCACAAGGAACGCATCGACCCGACAAGCAGGAGCAAGGAGTCCATCCCCTGCATCCCACCTGCGTCTCTGGGCAGTACACGGTCGCATTTGGTTCGCGTTTTCGTTTCCCCATCCACCGTCCAAGGAAGCGCACCATGGCCTGCGACAAGCGGCCCGAGATCCCCCTTAACAAGAGAGCCCGAAGGCTCTCTATCGAGGGAGATCCATTGGAGTACATGTACTATATTCTCCACGACTATACTCTCTCCTATTATCTTTCTCACAGCTAGCCTATGAGGGATGCCTAAAAAGGCTCTGCTTAATAGAGGTAAGCTTAGGTATGTGGATTATTGAGGTGTTAACATTTCTTTGAAGTTCCGTATCTTATTACGTGGTCCACCCGCGTATGAAATGATCGCGGCCAACCTTCTCCCTTCATACTTCTGTTTTCTAGACAAGTGGCAGAGAAGCTGAAGCTCGGGCTGTCTGTGGAACCAGAGACGTTCGACTGTGTCACGTTGTTTTTCTCAGATGTCGTGTCGTTTACGACCTTAGCCAGTAGGTGTACTCCCTTGCAGGTATGCTTCTCAAACTAAATTAAGTTTGCGGTTGGCTTTGAGTATGCCTTTGAAATCTAGAAAGTTCGACGACTGGTAAAAGGAAAATTAGGAGCATCACTTGCTGTATAAATGTTCATGAGGAATTGAACACTTGAATTCAAAATCAAACGAGCTAAAAAATTAAAACAAAACTGGACTTGTGTTAATAGCTGGCAGAAAATAATTAAAAATTTTCAAATATAATAAATAACAAAATAAAAAATTAATGAATAAATATAGCATTTACTTGTATTGGTGATTTGTAAGTTTTGTAAGAAATATTAGCGAACCTTGCAAGCAATAATTTTTTTACAGTTTTACAGATAAAATTTGTGAAACTGGGCGAGTCTATGGTGTGATCTCTTCCTGCAGTGTTCTTTGAAATCGCTCACTTCCTTAATTCCTTAAAAAATAAATTAGTCCGTCTTTTTCACGAAAATAAAAATTCTATATATAATCTGTGTTCATCTTTGTGGAGCAGATGAATTGCAAATTTTCTGAAAGACCAACAGCAAACAAAATTAAAGAGTATTTGTTTTAATCTAAAACCGCCTCCTTTTTAATTTGGAGTATGTTCAGTTTGATTTCAGGAGTGCCCAATTTATTTTGAATGCGGTCCAGTTTGGTTTGAAATGTATCCAGTTCGACTTGCAAATGATATCGTATAGAAATGAATAAGTCTAAAGTGAAGACGTAAACGGCCAAGAATTGTGAACGTTTTAGGTTGTCAACCTCTTGAACGACTTGTACACTCTATTCGATGCAATAATCGACGAACACGATGTCTACAAGGTGACTCCAGCTCTTCGAAGATCTGTCTCATTTTGATTAGCGTAGAATGCTGACGGCACATCGTTTGAAAAGGAAAGAAAATTGCAAAACCGTTTCATCGCTGATTTTCAAACAGACTGTTTATCTTTTGCTAAGTGTTCGAGCCTGAGAGAGGCTTACGACGATGTGTAGTCCATTGTCCAGAAACCAATACGTCTAACCGAAAAGGCGGCCTTTGCTGTAAAATCGAAAAAAAAAATAAAAAAATAAACGAAATCTAAGTGAAGGACCACACCATAAAATGAAAAGATGGATACGTAGATCTAGCGTATAAGAATTATCTCATTCCAACATTCCATGCTATAATAAGGTATTTCGGTCGAGGAACAAACGTTCCTTTTATTGCAGTATTCAATGAGATTGTGTTTTTGCTGAATGTGATTTATTCTTACCCTAGTACAAAGGAATTGCAAAAAATTGTATATCCCCCTTGCGCCAGTTCAACATCATCAAAAATTTTATTTTTTGAAAAATCAAGAATGCAACATGAATGTCCAAGCATTCATCTTTCAGTCTAACCAGAACATTTTCGCTGTCTTAAAACGGTTATCAAAATAGGACTGAACGTAGTGGTATTATTTCACTCTGCAGTTTCTTAAAATTGCCTCCTATTTTTTTGCAGTTTTGTGTGTATGCTGTTACTCATTACTCAGTGTTGATTTGTTTTCCTGCTGGTCTCATTCTGACTGGCCGGTGGCGCACTCGGCAGAGCCGTCAACTCTCCTGCGAGTCTCGAATCTAGGTCTATGTTCTTAGTTTTGCCGATTTCAACCACTTCGCTGATTTCTATCACTCTTGCTCAATACACCAGTACCAGGAGGGTTATCCTGCGTGGTACATTTGCTTGTTCTTTAGCACGCCGCGGCAGGTCGTTGCATCGGCGAAATTCTAGTTTGCCTCGTAGAGTTAGTATACATTTCTATCCTGCAAGGCGCTCTAGGAATAGATTTGTTCAGGTGGAAACTATAGGAGATGGATATCTCTGCGTTTCCGGCCTGCCGCATCGAAATGGCAATGAGCACGCGAAGGAGGTCGCCGAAATGTCGTTCGAGTTACTGAAGGCGATACGCGGATTTCGTGTCCCTCATTTGCCCACAGAGAAGATCAACATCAGAGTTGGTCTACATACAGGTACTGTATCGCGTAGCTGTTTCTGTGATTTCAGAAGAGAAGCTGAAGGCACTTTAGGATCCGTCGTTACCGGAGTCGTTGGTATGACAATGCCAAGATATTGTCTGTTTGGCGATGCGGTCAACACGGCTAGCCGGATGGAAAGCAACGGAAAGCGTAGGGTTCCTTCCGTTGCGCTATAAATGACTATGTAATGTAGGCGTTTGTTGTGTTTGTGAATAATTGTCTGTGAATAACTGATTGCTCGATGTCCTATCCCATAACTGATTCTATTTGTATCTGTGCTTGTCTTAAAACTTCTGATTTTTTCAGCTGGCAGAGTGCACATTTCCACAGATACAATGAAGTTCTTGACGGAGGTCATCGGTGGCTACAAAACCGAACCGAGAGGAGAAGTTCTCGTCAAGGTGAAGTTTTTCGTTAATTCCAAATGAATCCACGACGGATATGCTGCAGATTCGTGTACACAAAACATTCTTCTTCCGTTTCAGGGAAAAGGAGCTCTGGAGACTCATTGGTTGCTCACACCTGAGGAGCAGCAGCAATCCCTTTTATTGTGAATGACTGGAAACATGTCCGCAAAAACAAGTGATGAAATTGTGTGAATGCCCTCTCATGTTGGTGGCTTTCAACACCATTTAACTAGTAATGTATTTCAATAGTTTTTGCCCTGTGCATCGTTAATGTTTAGCATTGAGTGTTTTCCGGAAGTGAATAAAGGTGCTTTATCAGTTTCCAAACGTCTATAGGACCGTCGGATAAGGACTTCCAATGTTCGACACCTTCTAATCCTTGATACCCTGAAAAAGAGAAGAAGGAGAGTGTCTATGAGTGGTATTGTTACCTTAGGGGGGTTCGACTTAGTGATGTTTCTTCCTGTTTCTCCTAGGCGAATACCATTAACCCACATCACATTCGAATGGTAAAAGGAATAATTCAAAATAACTGCTGTATTGATGACCGTGCTCCGAACCTTTGCCCTGAGTCAGCAAAGCATTAGGGGAGTCACCACACAAGAACGCAGTAGCATCAATGGAAGGGGAATGGAAAGCGTGAAGTATTAGAAGTTCGCGCCTCAAAATTTCAACGACAGTCCTTTTTCGGATATGGCGGGTATGGCGGGCCACGCTAGGAACGTAGCCCAAACCTAGCTAGGGATGCTTCCTTGCCCAGCGTTGGTTGCCGTCGAAGTCGAACACGTTGAAACGAACGCCTACTACAGATTGATTGACGCCTTGTTGAGTATCAGTCACATCCCAGTACAGTACAAGCACCTCTTCTTCGTCGAGTACCGCCAGAGCCACAATCGCTCATTGTTTGGGGCCAGGGCTGTGAGGAATTTCCGTTTCCGTGTTCCGAATTCCGGTTTCCCAGCATTTCGGGCTCTTCCGTTCCGTTCCGTGTTCCGCCTGTTTTTGCGCCGGAAGGCGGAAACTGAAATGGGCACTGTTCCACACTAGTTTTCTATCGAACGCAATCAGCGTATCAGCTGAAAAAATTTCCCCTTCATATAATTGTAAGAGAAATACTGTTTGACAACTCTAGTTTTAATGTTCTCGAAATTGGTTAGACTAGCAAAAAAGCACTCAAAAATGACAGCGGCTGGGTGCAGAGCAAAATTAATGTGCCACAAAGGCTATGTATGCACTTTATACTAAGAAAACGCACTCAACATTTGAATGATCATAAAATTCTTGATAAGTTAGTTACAAATAGCTTAGTAGGATTATAGAAAAAACTGAAAACTACCTAAGCATATAACGCAGTATCATGAAGCATAGAGTTCAGTGAAGGTTGTGGCATCCGGTTTTTGCTCCAAGATTACATCAGTGTTCCTGATCAAAGGTCCGAATTTCAATTTTTAGTTTCGTTAGGTGTGATATTCATCCATATGGAGTTATGAGATTCATTTTTTAAGTGAAACATCACGAATATCTACCATAAGCTGCTCTTTTGATTAACTAGGGCGACTTATTGAACTCTGAAACAAATCTATTACTTCCTGAACCATCTAGGAACTGTCCAGCTGTGTCACCTTGGGCGTAGGATTTCTAGGCTGCACATATTGAACATTCCTGTGGAAGTTTGGATCCACCACGGCTAATCAGTCATCCAGTTATCATCTTAGATCCCAGAATCAATTCTGAGTACTAGTTTTGGTGATTACAATGTAAGTGTGCAGATATCTGTGCAGCAACCACGGCTGTTGAGTATGCAGTAAAATCGTCAAGGTGGCTACTCCATTTGTAGACTTCATCCGAGTCAGTTTTATTTTTTAATGCGGTGATTAAGTCGGTTGAGTCTACCGTTCAGAAAATATTAGGTTGACAACTAAATTCGTGGACTTTCATGAATCTTCAGCAAAAGTCTTTATTAACAAACAGCTAATGACAATCTTTAATTAAAATAAGATCCCTCGGAACGCAGAAGTGCTTCATATATATTAGGTAGCTGTTCTATCCCACGGCTATAGAATTATTGTGCGTTTAAGGCCAAGAATCTTTAGAGGAGCATTTTGACCCGGTCCACATTATTAAATCGACTTCCAACCAAGAAGTACTGCACCGAACTAAAAATGTGGTAGTCACTCGGCGCAAGGTCTGGGCTGCAAGGTGGATGAGTTTGACGCTCCCAGTCAAGGTCTTCTATTTTTTGAGGCGTCCGGTTCGCTACGTCAAGCTTCGTTTGGTGGTGTCAAGAAGGTATTAACTTCTGGGAGCTCGTCAGAAACGGTTCCAGCAGCTGTAATCTACTCTTCTCAACCTAGCCGCGCGCAAGCTGAACTCCGCTGGAATCGGTTCAGACAGATTTTCAGGAGCGGAATTATCTATCAGCAAGATAACGCCATGTCACTCGTCACGAATCGGGAGCTTCAAAAAATCGAAAGTCTAACTCACCCACCTTACAGCACAGGCTGTGAGCCAAATGACTAGTACCTTTATAGCATGCTGCAGCACTTTTTGGTTGGAAGAAGATTTATTACTGTGGACCATGTCAAAATGCATCTCCAAGGATTCTTGAATTCAAAAGCACAAGAATTCTACAGCTGTGGGATGAGCCAGGAGCTGATAAATGGGAAGCAGTCCCACATTCCAACAGATCTTACTTTGATTGAAAACAGTTATTGGTTATTTGTTTGTGAACACTTTTGTTGAAGGCGCTTGAGAGTCCACGAAATTACCAGGCTGTCCAATAATTCCTGTCCGAAAATCTTCAAAATTCTATAATTTTCCTTAGAAGTGTTATAATATCAGGCAAGTGTAAACACCTTCTAGAAGGCTTTTCAGAGTTCCACGCTAGGGGTATATAAGGGGCAGTAGCCGCGTCTAGCTACCAGTACAAGCTAAATGGACCAAGGTCGAAATCGTACGTTCGTGTTCTACGAGTGGCTGCTGGGCAACGACACGGGCACCGCGGTCGCCAACATCTGCAGAGCGTGCAAGGAGGATGCAGTGTCCGAGCGCACACCCAGGCGCTGGTTCAATCGTTTCGAGAGCGGCGACACGAGCCTCGAGGACAGGGAACACCCGCTGAAGATCATGCTCTGCTGCTGATGGGACGCCAAGGGCATGTTGTACTTCGAGCTGCTCCCGCAAGGCAGGACGGTCACCGCCTCCATCTACACCGATCAGCTCGAGAAACTAGCCGCCGCCATCCGAGAAAAGCGTCCCGACGGGCCTCGGTCCACCTGCTGCAAGACAACGCGCGCCCCCACGTGGCGAAGGAGACCCCGCAGAAGTTGGCGACGCTCGGCTGGGAGACGGTTGCCCATCCGTCGTATTCCCCGGACCTCGCCCCCTCCGATTACCACTTGCTCCGCCCGCTGAAGCACAATTTGGCCGGATGAAAATTCACCAACTACGACAACCTCAAATCTGACATCGCGGACTTCTTCGAGTCGCAGCCCCCGGAGTTTTGGGCGAAAGACATCGGCGACCTGCCCAATCAATGGGCCACTGTTGTGGATAACTGTGGTGATTATATTGTTGATTAGACTTGTTTTTCTATAAAGTTGAAAAAATTAAAATGGTGAAATTTCGGACAAGAATTATTGGACAGCCTGGTACATAGTTGCCAACCTAATATAAGCATCAAAAAATTTTGCGGAAAACGTTGCGAACTAGACGTGGAATGACTGCATGCTGAAATAGTGAGAAATAGTGAGATAAGCCCCTGAATTTGTGTTCGTTTATAGCTCAGCCATAGCTAAAAGGTTATCATAGCAATACTATGAATTCACGCTTTGTTATGTTATGCTATAATGGGGATGAGCATTAATCTGTGGAAGATTCTGCTGCTCGCATAGTTCTGAACAAGAAAAGGTACAATAGAAGCCTCTTCTGACGCCGTTTCAGAAGCAATTTTTGAAGAAATGGCGAACATGTGTCATTTCCGTTTCCGCTTTTCGTATTCCGGTTTCTGGCCATTTTTGAGCGTTTCCGTTCCGTCTTCCGTCTTCCGCTTTTTCCCGAAAATTTTCCGCACATCTCTGTTTGGGAAGGAATATGCGCCCGCGGCAGGACACCCTGGTTTTCGTGGACAAGGGAGAGAAAATGAACAAAGATGTGCAAAAGCGAGACATTCTCGAGTGCGTAGTTCTTTCTGGGGCCAACAGCATTTCGTATTTAAATGCAGCAAATTTAAACGAGCTTTGCCTTAGTTAACTAGAAAATTTCCAAAAAAAGTTAAATTAATTAACTAAATAAGTATTAATCAATTTATAAAATTTAGATTAAAAAATAATAAATTTGGAAGGTGATCATTTCTTAAGGCCAAAAAAGAAATTGCGCTAGCAGAGTTTTTGTTTGCATGAAGTTTGACACCTAGTAACGATGCGACGAAAACAACTATTATACAACTATTAATACAAAGAACACTCATAACACAAACGACGACTAATTTACAAAAACGCAAACGTTAAGGTACGCCATCTTGAAGTGGTTTCGAAGTGGCCTCCCTTGGAGCGGATGCAAAGGGCCAAACTTCCGTGAAGTTTGGGGCGCGATGGGCCGCAGATCTTCAGGAAACAATCGTTCATACTCCTGGCGTTAGGATTCCTTCAGCGACTGGTGCGGTGGCGCTTGACGCTGACCTTAGTCATGAAAATGCCCACACTCTATAGTCCATCGGATTCAAATCCGGATAATACGGCGGCCATTCCGAAGATATGATGGAATCGGGGGAATTGGCCTTGCACCACGCCTACTTACTGTTCGCCCTATGTTCGGGCGCAGAGTCCTGTTGGAAACTCCAATGGGCATCACCGAAGTGCTACTGAACCCAAGGAAGAACTACGGACTCGAGAATGTCTCGCTGGTGCATATCTTTTTCGATTTTCGCTCCTTTGTTCACGAAAACCAGAAGGGTCCCGCCAGAGGGATGATTTTGCATCAAACCATGATCGATTGTGGCTCTGGCGGTGCTCGACGATAGCAGAGGTGCTTGGAGCCTCTGTAGACCAGATCCTATCATTTTGGCAATTGTGCGCCTGCTCCACGGTGAACAGCTTCTCATCCGTGAACAGAATCTGCTCCCAGCCATGACCAACGGCCCATCGCCCCAAACTTCGCGAAACGTTTAGCCCTTTGCATCTGCTCAAAGGGAGGCTACTTCGAAATACTTCAAAATGGTGTACCTTGCTGTTTGTATTGTTGTCATTTAGTCGTCGTTTTCTCGAATTGTTGGTTGTTTCAATATTGTGATGAAAAAAATCTTGTCCACGTTATTTTGGCTCACCCTGTAATGTATGTATCTTTATGTACGCATGTGTGAATGCGTAAATGTGCGTACTAATAGCATTGGCAGGCTCAAGACCTCTAGATCAAGCAAGCACTTTGATCATCTTGTTGTTAAAGATGCCTGGAAAGAGCAACGTATGAAACTGCTTGTAGCTACCATTTTCACCTCAAATTGGATTTTGGCTCTGTAAGGGGGTTGAGAGGATGGCACCAGTGCTCGCTGTCATGGCAAACCTTGAGTGACCAACCTTTACTCCCGAGTGCTCTAGTTCGAAGATACGTCCCTTGTTCTTATTGTGAGAAATTCGCGAGCAACACTGCAAAAATTACTCGGAATGAATTATAAATTTACGTGTATTATAAATGCTCAGCTGATTTCAACAATTTCTTTGATCAAGCGCACATATGAATCTCCTCCTTCACCAGCTGATTTTTTGCCGTTCTTGAATACAGGGGTCAGTAGGTCGGTAAGTCAGGTCAGTAGTATTACAGGAAACCGACATCTCATAACATCATTGTCCATGCTCGATGTGCCATCGAATGCATATGAAGCACATGTAACTCGCCATAGTTGACTTGGACAAATTCTCGAAGGTGGTGAAATAAGTTGAGAGAGATCATGTTGCAAAATGAGTAGAGTTCAAAGGAGTGTCGTTTTTGGAAACCTTCACGATCGCCCTGTTGTTCTTCGGTGTTTCATATCGAGTTCCTTTGCGAATGACGTCAACCGTGTCATAAGGCGAACGAGGCTCCCTATGGTACCAGTCTTCCAAGACATTGTCGGACTGCTCACAACATCGTTGAAAAGAAAATGGAAAATCAGTGCAAAAGGACTGACTGCAAGGCCTGCGAAGGAGAAAACAAAATCTGCCAAATGAGGTGCATGGTGTAGGTGGCTATCTGGCTGTGAACAATTTATCATAGGCTAGTCGACACTCCAAAAGAGAATGGCACAGTGTCTGGGAGCTCTGCGTAGCACTCAAAGCTACCTAAACAATCCATTCTCGGAACACCGAACACCTTCATCGACGAGGCGCAGTGCCGCAGATGCGAGCTTCAGTTCTCCACAACAACATGGCGGATTCTATGGGAGGGAGATTAAGAAAAGGTTAAAACCAAAGCACTGGAAGCCAACGGTTAACAGGAAGAAGACCGCCTAAGATGGCCTTGAGCCTTATCCCTCCACAGGACGAACGGAGTGACTGAGAATGACTGCGATGCAGACTGACCTGTTACTCTAGGTTACTCTAGATAGTCGTATGAATAGTCAAACCGTAATTACAATTAGCTATCATTTTTGGCTAACTCGTGCAGTACTCGTCGTATGCCCTCAGACTGATTACAAGTCCGTAATTGTGTGTTTGTTGTGTTAGACAATTTGGCTTAGTCAATTTTTTATTGTATTGTAGACCAACAAAGCCCAGGTAGCGGCTAATTTTGGGAAAGCGTAGCTTAATTGCGGTAGAATTTCCACCGAAAAGATTGGAAAAAGATAGGCCAGATATGCTAGCAGCATCTCTTTCGCCTTCTCAAAGAAAAAAAGGATAAGGATAAAGGATAAAGGACGGCGTTACTCAATCCCTTTTGGGATGCGCCAGCGCATTCTACTTCTACGGGATGTCGTGGAGGCGACATGAATGCCATACAGTGACTTGCGGTGGCCAGCTGATGAACAAGTCAGCGCTTTATTCTTCCCAGACAAGTCTGGTACCAATTCACCGACCCCGGAGGGATGAAAGGCTTGGTTGGCCTGGGCGGGAAATCCGAACCAGGAACCTGGTATCGGGTGCACGCGACAGTCGCGCCTCCTCCGACTGCGCTACACGCGCCCTAAAGAAAAAAAAGTAAAGTAAGATGAACGAGTTGTAAAAAAAACCTGCAAGCAGTGCACGGAAGCTCGACAGCCATGAGCAAAAATACGCAGATTCTCGCAATACTTTGAAATGATGTAGATTGAAGTTGAAAACGGCTAAGGGCTCGTTGTAAAGAGATCACTAGTGACACACGCCACGTGTTATGCGAGTCGACCTTCTTCCACTCAATGGCATCTGCGTTCCGCTCACCTCACCAAGATACTCATCCCCAATCCGAAAAAGCATTAAAATTTGGTGCACTCGAATATGATCCCCGCACGATTTGTTAACCACGGAAAGGGCAAGCACCGAACACGGCAAAAAGAAAACTGTATGCGGAGAAAAAAACCCTCCTGATTTACATATACTGCATTCACTTCAAAATACACACTTTCCTAATAAAATTGGAGATTTTTCAATTTAAACTATTAGGTTGACCAGAAAGTTCTGGCGATTTTTGTGCAACCGCTTTTTGTTTGTTTATTACTGAATCAGTAATCAACTTACTTCGCATTTTTATATAACGTCTAATACGGAATTCTTCGCCTCCGAATTCTCTACCTTATGGATAATGCGTGCTTCATCTATGCTTTACAGCAGTGTTTCTTCGAGCACTTATTGAAGTATGTCGGAAAAGCAATTCCGAATCATATTATATTTCAAATTTATACTGGGCCAATTCGCTCTTGAAACAACCCGGAAAATAAACCATGTTTGGCAACGAATAGTGTTGGAGAAAGGGTCGTGCAACGGTGGTTCGGGAAATTTTGCTCTAGAGATTCCAATCTTAAAGATGCACCACGAAGCAGACCTACTGCAGTCCAGCACAAGGATTTGAAGGTCTTCCTAGAAGCTAATCCGTCGAAAACAGTCTGTGAGATTGCGAAAGAAGATCTTGGGGACAGAAAAACTAATGCTACAAATAGTCTGAAACGCCTTGGAAAGGTGAAAAGCCGGAAATGTGGGTATCCCGGGTGTCCCACGATTTGAGCAGTCGCCAGAAATTGTAGCGTTTCGAAAATCTCTTCTTCTTTGCTCTCTTTACAATAACCAGTTTTTTGGAACAGAGAAAAAGGCGACGATAACATGTGGTGGTTGGCAGCTGGCGTGATTCACTACAACTTTCTCGGACCTTGTCGAACAATCACAGCAGAGTCCTATTGTAGGTAAATCAACGAGTTATAGCGATCCCATTCCTTTGCACGGGAACACAAAAATTCAACGGACTAGGTGCTGAAGCTCTGCCTCACCTGCCACACCCACCAGACCTTGCGCCAGCCGACTACCACGATTTCAAGTGCTTCCAGAACTCTCTCGCCCGGAGTTACGGGAGACTGAATATGTTTAGCAATTTTTAAGTACAAGCTGCCAGCTCTATATGTGAACGATGTGGCTCGTAGTCGGGTTCTGGGGCGAGGAAGAGATAACTTTTCAGGTTCCCCTCGTGTTAGAGATTTCTTCGTTTTAAAGAATTTACAAGGCCCAGAAGCAGGTGTGAAGTTCAGCAGTTTATGTACAAGGCACACATCGAATACTTTGCAACGAGATTCTAGGGTCGGTATACCGAGATATTTGCTTCTAATTGAAGCTTTTGGTACTCGCGAGTATAAGAAGCTATTTGTTCGAAGGAGAAGTTTGCGAGTGAAATTGTTTTGTACCTTCTCCATTCTGCATATGTCCTTTTTCTTATAAGGAGCGAAGACAGAAGCACTAGATTCAACAAGAGGGCGTACGTAGGTTTTGTATACCTTAAGTAGAATGGATTTATTCTTAGTAGTTAAAGCCCTAAAGATGTTCGACGTTCGTAGCATGGCTGGCTTACAAACCTTTCGGATATGCTTACCAAAGTCTAGTTTATTATCACAATGAAAGCCCAGGTCTTTAACAGAGTTCACAGCTGCTAACGTACACCCGTTTATGTTGTACGTATATGGATGAGTTGATGTACCGGAATTTAGGTGCAAAACAACAGTTTTTTGTGGAGAGAGAGAGGAAGCTACCATCTATCTGCCCAACGCGCCAACAGATCTATTGCGTTCTGCATCAAACAAACGTCCTCGTGCCTTGTTATAGTTCTATAGATCTTCACATCGTCAGCATACATTTTCATAGTAACATCGCATTGCTGCACAATATTTGGAAGCTCTGCAGTATTGATGTTGAAGAGTATAGGAGAGAGCACCGCTCCTTATGGAACACCACTTTCTACCCACCTTACGCTTGAAAAAGAATTCTCAACCTTGACCTGAAACATTCTACTAGTGAGATACTGAGCAGTCCATTTAATTACAATGGGGTGGAACTTATATCTCTCTAGTTCGACAACCAACTTTTGGTGAGACACTCTATCAAATGCCTTAGCAAAGTCAAAGTAAACGACATCACATCTATGCTTTCTGTCCACTGCTTCCGTCCAGTCATGTAGACATTCTAAGAGATTCGTTTGAACAGACCTGCCAGAAGAAAAACCATGAAGATTCGGAGGGAAAATGCCATTGGCATGAATGTGGATAAGCATGTGCTCCTTAAGCACCTTCTCAAAAAGCCTACAGAACACAGATGTAATGCTCACCGGCCGATAGTTTTCAAGATTGCTAGCTGGCTCTTTTTTAAGAATCGGAGTGAAGAAGCAGTGCTTCCAACGTTGAGGAATCTCGCTATACATTAGTGATTGATTAAAGATGTAGGAAAGATGAACACATATGACAGCAGCCACCCTCTTAATGAAATATAAAGGTACCAAATCCGGGGTCATCGACGAAGAGTTAGACCACTTATTAATGAGCTCATAGTGTTGATTCGCACCAAACCACGGAATATCTTTCATCGACTCAAGAGGATGTGGATCAAAATGCTCCGGAGTTCTGCCATCATCTTTTTGGAAGATTTTCTCAAATTGATTTGCTAAAACATCAGCCTTCTCCATAGCTGAGGTTGCTATGATACCACCCTCGACAAGAGAACTGACTGAGCTCTTCTCACGAATTTTGCAATTAATGAACGTGTAGAACCTACGAATGTTATTAGACTCAACAGCTTTTTTCTCTAAATAATTATTGTATTTTTTAAGATGGGCCGAAAAATTTTCATTATACATTTTGTATAGGTTCCAGTTCCCGGTACGCCTTGCCTTAAGAAACAAGCATTCACGATAAGATAGCATGTTTTGTAAATGTTTAGGAAGATTGGTGGTCTTTAATGACGAAACCAATTTGAGAGGAACGTATGTTTCGATACATGTTTGAAGTATGGATAGAAAAAGCTCATACTTTTCATTTACACTGTTCCTGGATTCAAGAAGCTCCCTCCATCTCATTTGTGCTAAAGCTGTGCACACTTCATCAAAGTTGCACTGGGAATATACTCTGCGATAAACTGGTGTTGGAGCGACAGCCTCGCATCTTATGTCAAGTGCTACGCTATCATGCCTAACGGTGAGCAAACATTTATATGTTCAATAAGATTTTTGGAGCTGGAGAACACCAAGTCAAGTATATTTAGACCTCTAGTGGGCTGTGTTACGAATTGGGTGAAGTCGTGACAGAAGACAAAATCATGTAAGGCAGTAGCACCAAACGTATTAGGCTTATTGTACGGATGGAAATCAGGAATATTGAAATCACCTACAATGACGACATGTTTATCGTTTGCTGCTAAATCGCTCAAAACCTTAAAAAGTTGCTCCGTCTTAACAGCCGAGCAGGAAGGTGTTCTATAAACAACTATCATTCGAAAACTTGAATTGTCGTAAGAAATGTCGCCGCAAAGTACCTCATATGCGTACTCTACAGATTCCTTATAAACAAAAGAAAAAGAAAACCTGCGACTAATAACCAACATTACGCCTCCACCTTTTTTGTTGGGTCGATCACAGCGATATATATCATAATCTAGGGATAAGCTACCCAACACAGATGGTGTGCCATGGCTTGGCTTGAGCCATGTTTCGGAAAAGGCATACACATCATAGTTGTTTGCTAAGACCAAGCTGACATAGCTTGAGTTTCTTGCAACAGATCTAACGTTGGAGTATAGTACTTTCAAAACATCATAGAAGGCCCGAGGAGTGAATATCAGTTTCCCTGAGACCCAGATACAGATGAAGCCGCGTTCATGGATTGAGTGCATGGCTCACTCAGGACAGTGCTCGGCGGCGGTGCCCCGGTTCCGCCTCCAGACGTAGCCATACGCTCTTCCCGCCTCCGCTTTCGTTGTTCTGGCGTGAGCGATTTGCGAAGAAAAACGGCTCCGCCAGGGAAAAAGCGTAGACGAGGAGCCCGTAATACGGCAAAGCGCTGGAACACACGGGCCGGTAACACCACTTCGGTCACGTCCCTGATTGGGCCGACCTAAATGATACACAGTAACCGGATTACATTCCACGCCTAGAAAATCAAAGATGTTACAAGCACTTTGATAATCATACGCAACTCTCTCCCTAGTATTTGCCGACTTCAGCTCCGGCACTACGCCTACGACAACTGAGCGAAGCCTTTCAACTTCCTCAAAAGGCAGTGGGGACTTAGCAGGAACATCGGCTATAGCACCATTAGGAGATGAGGGTTCAAGAGCTTTCTGGTCACATTTATTGCAGACAGCAGAGAGTTCCTGTTTCAGCCGCTCATTCTCACCACGTAGAGTGCTTATCTCGCGTGCCATGGCGTTTCCTTACCACCACAGGAACACGCGCAGATTTCGAGAGCTCCTTTAGCTGGTCCTGAAGTTCCGGCGAGAGAGAGCCCGATTCGTTAGAAGCGTCAGACACCGCGTCGATCATCTCGATTCCTCGTTCGTTATGTAGTTCAAAAATTAATCGAAGAGTCCGAACGAGAAACTCAAGAGCGGCATGTGAAAAAATTACCTTTGACGGTGGCAATCGAAATAACACCACGCACTCACTTGCCACAATGAGTAGCACAGCAACGAATAGAAGTTGTTGTTAGCTGTAGGTGGGTCAGAAAGAAGCGATTTGCCACGGACGAGGATCGCTAGGCGCAACCAACCGCCCAGCGCCGGCGTATTTTACAGTTTTTGATATGCTGATGATAATCGGATATCGACTCTATTTAGCAATAATGGATGTTTCACAATGGTGATTCCTTTTCACGTTGTGTGTCCGCACTCACCTCCTTGAGTTTTCTTAGATGTGTGATAAGACAGTTTGAAAATCCATCATTGTTGTTGTCAAAGCTTGTTTTCTTGAGACAGACACCACTAGGGTTTCTTCGAAATTGCTTTCGAAATCCTTCACACGCCCCTGAAACCCTAGATCGACTTGGACAAGTTAGCTGGTGCCCCCACAGCATGAAATTATACATCCTGTTGCTGCTTCATTTTCTAACACATACTTCTTACTCAAAGGTAACTAATTACAATATTTGATCATGTCTTGCATACACATTCATAATCAGAAATTGAATCTATTTGTCAGCGTACTGTGCAGTGTTATCTTGGGGTGCAATTTTCAACCTCTTTATTTAGATGCTACTAGATGGGAAACTTTCCCAGATGACTTTCTCCATCTCTAGGCAGTAGTGGTACCTATTCGCATTTTATCAACTTTGTTGAGACTACTTACGCAGCCCCGGCAGAAAATTTATGTTCCCCGAGCAAATGTTTGACCAAACGAAATTTTCAGATCCTCAACGTCGGGCTTCTCTGCGCCTACAACAACACAGAAATATCTCCGGTGAAGTGCTTTTGCTACATTTTTTAATTATAGAACCAAATTTTCCGGGTTTTTTTTAGAAGAATCATTAGAGCAAGGAAAGCGCTCTTCAAATGTGTGAATGGCTAATCATCATTGCAGCACTTCCAAGTTTTTGCGGTTGTGTAGTCGGTTGTCTTCACTGCTGTCTAAGTAGCACTGTATCTAGTTAAAAAATAATAAGGTTTCTCAAGCTTGAGCTTAAGCTCAGCCTGCTCACATTTGTTTTGTATCTCTTACTCACTTTGGCATCTTTCTCGGATTTGAAAACTAATTATACCAACAATAATTGTATGGTTTGCAGGTCGTAGGATGGAGAGAGACAGCAGGTGGAGTTGGTGTAGCTTGGGATAAAATTGTTAAGGAGAAAATTCTGCCAGGCTACGATGAACTGAAGTAAGCCGTTTTCAGTCAACTTTATTACTTACAATAATTTGGAAAAATTTTGAGAAGAATAAATAACTATGAACTTAATGGCTGGCCTCATGTGAAATTTATTCTATTGCAAGATGATGGCATAAAATTAAGAAGGATCTGCACTCTTCTAGTGGCACCGTTCGTCGACATGTCACGTCGAGCATAAATATTCTATACTCTTTTTCTCGCATCCAACAGAAGATGGCGTTGCCTCCGAATGATCAGTTGAGAAAGAACGCCGCAAGAAAACTGCTCAGAGTACTTGCGAAGATACGTTGCATTTGGACTCAAAGAAAGCTGGTGTCCATCCCAATCGAGCATTCTATCGGAGAATTGGTGTTACTACAGCAGAAGAACTGCCACGAAAAGGGCAGATGCTAACAAAAATTGCACTGTGCTACGCAGGTTTATTAAGGTCTGGCCTTATTAGGCCTGCCGTTTCGACGGTATTGAAGTCCTGAAAGAAGTTCGAATTTTTGTAGACTTGCACCCATACTTCCAATTGTCCTAGCCGTCCCAACACTGCTAGCGCCAATGTGGTTCAACGAGTCTCAAGAAGAAACAACAAATACGAACGCAACGCACCGCTGCTTTCCCAGTGCTGCTAGACCGCCCAACTGTGCAACAAAGCAAGTGAAACACGCGCCGTCTGCAAGAGCATACGTACCCATAAGATCATGGTGTCTCACAGCTCATAAAGTGTAGTAAAGGGTAAAATGTCACTTGGTCAAAACTCACAAGCTAAAGCTTGGGAAAGACAAACACTCAATTATTACAGAAGCCTACAAAATATAGCCCCTAATCACCTGCGTTGAAGGACTGACCGACTGAATATCATGGTTCCCTAATAAAATTCTCAGCCCAGCTTCCAAGCCAGCGACATTCCTTTACATTTGACAGATACGGGACATTTTCTGGATCGCATAAGATCGGCAGGCTCCAACGTAATTACGTGATTTTCATGAGGTGAGAGGTGAAGCAAATTTTCGATTAAATCGAACCTCACGCTTGACCCTGATGCAGATCTCCTGCAACCCGAATCGGACGTCTGCCAGTGAAGCAACGTGGGTCCGTACCAAATCTACTCCAACTAAGAGGATAGAACCTTGTACGTTCAGCTGGAAAGGAGGAGGAGCACATCTTCTCCAATGTGGTTGTTGCGGACTTCGATGCCAAGCTCGGGCCGCGAAGACCGCTTGAAGAACTTCACATCGAGACTCACAGTTTGTTGTAGAAAGTACGACGCGAAAGAGTGAGTCCCTCAAGTCGAACAAGGCCATGCAGAGAAGGCTGGAGTTCCAGGAGAGTCCCTCCCTTCGAAGGACCGAGCAGTCCCCTATCCCCAGTTCCATATGGCCACATCATTTTTTCATCGACACTAAACAGAATTGACAGCAGAATGTCTGCGGGACTAACACCTCACACCTTTAAATGCAGAGTCCACGACTGTCCCTCAAAAGCAAAGTGTCTCAACGGCCCTAGTTGCAGGCAAAAAGTGAATTTTACGGATTAATGGAATACGACGAGTTGGTTGAAGCACTGGAGCGTAGAAGAGTTGATCTCTGTGCGGTGCAGAAGTCGAGGTGGTTCTTCCGCAAGTCAAGGGACCTAGGACGTGGCTTCAAGGCCGTCCTATGTGGAATTCCCAGGACCACCAGTGGTGTCGGAATAATCGTCTCCGAACGATTTCGTGACTCGATTGGAAGCGTCGAACGCTTTGACGATCGATTGATGAAGATCGTTGTCGCCGCTAAGGAGCGACTCTATCACTTCTTCTCTGCGTATGCTCCGCAGACTGG
>CANDYH010000039.1:24364-49378 GCA_947396885.1 Heligmosomoides polygyrus polygyrus | reverse complement strand
CCGTCTGTAGAACTGCGCGGACTATGTCAGCCTCAGTGATGGCGACGACTCGCGACGCGCATCGCGAGCCGTCGCATCGCTGTGCATTCCCGCGTCGCTGCAGCGGATGGGAGTATACCATAGGCCTTATGGTATAGTTCCGGTCGCTCCAGCGACGGGCGCGGTGCAATTGTCAGTGACGCGCCTTCGCTGCAGTGGCGGACGGCGCAGTGATTGTCAATTGACGCGTCGTCGCTCCCGCGACGCGTCGTAGAGTAGTGTTATACCTCCGAGTGGCGGGAGCAGAACATGCTCCCATGCGAAGGGCAGCGATGGTCGCGGAGGGGGAGTCTTGCCGTGCCCTATTCTGTACACTTCCGCTCACTTATTTGGACACTTCCTTGGTTCGTGACCGTACCACAGTGATTTCAACACACGTCTGGTGATATCTTGGTGGTCATGTGATGTCTCTGTTATTCTCCTCATAGGGTTCCCGTCGTGGCTAGGCTCATTTCGGGGTTTTTACTCCTGTGAACTTCCTCGCCAACACCGAAAAAACATTTTGTGCCGTACAAGTCACAGGGAAGTTCTTTTCACGTGTTCAGCACAGAAATGTGCCTATTGAATGGCTACTTTTTGGAGGAGATATTTTTTTATACCGTTTTCCCCACTTTTGTGCCGATTCCCGCATTTTTTTCTCCTGTGAACTTCCTCGCCGGCGCCGAAATCCACATTTCTTGACGATTCCGTGCTGGACATGTCACGAGAACCCTCTCGCGTCGTTTAGAGCACAAAAACGTCGGTCTACATGTTTGTGGTTGGAATGAGGAGCGAAATAAATGCATGAGTGAGCACAGGTGGGCGTCCCCTTAGCAAAACACGACCCCGACGAAATACCTTGAAAACAACAATCCTACAACGGCATGCGGACCAGAAGGCGATAAAGCGGAAAAAAAGCGCGAAATCATGAACGAAACGATCGAGAAAACAAGGAATCCAAGGAAAAATGCACTGAATCAGCTAATTCGCTAAAATTCTGCAAAGGTCTCCGTCTGCAGAACTGCGTGAACTATGCCAGCCTCAGCGATGGCGACAGCTCGCAACGCGCATCGAGAGCCATCGCGTCGCTCTGCACTCACGCGTCGCTGCAGCGTACGAGAGTATACCATAGGCCTTAGCGTTGGTGGATCGCCGTCGCGCTCCCTTGCAGAGCGATGAGCGATGCGACGATCGCTGAGGACTCATCATCAACATCGCTTTGCAAAACTCATCGCCGTGATGGAATCGCGGCGACGGGAAGTATGCACAAGGCCTAATGTTTAATTTCAGGCAGGACACCACCAATTGAACACGGAGAGATTGCGCACAACGTTCGAAGGAAACAATTCGTATTCTGCCATTGTTGGGATCAAGGTTAGGCGAGCTGTTATATAATTGGAACGTCAAATTGATTATGTAGGTAGTGGCACTGTTTCGTAAAATCTGTGTTGACTGATTGACTGACCGACATAAAATATTCGTTATGGTGCAATACATGCACCATACAGCGTACTTTCATGTTTTCCTTTGGAAGTAGTCCATGCCTCACTATTTACTAATCCCATTTCCAATCGCGATTACTATTGTTCCATTATCCGTACTGTAGCTATTGTGTATCGTTTTTTGAAAATGACATACGTTCTATCTTTTACAGCTTGCTGCACTGAAGGTGAGTGAAGCTGCTCGCTCCCGTATTCTGAAGGCAGATGGAGAAGTCATCACCCTAGATTAACTTGCACTGAGAGCCCCAAGAGGGAGTACACCCTCCTCATTCATTTGAGTCCATTTCTCTGTCCTTTACCGGTATTTCATTTAGTTCAATCTTCTGGCCTTTGATTATAAGTTTTGTAGTGAGGGGCTCTGTGCTCAGTGAAGATGTAAAAGTGGACCAATTGCCTTGTGATCTAAGTATTTAGCAATCCTACTAGAGTGCATCCTTTAGCAGCTTCCGTCTATGTGAGACACCCATGAAAAAAGTGCAACATTTCTCCACGCGTCGTTCCTGGCGAACGTTTGCTTATGTCCTGTTTCCTCTTTGTCCCAGATAGCGGGGAATTGTTCGACCGTTTCATTTTTTTTTTCAACAATTTTTCGGATTCAGTTAAAGTACTCACAACAGGCTCTTGTTTCACGTGGCGCTTCATCGCCTTTCTACAAAAATTTTCACGTAATATGTGAATAAGTTTATTAGCAGGGTGAGACTTAAGAAGCGAAGCGTCAACGTTGTAATCAAAAATGGGCGCAAATAAGTTCGGGGGGGGGGGGGAGACAAATCACCACGTAGAACAGCCCTACAAATCATTTTGTGCTTTTTGAAACCGGAATGTATGTTCGAGCGAGGAAAACATGAAAACATCAGAAAGTGGAAGGAAAACGATCAAAAATCGGGCACCCTCACACTCACTCTAGTACGAATCCATGGCAATTCAATCAAACAAAAGACTCACCTCAAACATTCCTCCTGCATTTGTACTAGGAGGAGGGTACCAACCTAGAAGCCAGCACAAAACTTCGAAAACTGCGACATAAACTACAAAAAACAAACAAAAGGGGATGATGACGTCTCTCGAGTGCTCGTCGCATCGCCCATCGGTCTGCGAGGGAGCGCGACGGCGATCCACCAAGGACCAGCACTAAACACCGCGCGAGGCGCGATGAAGTATGCCATGCCTTCGACGGACCCTGCAAGCCATCGCGCATACCGGCCGCCACTGTTGCGGCGGTCATAGCGAAGTTACCCTTAACTACTCAGCCCCGCGCGGTGAAATCGTCATGAGCTGAGTACCGAGATAGTATCGCAGCGATGGAAGCATGGCGCTCAGAACCTCAAGAAACTCAGAACAGCCGTCGCAGCCGTATCAACTCAGTGGCGCTAAGGGGATACGCCGCGACGGCTGTTTCGTGCAATGACATGATCAAGGACATTGCGCTCTTGCCATCAAATTCTACTCTCCATAAGTTTTACAGCAGTTTTGATGAATCAGGGTTGGGAGTGTTTTCTCTGTAAGACCGCTGTGATATAAAATCGCTGTTAAAAGTTACTGTTGTAACTTTGATGATTCCGGCCCCAGAACGGCTTCGTAACTGGCTGTAGCACTGTGGATGCCATAAAGGTCGTTTGTTTTCTGATAGGGAACACTTCCAGAAACAAAAGCCGGTGCACCTTTCTTCCCACATCTGTAGAATGTCTTTGTTTTCCGCGTGAAGTGAAATCGTATACCTTACGATAGAATGGAGTTTTCAAAAACTCTTAGAATAAATAGGAAACTATTCTTGAGCCACAGCGGGTACGCCCATAAAGCTTTCCTTCTCGGTCGGAGTGTACCAAGGATCTGCGCTCCCTCCAAAGCTCTTCATCTTCTTTATGGACGCCATATAACGGGATCTTCAACACCAGCACCTTGGACTTTGCCTTGATGGTTTGATTATTTCTAGCGACGAAAATACTGGAATCTAACAGCAGCGACAAGCTCAATGGGATCTCTCGGAGAAAATTGCGGTCAAGCTTAATCTCAATAAGAACGAAGACTTGGCGATTGGAAAAATGGATCCGGTCCCATTAAGGTAAACTGCATAGGGCACCTGAAATCACCAACCGGGTCTAGTGGCAGTGCAGACGCGTGTTAATGCAAACTGTGAACTGTTAATGTGGTGAACTGACGTGTTAATGCAGTTTTGTTCAAACGGCACTCTAACGGAATTTGTAAGAAGATGCAGAGCGCCTCACGTCAATGCTCTGCAGAGCAGTCATAAAGTTGTATGCGGCGCTGAGTGACCGCCTTCTTCTTCTTCTTCTTCTTCTTCTTCTTCTTCAGCGTCTCTCCCGCTTAGTTGCGGGGTTCGTTTTCGTGGAATGTTGGCGCCACTTTTCCCGATCAAATGCCTGATCAGGGTGCACCCTAGCCACCTTCAAGTCTTGCAGTGTATCAAACCACCGCTATTTTGGTCACTCTCGTGGCCGCCTACCGGGCACATCAAGGTTAAGACCATTCTTTCGGACAGTGTCATTATTTGCGCGAAGGACGTGGCCGTACCATCGCAGACGAGCTTCGCGTATCCTCTCAAATATCGGGGTGACACCGATCCTCTGCCGCATGGAGTCGCTGCGCACTCGACCCAAACGCGTAACTCCGGCCGTCCACTGCAGCATCTTCGTTTCCATTACGCTGAGGCACCTTTCAATTTCTTTGGTAACGGGCCAGCACTCAGATCCGTAAATAGCTACAGGTCGGACGACTGCTCTGTAGATCTTCGACTTTAGGCGCTCTGGTATCTTCTTGTCGCAGAGCACTCCCGTCAGAGAGCGTCATTTGGACCACGCTGCATTCACGCGTGAGTTGGCTTCACGAGTATACCGCCACCGGACGCGATTGCTGATCCCAAGAACTTGAATACCGAGGTACGTGGCAGCTCAATGCCATTTACCTTAATGGAGCTGGACTCATCTTCGTCAGTCGTCATATACTCAGTCTTCTTGACATTAAGTTTGAGTCCAAATCTCTCCAAGCGATCGCGCCAAGCTTATACCTGCCGCTGGAGTTCAATCTTATCTTCGCTAGCAAGCAATACATCATCAGCATAAAGCAGCGTCCAAGGGACTGACTGCTGAAGACCACGTGATATGACATCCATAACGACGACGAAGAGTAGAGGGAGAGCGCAGACCCTTGATGTACTCCTCTTCCATGATTGATCGCCTACGACAAAAGACATTTAAAGACGCCTCAGCGTAATGGTATCAGCGATGCTACACTGGACATTTAGAGTTAACCGTTAGGATCGAAACCCATTCGGCGGAGGTTCAGTGTGAACCTTTTATTTGAAAAGTTGAGCGAAGCTCGTCAGTGATGGTACGACGACGTCCTTTGGGCAAAAGATGATTGTGCCTTAGGCCCTGTTTTCGTTGTTGTTAGAAACAATTTTATTTGTTTATTCTATACGTGGATATCCATAGTAAAGCAAAACAAAACAAACGGAGATAAGTTAAAGTTAAATTGTAAGCAGGAAAAAACAAAACAAGTAACAAGAATCAACTTATCAAAGACGAAATCTACGCTGCCTTCTGAAGACACTGGTCAAGATTTGTAGTTTTAGTTTTTTTATATTGTCCTATAAAGTTAGTTAAAATGTGTTTCTTAGATAATTTCAAAATTTGGAGCCAGAACGGTAGGTGAAAAAGGAGAACTTATACAGCTTTCTGCTCTGGGAAGCTGGATCTTCCAGTTTGCCAGACCAAAATGTTCCTCCAAACTGCAAATCAATTCAAACTCAAAAAGTAACAACTCGAATTTAGTTTAGTTAGAGGCGATTGAAGTTTTTGGTAGAAAATTCTTACGAAATTTCAGAAAAAAGAAATAAAAACTTGATTTGTTTCTGTACCAAATATTTAATAGCATTGCTATGGAAAGAACTGGTTAGGAACGATAAGGTTGTAACTAGAATAAAATGTGCTGCAACATTTTATTTTAGGACTTTTTTGTTGGAAAAGAAGTGCTCTGTCTTTAGGTGGAACATAATGGCAAGATAACTGCAACGAATATTTGTTTCTCACTGCATTTTATAGCAGCATCTTGCACTGCAGACCAAAATTGACAAAATGTAAAACGAAAATCCACGAAGAAGAGCCAGAATTAATTCAAGCAGCCAAAATTATTCGACAGGTAGAATTCCATGTTAAATTCACATTGCTTTGCAAAATCATTTCTCCTGTCAACAAACGCTCTTAAAACAGAATATAATTTAAAAAAACCGGAGGCTTAGAGTGCAGCAATTTAGACAGTTAATTGTAATTAAATTATTAATTTTTTCTTAGCACGCAATAGTCATCAATGTTGAATAATTGACGAAAAAATACCTGCATGTTTCTCACTATCGAAATCCAATATGAGAGCGGAAGAGTACAGGTGTTAAGAATGTGTTTGAAAAGAAGCTGCTGTGATACCGAAAAAAATTGTACTTTAGCCTAACACACTTTGCTCCCTGCCTCGCGCTCTAGCATTTTAGCAGGAATGCTTGGAACGACTTGCGAATGTTGTTCTTAAGTCAGTAGCTGTGCATCGCAAATGCAGGTCCGCACAATTTGATTGCATACATGATATTTGACTTGATTTTTATTTAACGGACATATGCAATCCAGGGAAACGCAGTATGTACATACAAAGGAACCATATAAAGAGAGCTCTACAGTGAATGTATCCCCCAAAATCAATGAATGCTGACTTTCCACATTGCACTATTACTTCGCACGTCTGTAAGTTCTTAATTATGTTTATTGGTTTCACATACGACACCAACTGCGTTCATGTTAATCGTCTATTTCATGTAAACGATTACAAGAGACATAACTATCCTTAGCTCCAGGCTACTGTTCAATGAACAGCACTGTACACGATCTGTTTCACAGTGCTTTCCTATTGCCTCCCTTAACTCCCTACTGAGTTCTAAACGGCAAACCTCACTGCCGTCGACATGACGACACCAGTCGCGTGGTCTGTAACAGACACGGAGACACACCACAAATGACGCCTACTTTAGCGACATTTTTGAGGCGAAACAATAAAAACACGTTAACTTCTCGTCCATTTCAATGTTTTAGGTAGCAGTTGGCCCTTTTCGCCCTCAGGACTTCGTTTTCACTAAGAACTCGCCTATTTTGCTTTCGAAACTTCGTTTTCTCCTAGAATTTTCACATTTGACTCCCGAAACCTCGTTTTCTCCTAGAATTTTCTCATTTTGACTTCCAATACTTCGTTTTCTCCTAGAAATTTCTCACTTTGACTTCCAATACTTCGCTTTCTCCTAGAATTTTCTCATTTTGAATCTCGAAACCTCGTTTTCAGTGCACTATGATTTCAAAAACTGTCTTTTCTGTCAGAAATTGGCGTTTTCAGCGGTCGTTCGCTTTTGAGGATTTCGCAAAAGGATGGAGAAACTGGCGTTACGGAGTTAGTTCTCACTCCCTGTTTTCTTTGTTGAAATTTTGAGTGTTGGGAGGATATCAATGTCGTCAGGTTTTCAGGAACCGACGGGATGCAGAAGATTTGCTTGGATATAGCAGCTCCGAAGGAACGGTGTGCGCCGTTAATTCGTCGTTCAGAACTTAAAGCAGTCGGACCAGTAAGAAACCAAACGCCGATCCGTCTATTATCCGTAAGTCATTAGCCTCAGCTAATCATTTGTCCCATTGAAGTCTGTTATTTCAGAGAGGAAGTGCGAAACTATAATGATTCCGCCGGTTATACCTCTCACGTAACCAGATTTGAGGCACTGAACACGACAAGGACATCTCAAGTGATCTCTTCGCCGTGTACTGTCTGAATAAGCAAGTGTTAGTGTTACGGGATGTTGTCGAATTGTGACGTTTTGATGATGGTATTGAATGAGCTTTGAACACTTAGTCATTAAAATTTAGCCAAGTTTGGAAATGTGACAATGTGGACCGGACAATAAAAGCATGAGCATATGAACATATAAGTTGAAGATCTAGCCTGCTCCCAGTTTTGTAGTACCAACTGCAACTGCACCTTTGAGTTGTTAGGTGAGAAACTCGCAGTTCTAGAAATACCTGTGTAAGTTCCAAGTTTTTGAAGTTAAGACGAAGCTTTCCAAGTGAAAATGGGAAATTTCTAGGAGAAATCAAAGTTTCGAAAGTCAAAATGGACAATTTCTCAGTCAAAAACGAGGTTTCCGCAAACGAAACAGCCCATTCCTACCTGAAAACGAGGTTTCCGAAGTCAACATAAGTAATTCCCAAGTGAGAACGACGTTTCCGAAGTCAAAATGAGAATTTCCCAAGTGAGAACGAAGTTCCCGAAGTAAAAATGGGAGTAAGCGAGCTTTCGGAAGTCAAAATGAAAAATTTCTCAGTGAAAACGGTGTGTTCGCGAGGAGTACCGAAAAATTTCCTAGCCGTGATATCATTCTGAGGGCGGAGAGTGCCAACTGCTACCTAGAACGTTGAAATGGAAGAGAAATTAACTTATTTTTATTGTTTCACCTCAAAAATGTCGCTAAAATAGGCGTCATTTGTGTTGTGTCTCCGTGTCTGTTACAGACCGCGCGACTGGTGACGTCATGTCGACGGCAATGAGGTTTGCCGGTCAGAACTAGGTTAACTCCCTTAATCCTCTACGCTCGTAAACTTAGAGAACGTCTGCTATAATCTTACAATATATAATCCACTAAATCCGTGGGTCACGTTGTCAGTCACGGGAAGGGGAATAGAACCAGGAGATGCCTACGACAGTGCGGCGTATGCCAGCCGGTTTTGCTTTCGGCTTAATCATGGGAGATTGCTGGCGATCTGATAACCTTGGCGGCGGAGTTTCCAAGTTTACGATATATTCGGCGGGCAACGCGTCTCGATATGAATGGGGATCAAGTGCAGGGCGTGGAGATTCAGAAGACGTGCCGAAGACCTCATCCAGCGTGCGTCAGGATTCAGAAGACGTGCTGGAGACGTCGTCCAATGTACGCAGGAATTATGAGTAAAGGGAAGTAGTAGAAGGGGACCAGAGAAAAGGGGATCAACAATGGCGACCATTAGAGGGGAGGGGAACAAAGGGGCGCAATGTTTCCCCTCAGTATCGTTCAATGTGCGTCCGGTTTCTGAAGATGTGTCACGGAATTCGTGGCAGTTGTGTGTCGGAGTGCAGAAGGAGTGTCGTCATATCGTGGCAACGTGGTGACACGTGAGCCGGAACTCGACGTCACATGCACGCGCTTGACTCTCACTCCGTTTCTTTGCCAGCACATAGGTAAGAAAGGGCTAATGGGTTTTAGGGTAAGGAAGTATAAGCGGGGAAGGGAGGGGAGGGGGGGGGTAGGAAGATGTAGGGAGGTTGACTATTATTATTATGACTATGGGATCCGGAGGAGTATTACTGCCGTCATACAGTAAACGGTTTCGACCTGTCGACCGATATCAATTACTTTTAATTATGTTCTGCAGTTTAAGCACTTCGGATCAAGACTCTCATGATATGCTTCTCGCCACAGAGAGAATGCGTACCTTGGAGAATAAATCGCGTACATGCATTAGAGGGTGGTTGGGCTTCATAAGAGCAGTGAAGATTCTGCCTTACCATATCCTGCTGCACTAATCTATTATATAGCTTTTACTTAATAAGCGTAAGAAGTCCGAAAGAAGATAGGAAGACGATTGGCGTGGCGGAGTCCGCTACACCAGCTACTTTCAAGTCCATATGTAACGTATCAGCCCATCGCTGCTTTCCTCTAGGCCGCTTTCCTATTACCTCGAAGTTAAGACCTATCTTGCGGACGCTGTCTTCGTTTCCACGCAGAACGTGGCCATACTATCGCAAACGAGCTTCGCGCATCTTGTCAGCTATCGGCGCAATACCGAACTTCTGCCGAATGATATCGTTTCGGATGCGGTCCATGCGCGTGACTCCAACCGTCCAGTGCAGCATCTTCGTCTCCATGACGCTGAGGCGCCTTTCAACTCCCTCCGTGGCAGGCCAACACTCAGCACCGTACATCGCTACTGGCTGGACGACTGCTCTGTAGATCTTCGACTTAAAGCGCTCTGGTATCTTCTTGTCGCAGAGCACGCCAGTCAACGAGCGCCACTTGGACCAAGCTCCGCTCACGCGTGAATTCACTTCAATCATCAGATTGCCATCAGATGCTATTGCTGATCACAGGAACTTAAAGACCGCAGTGCGTGGAAGCTCGATGTCGTTAACCTTGATGGAGCTGGTATCAGTAACATCCGTTGTTAGATATTCGGTCTTCGTCACGTTCAGTTTGAGTACAAACCGCTCCAACCGATCACACCAAGCTTGCACCCATCGCTCCAGTTCACCTTTATCTTCGCTAGCTAGCATCACGTCATCGGCACAAAGCAACGTCCAGGGGACGGGCTTCTGAAGACCTCGTGTGATGGCATCCACGACGACAACAAATAGGGAGTGGGGAAAACGCAGAACCCTGGTGTACCCCGACAGAGATGGGAAACTCCATCGAGGTTCCAGCTGCAGCTTGAACTCGACTCTTTGGACAAGAGTATAGAATTCGCACCCACTCCATGAGCTCTTCAGGAACTCCATGTTCACGCAGGGCCTACCATATCATTCACGCGGTACGCGGTCAAAGGCCTTCTCCAAGCCGAGAAAGGCATATGCATTAGCTCTGTTTCTCGAAATACTTTTCTATCAGGAGGCGGGCGGCACGTATGGCATCAACGGTGCCGCAGCCAGCCACGAAGCCTCACTGATTGCTGGAAAGCTGGACGATGACATGAACTCGTCCATCGACAATTCCCTCGAAAATCTTCATGCTGTGCGAAAGCAAGGGAATCGGACGGTAATTGGAGCGGTCTGCAGGATTGCCCTTCTTCTTCAAAATCGGAATCGTCGTGCTTTGGCACCAGCACTCAGGGACTTTCTTCTCCGCCACAACCTGATTAAAGAACTTCGCCAACCACTCGGCAGGGTACCAGTACTTGAAATTCCATAATTCAGCTGCCACGTCATCGGGCCCAGTCGCTTTGCCAGCCGCTTCAATCTCCTCCACTGTGATTTCTGAACGGGGCCGTGGATTGGAGCCGTAGAAGGGATGGTTGTAAGAGGAAATTCTACTGTAGAGGTTTTCTCAAAGTAGTCGCGCCATCGCTTCAGTGCATTCTTGCGGTCTATGGGAAGATGGCCGTTCTCATCACTGGCGCCGAAAAACGTCTCAATATCCTCGGTTTGCCGATAGCAAAACTTTGCAAGTCGGTACAGATACCGCTCACCATCGCGCGACTCCAGCTTCTCGCTGACATCTCCATAATGAGTGGCTTTTGCAACAGTAACGGCCTTCTTTGCAGCCTTCTTGGCTTCTTTGTAGTTCCTCCAGTTATCGGCCTTCTTTTCGCATATGATAAAGCGACTTCTTCTCTAGCACTTTTGCTATCGCGTCATCTGTCCACAGGCATGCCTGCTTGTCGACCTTCCGTCGCCCAGGTTTCGTAATGCCGAGTTCTAACCGTGCAGCGTAACGAATCGCGTCGGTCGCTTTCTTCCAAGTTTCGTCGACAGTCGTGACTGTCGGTAACCGCACGAATCACAGCTGCTTCCTTGTCTTTCATTCGCCTCCACTAGATTCTTGCAGCACCACATCGCTCGACCTGCTTCAGCCTCGGAGGGGCGATCTTCAGAGTGAAGATCAGCGGTCGGTGCTGTGGGGCGACCGTCTCATACGGCACGATCTTCGCGTCCGTGACAAGACTCCGGACGCGATCTCTCACAAGGACAAAGTCTATCTGAGTCTTGGAGCTCCCACTATAATATGAGATGAGGTGGGAGTTGCGTTTTCGGAAGACGGTGTTCACAATGGTAAGGTTATGCGATTCCGCGTATTCTAGAATACGCTCACCATCGGCGTTACGCGACCCGTAACCGAACCCACCATGACAGCTGTACCCGTCTTTCGTCACGCCGACGTGCCCGTTAAGGTCACCAGCGACTATGATGACATCTTTTGAAGGTACCTCTGCTGTCTTCTCATCAAGCAGGCTCCAAAACTCTTCCTTGGCTTGATCGGAGCAGCCAATCTGCGGAGCATACGCAGAGAAGAAATGATAGAGTCGCGCCTTAGCGGCGACAACGATCTTCATCAATCGATCGTCAAAGCGTTCGACGCTTACAATCGAGGTCACGAAATCGTTCGGAGACGATTATTCCGACACTACTGGTGGTCCTGGGACTTCCACATAGAACGGCCTTGAAGCCACGTCCTATTTTTCTTGACTTGCGGCAGGACCACCTCGTCTCCTGACCGCACAGAAATCAACTCTTCTACGCTCCAGTGCTTCAACCAATTCGCACGATCGGCCCGTCAACGTACCCACATTCAGCGTAGCCACGCGGGTCCTGTTTACGTTGCGGGACTTTCGGACTAGCTCAGTTGCTTCCCGATGCCCTCCTCGCATCAGGGACACTCGCATACTTCTCACACTCGCAGGGGTCTGCGAGTGCGCGTCGGCTCCCGCGGTCGCCGTAGCACTATCTCGAAATACGTCATACATGGATGTTCGTAGGCCGGCCTTTCACAAGAGCCTGTCGCCTGCAATCGAATGGCCGTCTTCGGCTTAGCTCGCAAAGCGGTCAGTTTCCAGTGGCACCACGTGAAGGAACGGGCATCGCCACCGTTAGGCCGCGGAAAGTCTTGTAATGATAATAATGTTGTACTTTTAAACGTTAAAAGGCGCTCCCGCTCCGCGCTGTTAAGCCGGGGAAATCACTGAAGATGAAAAAAAGGGCAAAAAAGTCGGAAAAATTTAGAAAGCAAGAGAAGTTTGAAAAACTACGATGTAACGAAGTCGCAAGTTTTAAGATCGTTCACGGGAGGGTTTTTGAGATTGAGTCGAACACTATGGAATGGTCCGATAAGCTCGCAACCTGAAAATAAAATTTGTTTGTAAATTGTAAATTGTAAATTTGTAGTTTACGAAGCCGTTGTTTTATTAAGCACAATGCCCCAAGTTGTGTATTGCTATCGGGTTTTTCAAGCTCCAGACGCTAATAGCCAAAAATGCTCATGTGTTGGCCGCACAGTTTGTAACCGCTGCCACTCCAAGTACACACCGTTCGGCTCAGCGAATAAAGCGCTATCGAAGGTGTTAGTTATTGTTGAAAGGAGGACACTCATTATTCGACATCTTTGTGTAATATGCAGAGAACAACCACTGCCGCCCCAGCAATTTTTGAGGAATTTGATGACGCTTCATTCGGAAGACGCCCTTGATCTAGTAGCCAGCCATAACCATGTGTTTTAAAACGTTGTTGCGTTGTTTTGACTGAGCTCCACACGAAGTAATGCTGATCTATGTTGGCTAACGTTTCGGCGGTATCGCCTTCTTTAGAGCGTGAAAGGGAGGATCAAGTCAAGATGTGGCTACCACGTCAGACGTCGCCTCAACCTTAGAAATTCAAGACTACCTTTCGATCACGTAGTCAATAGAGAGATCGGGACCCTTACCTTACAGGAAGCCAGACGGCCAATCGTTCGGTAGCAGGGCCGTTTTCGAGACACAGACGCCCAAATCAGAATGCCAACCTGATGTAGGACCTGAGTTCCGCGTTATACTATAGAGGCACTCTTCCTTCCGGTTTTGGGGTCTTTAGCATTTATCCAAAACGCCTCCAGAGCCTTGCGGGCGAGCGGCAGTTTGGGTTTCGACTGCCAGTAGCTTGACCCTGACCTCAAAGTCCTCCCCCGTATGTCCGTGGACTCTATGGCGACCCATTGCAGTGGACACCCTGGGATTGGCCTTGCCGTCAAGGTGTTTCTTGACCCTAACATGTAGGGGTCGCGCCGTCCCACCGATACATTCTTCGCCACAGCTCTGGCAGGTAATGAGGTACACCACACTTGATAAGGTGCAGTCCCCTTCCCTGCCATGTGGGCAGACGGCGAAACCAGGGGTTATACAAAGGCGATCGTAAGGACGATTCCGAACTAGCTGCCGCTTTAGGTTGTCTGGTGGCACCTCAACAACAGTCATCACATTCTATAGCCCGGCTTTCCTCACACACTTCAATGGAAGTGCTTACATCGTCGAAGATGGCACTTTGAATGGTACCTTTCCAGACATGGCGCGGCTACTGCTTTGTTCCTGGAAGGACCTCCGTAACGATGTAAAGCGGGCTTATATCTGTTGCTAGCCGCAATTTCTTGTGCCAGCTTCTCTGATTCTTTACGCTCCTCTTCCCCACTGGATACGAGAGCTGCGGTTCGGAACATGTTTTTCACTAAAGCTCGCTTCGTGTGATTAGGAAGCGAGGAAAGGCAGTGAACTATGACATTCTTGCTGGTAGGTTTTCTACCATTTTGCTACGGTACCACCTTCTTTCAGTTGGACTTCTACTTTCAGGAGCGGAAGCCAATCACCCTGAGGTTTTCGGCGAGTGAGCTTGATATAAGGGGACTGGTTGTTAAGCAGACTAAAGTACAGGTCCATTTCTTCCTGCGTCGAGCAGATAAGAAAGCAGTCGTCGATGTAACGACAATAGAGCAATGAAAACCTTTGTAGCGCCAGGGTTTCATTTTGTTTTAAAACTGTCAGCGGTCCACAGTTGGCCGAGAGGAAATGTGCCAATTCCACTTACGATAAAATTTGCTCCCAGACGTTTGCGAGGTTGAATAACTCTGCACTTTTCAATTCTCTGTAGCTGAAACTTCTTTAGAAAGCTGACAGCATTTTTAACCTTCCATAGCTCGATTTCGTAGCTTAAAGGTAACAAATCCTGTTAGTAATAGTTTCCTTCATTTTATTAATAATAAATTATTAATTTATTTTGCTCTGGTTCGAATTACGTGCTCAGGCCAGCCAAGCCTTCCATCCCTCCGGGGTTGGCAAATTTGTACCAGACTCGTCTGTGAATTTGTAGATTGAGTTGTACTACGAAATTACAGACAATTGCCGAAGAGTTTTCAGCTTTTTTTACGTGCTTGACACTGGAGTATGATGACAGCTGATCCTATTCTTTACAAATGTTCAATACGTTTATGCATCTAAATATTTCAAATCTACCGTTGACCTAAAGTCTCAGAAGTTGATGATTGACAGTGTTTTTGCTTTGTGCTGCTCGAGATTGCTATGGTGGACCTTTATTTGTCAGGCCAAAGTTTTGGCGCTCCCATCTTCTTCAGAAGCCTGAACGTGGTGTAAGTATTGGAGATGCGATTTGCCCCACCAAAGGCCATCCCCATTCCTGCGGTTTCGCTTCCTTAGAGAAATCGCCCTTGAAACGCCGTTGAAAAAGAGGAATAAACTCATGTCTGACACTCCTAAGGAGTGCTTCGGCAGCTCGAACTAGCGAATAAGACTTAATCCTTTTCTAGAACTAGAACCTTTTTGAAAAAAGAAAAATTCGGTAGTACGACCTAGCGAATAAGACTTAATCCTTTTAGAACTAGAACCTTTTTGAAAAAAGAAAAATTGTGTGATTTTATTCACTACGCTTCAAATTTTCTTTATTACTATGTGAGGCCGAATAGCATACGCGAACGATGACGGCCTGCACATGCGCCCTTCCATTCTACAACTCGCATTTTGGCACAAATGGCAAAAAAACATTCGTAATTGACGGGTGCACCTCACGGTGGTTCATGCCTTTCCAATGCCAATGCTCCCTTTCAGTGCCTTCTTTGCCAAGATTTCTCTCGCTACCTTACCTTACTACACAATTTCACACCTGACGCTTAATCTCAAAGTTGTTACCTTTATGCTGCTCAGCTCTTTGCTTTCTAAGAGGTGTTTTGATGGTACCACATTGTCTAATAGTTAGGTTTTCTCTAACTCGAATGGCTAGTTTTTCCCTGTTTCCCCTCGGGAACAATCTCGACTCTTGCCGTATGGACATGTAACATAACTCTGATAAGCACCGGTTTTTGAAGAGTCTATTCCTGACCAGTTGAAGTTTGATATTGCCGTTTGGAATGTTGACTAAAATGACATAGTTTTACTGCTGCACTCGAACTATGCAGCTTTGAATCGCAGCATTGGCTTTATCAGATATGCAAGGTATACATAAAGGCACCTGTTATCAAGTGGTCCTTTTTGTCGGCATTAGCACGAGCTCTGCGTCGATACCGTGACGATACATTATCTATGGTTATTTTTGGAAGCCAATCACAGTCCCTCTTGTCGCTTCTGTTCACCCTACATATCTGCATGACCGTTCGAAACATGTTTTTAACGACGCTGCTCTTTTTTGCTTGTTGGATGAGGAGAGTTGGGGTGGCGTGTGTTTTTAGAACTTGGCTTTCCGTAGCACCTTAAGCTAAGCGTGCCATTGGAAACTTTTATCTGTGTATTAAGGTATGAAAGCCAGCCATCCTTTGGAGTTTCCCTTGTAAGCTTTTAATCAGACTGTTGATTTAGTAATCAAAAACACATGTCCGTTTTAAAGTCGCCAATCCGACAGTTGTCTATATAGTTGCAGACACTATTTGTGCTCGTACAAGTACTGGTTACTCTATTCTGCTCATAAAGCAGAGACCGAGAACGGGCGCTAGCCGCTGGCCCATACCTAATTATCTGACTTCTGAATAGTATGTGCGCGACCATATAAAGTCGCTGCAAGATCAACATTCCTTCGTTAAGGTCAATATGTGTGCTTTAATAAGTCCAAATGAGTTAATGTTAAATCAGACAATAAAAGAATCAATCAATCAACGAAAATCAATCAGCCAGGACTGTGCGACATCCGACTACCATCTGTTCCGGTCGATGGAATACTTCCTCCACGAAGGCGCTTCACCGAATTCTATGAGGTTAGGGAGGCGCTGACGAAGTCGTTTAGGGATGGAATCCATTCATTGTGCGAAAACTGGAAGAAGGTCATCGACAATACTGGCCACTACTTCGTTTAAGTCAATTCTATTTCGTTTGCTTGTAATGCAATTTTTGGATGGAATAGAAATTTTGATGCAAAACTCATGACTCAACCTATTACTGTCAACATGAATATCCATTAAGTCAACATTCCGAACTATAATATTAAACACCGACTAATCAGGAATATATTCTACGAAAACCAGTGCTTATCAGAAAGTTGTGTTACATGTCCACACGGCAAGATGGAAGATTGTTCCCGGGAGAGAGCAGTCAGATTATCAGATTGAGTGTCAAACATATAGCCTCCATATATAAGAAAACAGGGAGAAAGTTAGTCGTTCGAGTTGGAGAACACCTGCTTGACTAGTGAACTATGTGATAACAGCACAGAGCTGAGACAGCGCCGGTGATGCGACTCCATAATAAACTTTGGGGACCCTTAGCCGTTTCGTTTAACGACTAGGCAAAAAGGAAACATGATGTTTTAAATGAAAAGTGGAGAGGCGTCCTATATGACTTGCTTCCCTCATTCAGATAAACAGGTGTACGCTTCAGAGCTTTCCCCTGTCAGTAGTGAAGTCTAATGATGTGCTTTCCCTCGCTGGTGTTGCGTTCCACCTTAGCTACATGCTCTACATGGGACTTCTGAGTTTCTCAAAGCTTTCCTATGTAGGTTTCCTTGCAACTTAGCGTGCTATAGATTTAATAGTAGGTATAGTACTACTTACACTACTTATACCATGCTTTCATGCATTGTTGGTATGCGTTTGTTTTTCGCAGCCGATTTTTCTCTGGGTCATTTTGTTTTTCATATTTGGCAAGAGAATGAAGAAAATTGCAAGCAGTTGAAAGGATTTAAAATGAAAAAATAATAATAAATTCCTTTCTTCTAAAAATTTTGTCGCAATTCCAGTGAGAGGATTCAGATAGGGTACTTGGGAGGGGGGCAACACGTTTACGGTTCTGGTTGCAATGGACCGATACCCCCCCAATATTTTCGCGATGAAAGACGAATGCGAGACGCATACCGTGACCGTTCGCCGACGACCAAAACGAATATAAGTATAACCGTAACATCAATCTCGAGAAATTGCTTACCAGGAAACTACTTAAAGTGTAGAATCTGAACTAGCAATGCGATGTGTAACAGCAGAATCGACTCCCTCTCGGAAGTATTGGGCTGCAATGTTTCGACCAGAATACAACTTTGAGCAGAGTTATGGCCCATGAAAGCTGCACCATCAAAACGGAGTAGCGAAGCAAGCAAGAAGGCTGATATATTTATCACTCTCGAGTTCATCGTTCTCTCGAAGTACCCCTGTGCTCTGCAAAACATTCCTACGGGATACAGTAAGGCAATTTCGACGCCAATACAGCCTTTACAATGTCCTGCAGTGGAAAACCAATGGATAAGATAGAGTTTATCCTTCCGAGGGAAGTCTGGTACAAAACCGTCGATCCGGCCTTGATGAAAGATTTGTAGTTAGTCTTTGACGAGGCTAGAACTACATAAAACCTTAAATTCTGGGTAATCTACATGTGAAATTATGATGGAGAACAGCACTTGTTTGTTGAAAACTACTGTCTCATGTTTACATAGGTGTAACGGAGAGGGATAACGGAGTGGATTTCGAGTGCACCCGAATTCAAGGTCCTTGGTTTTGGTACTGCCGATTTGGAAAGATTCGGGCTCTGCTAAACCAGAAAGGTCACGATATCTATAACACTAAGCATTAGTCAAAAGGAGCAAATGTTGGCCGAAGGCGATTCTTACGAAAACGATATCCATAAACAATGATGAGAAAAGGAGGGTGTTATCAAGAACGTCGAAGGAATCGTGAGGAAGGCGAAGAACGCCCGACTCCGTGCCTATCATTAAACTTCACTGCTTTTCCTGCGATAATATACCATACAAAAAGCACGAAAAGTCTCCATAGTTCAGGGATTTGTCGACGTTCGAGGACAAGAGACGCTGTTGCATGAAGTCGAAAATTACGTGTGTCGGACACGTGATGCGTTTCGTAGTCATCCGCTGGACGACGGTCATCACCGACTGAATTCGGGGGGGGGGGGGGGGGGGCAGGGGTAGGAGGATTTTTTAGGGACACCAGGACGCTCAGACTTCTTCCTAAAAGCCCTAAACGAATGATTGCATTTATTCAGCGATATTGATTCATTGCAGCACCCTGGCACATGACACGAAGAAATTGGAATGTTAATGCCCTCTGCAGCAACTCGGCGATCAACGGACGGCAGTCAGTGTAGGTCAAGATTGAATAGCACGTAGACCTGATGTTTCCCTGCTCTACTGAGAGTGCACCCCTCCCATGAACATGGGAGCAGTCGTTCCGCACAGTGCTGCCCGCCGCCCCTTCGCGCCCCTGCCCGCGCCGCCCTGTATGGACAAAGTTTGCTGCGCGCGAAACGGTCGTTAATTGGCGTGACGTGGTCCAAACCTAACAGCTGATAAGAGACGATTGGGATGAAACGATTGCATCTCGGGGAACTCTGAAGTCATTTTCCAGTCGGTTCGGTTATGGAGGCAGTTCAGGAAAGGAGAACGTCGGTCTTCTCTCTAGATTCTTTCAATTTTCGCCACAATTCTTTTAAATTTTCGCCTTAGCTAGAGACTATGGGTGATTCCGGTCAGGAGTTCTGCATTGAAGGCTTATCCGCAATTGTGCGCAAAATCGGCTCACCGTCCTCTCTTTTCAAAGATCATGTGAGTTGAAGGAACTTTCTAGTTGATGGTCGCGTTGTTTGTTGTGACATATATCGCTAAGATGTTGTTGTATTTGGCCGAAAAGACGACGCCTTAGTGATGAGCAAAGTGGCGAGACCTTAAGAAAACCTTAGCGCTGCAGTTGAAAGCTCCTTTCCTCCAAATGTGGTGAACAAGATCCTGACTCCTGTCTCAGGAACAAAATCAGTTCAGGATAGAGCTGCAGGGCCAAGATAAAAGATTATTACAAAAGCGATGCCTCCATGTGATGGCACACTGCTTCGAGAGAACAATGAACTCGAGAATGATATGATATCAGCCTGCTGCTTGCTTCACAACTCCGTTTCAATGGTGTAGCTTTCATGAGTCATAACACTGCACAAAGTTGTACTCGGGTTTGAGGTACTTGCAATTCATGACTTCCGAAAGTGAGGCGGCCCTGCCCATATACACTGCATTGCTGGTTCAGACCAACACTTTAAGTAGTTTCCTGGTTTTTGAAGAATTTTTTGAATTCCATTGCTTCTGCATCGCGAAAAAGCTTCAGAGGTGTTTAGCTGATTCTCGACATGGCCTTAAAGGCCGCCATAGACTTCTGCGGCGCCGCTCGGCGGCGCCGCTGCCCTATGCTTAACCATAGGGCAGAGACGCAGAGCTCGCCTCCAGCGGCGCCGCCCAGCGCCCAGGCGGCCGGCGGGCACCGGCGGCACCGGTGGCGTCGCCGGAGGAAATGACTTCAATCATTCCACCCGGCGGCGCCGCTCCAGCGTCTGTCTGTCTGCACTCTGCGCTCTGCGCTTTCGCGGCGGGATCCAGAGCGGAGACGGTCGATGCGGGCGCGCGATCGTCATCGGGGCGTGTTATTGTTAAGCACCAAGTCGGTCCCCACTAGAAACAGTACAGTACCTCGCCGTCACCGCTCCCACTGATGATGAGTCAAGCCGCTGAGCGGCGCCTCTCAGCGGCACCGGCGGCGTCGCCCAGCGGCACCGCTGAGCGGCGCCGCAGAAGTCTGTGGCGGCCTTTACACGCTTGCTTCGTTAGCGCAGTACTGCTCTATCGTTTGCAAAAGACAGTGACAATCTCGTGTAAGTTTTTGTGTTGTGATAGAAATTACGTAAGGAACAGCAGAGCTAAGTTTTTGGTTTGTCAGCTGTTCGCGATGCATATCCTTCCCTTCAAAATTCAAATTCAAAATGCAGTAAAAATAATAAAAGAGATTCCGTGGACAACATAACTACAACCCTTTGATGTCTCTGGCGCAGCTAGTTCGGGCTGCGATGCTGACAGCATGAATCAGTAAAGAAAGATTAGATATAGAGAAACAAAAAACAGAAACAGATGGGGCCATTTCAAACAACGAGCGCGCGCAATAAAACCCGGCTGTACTTTAGAAATGAAAATGGACAGCATAAACAGAAAGGGCGGTAGCTGTATTCTAAACGTTTTTTATCAGTTTGTTCTTTGCACTTCGCTTTCGCGTTCGGAAGATTGTTTAGTGCTCCAATAGTTGAGCTCAGTTTCGATCAAATTTTCAATTTCAGACAGTTTCAGAAAAGGGGACAAGACGAGTATTGAAGGTCACTCTTTAAAATAAGGAAACAATTTTGGCTAATTGAGCATAACCCATCAGCCAATTAACTATTAATTATCTTAATTTAATTTAATCCAATCTAAACTTAATTAACTAATTAACTATTAGCGGACACTTTCCGTAAAAGCTTTCACTGACATTGATCTCAACAATATATCATCCCCGATCGATGCGTTCCCCATCATCGAAGATTCTGTTTTGGTTTCATGCAGACGAATTGTACGAAGAACTTTCAAGGTGGCCTACCTCTTATTCTCAAATGCCCGATGAAATACCATTTTTCTTTGTAAAACAAGTAAGTGCAAGTATCGTCAAGCCTCTCGAGTTCATTTACAATTTAACCTTTATGACAGCTGAAGTTTCACATAGGTGGAAGAGCGCTATAGTTACACCAGTACCGAAAAAGCTCCCATTTGCGACACCGCAGAATTATCGACCGGTTAGTGTCACATCTATGTTTGCCCGTCTTTTTGAAAAAAAATTCTTAAAAAAGAGAATTGTTGCACACTTGGACCACCACAACATAATCTTAGCAATCCAACATGATTTTCAGAGAAAAAGATTCACTGAGACGGCTATCTACAGGCTTTGAATGATTGGATCAATGATATAGATAAGTTAGGATGGCTTGATGTGATTTATTTTGATTTTGCAAAAGCCTTTGATTAAGATATGCCATAAGAGACTAAAAGCTAAACTGATCATGATGGGCATAAATCCACGAATAATTTCTTACTTGATACTTGAGAACTTTTACTGTACGCGTGAATTCCACTTATTCAACACCTCTACCGCTCTTAGTGGCGTTCCACAAGGTGAGTTTTTTTCCCCTATTCTATTTAAATATCTATACCCAGGATCTACCCTCACTAATAACGAGCTCATGAGTGAAATGCATAGCTTGTGCGGATGACTTGAAAATTTACCATAGCTCACCAATCCATAATCAAATCGTTCTGTAGCGAGCCACAGATGCTGTTGATCGCTGATCCCACGAGTGGCGGGCTCCCTTTGTCAAAAGAAAAAACTAAGATGCTCCATTTAGGAAGAACAAATCCCGGCTACACATAAAGTTAGGTGAAAACGAGATTGCAAGCACTAATCAAGCAACGGATCTTGGGTTTCTCCTCGATGCAAAACTGGGTTTCGACGCGCATTGTGAACAAATTGCAAATAAAGCGATGGCTGTAGTACACAATCTCTTTAGAAGCCTTTCCACAAAAAAATTCTCTGTACTTGTCAAAACTTATAAGACGTACGTTAGGCCGATACTTGAGTATGGAACAACAATTTTTTACCCAATTAAGAAGAAAAGTATACTTAGACTTTAAAAAAGTCCAGAATAGCTTCACTAGAAAGCTATTTATTAGGAAATGCGGCTTTGATTACCACGCTATTCGCAGCAGTAAAGTAAAAAACAAACAACTTGGGCTACAGACACTTTCATAGAGACGAATAATATACGACTCGTAATGGTTTCACAAAAATTCTCCATGGTTTCTGTGGAATTGATAAACTTGATTTCTTCATGGTGAGACCATCTAGATCCCGAGGTGGAGGGAGATAAGCTTTCACTAAGTACTGCAAAATCTTCAATCCGACATAAATTTTTGTTAATAAAGCAAGTTTGGATTATATGACCGTATAAGCTGAAGCCATTTATTGGGAATGCAAGTCGATTCATAAATAATTAAAAGACATAACGAGATCTTGTGGGCAGAGCCCCTCTTCGCTTGTTCTCCTCTGTATTCTTCATTCTCTGGGTGTTTGTTATCGCAGGTACTTTCTAATCATTCGATTACACTTTCGTCTGGAATCGTTAACCAATATCATGTGGATGTCATTCTATACTGTTTCTAATTATATTGTTCTTCACGTTGACTTTAGCCATGTAATTAGATAATAATAATAATAATAATAATAATAATAATAATAATAATAATAATAATAATAATAAAGAAAATATAACATGAAACCTCCTAAAACTGTATATGTTTTGAAGGAATTCACTACTTAAGAAACCTATTTATTCCTGATGATTTGGACACAAAATATAGAGTAAGATAAGTGAATCTTCAAAGTTGACAAAACGAAAAACCCTGGCGTGTAAACGAAGGAATAAGATCCGCCAAATAAGATGCTCGAAAGCAATATTGGATTTCGTAATCCTAATCTTCAACTGCCTATAGCAGCAAAATTTTAAATTTTCTTGAGGTATATCTTTTACTTTTTGAAGCCCAGCGTTTTAAGATCTGACAAACAGAATTCACGGACATTTGGGAACGTGCCTTTTTAAAAAAATTTCTGCAATTTATTCTAAAATTCGAAGCTCTTATGTATTAATTTCAAATTTTGCTATTTTATGCCCTTTATGCTCATTTTCCCTAAGGCACTGTGACCCCATAATTCTATGAATATATTGTACAGCTTATTCAAAATTTAATCGATATTACAAAAACGCTGAATGTTGCTTGAAAATTGTCCATAATAAAACGTTTTTTTTTTTCGGTGCACAAAATAAAAGTTTTTTTTCGGTGCGGGTTTGGAATGTGTTTCTAATGTGTTATTTTCCAGCCTTCCGTCCATTCTCCGTGGCGTCTTCCAGGGTGGAGCTCCATCTCCGATTTTGTTTAATATCTATACATATAAGGTTCTCTCTCTTATCACTTCATCTAGAGTTAAAAATTGTGGATTATTTCACTTCTCTGCTCTACAAGTGCTTGGAATTTTGGCGATTACCGTTGGCTAAGGAGAAGACTGTTAGTTATTGGTGCTAATCACCCCAAACGTGACTACCATGTAGGCCATACATGTCTATTTAGATGAGAGTGAGGAAATAATTGAGCTTGGCCCCCTGGCTAACAAGAACCTTAACTTTGACGAACCTTGTAGGCAAATTGCAGTGTGTTCTCTAGTGCATCAGGTTTCAATGTGCTTACAGCCAGAGATCCGAATATTCTAATTGGAGCACATAAAGCCTACATGAGCTCTTTAGTAGAGCATGGCACTGTTATCTTCATTCTTCATGAAAAGAAAATTAGATAATTGAAAAGTTGGAGAAATTGCAGAAGAATTTTGCAAAGAAACGTTTTCTTATCATAATAATGTTTGGCAAGCCCCGATAAAACGTTGGAAAGGTCAATCTAAAGCTTTCATCCTTAAGCGGCTTTCACACTGCCGTTGCTTGCTGTTGCAGCAACGAGCAATGAAAAAGCGGCGGAGTTTGGTGTTTCTTGCAGCCGCAACGCGGTTAGATAAGATAATGAGATAAGACCCGTGATATGCCTCCATTGACGAGCATCAGCAACAAGAAATGATGGCGATCATTCCTTGTTGCCGAGGCCGCGCAAACCGTTGCGCAACCGATGCCGGTGTTGCTGATGCGGGGTTTGCAGCAACAGCAGTGTGAAAGCCCCTCTCGTTGTTGGTCCATCTGCGTCTCTGCGATATGCTTCAACATTATGGCATCGGTTGCGCAACGGCAGCAACGGCAGTGTGAAAGCCGCTTTAGCCCATTGTAGAAGGAAGTTTTTGAATGGCTCACAAAAAATTTGACCAAACCACCGGCGCCGCATCTGGATCCCTGACTGGACTGTCGTTCCCTTACTACGGGCGGTGGCACTGAGGATAATTGCACGGAAAGAAAGGGTCAGTAGTAGAGAGCATCTTGTCGTCAACAAGGCAACATCTAGCTATGTCAAAATTTGTAACGATCGCAAACTACACATTCCTTACTTTTATTCAAAACCATTAGTTAAACTACACATCCCTTGTGTTTATTCCAAAAACCTTAATTGAATTAATTGAAAACACCTGGGCTCCGCTGAAACAACTTTGTTTTCGCAGAGTTGTTTTCGCAGTAGCCGCCATATTATAAAACGGCTACTTCGTTTTAATCCCTGCTTTCCTTCTCATTGGTTTTTCTACTGTTTTGTAATATCAAGATAACATGTGGTTACTATGTAACAAATTTTATAGTAATAACAGATTACAGTAATCGACTGCCAATTCCGACAACTGCTCGTTCTTAAGTTCAAAGACACAATATAGTGTCAAAGGCTCTCACGAAATGAACTGAATTATATGTCTAAAGACGGATAAGGGGCAGCCCCAATATCTGATAACTCTTTTTGCAAAGTTAAAATCTAGCTTGGTTCAGCAATTCGGCTACACACAAGCACACAATCCGAATCAGAAGTTGGGGCCTCTACGTGTAAGGGTGTATTTAGAAACACCTTATATAGAAAGAAATGAGTTTATTAACTAGGGGACAATCTCATGTCATGTACTGAACGGCAAAAATGACTGTGTGTCTTCACTGTTCAAGTTCCA
>CANDYH010000039.1:0-24164 GCA_947396885.1 Heligmosomoides polygyrus polygyrus | reverse complement strand
GGAAGGCAGTGTCCGCAAGATAGGCCTTGAGTTGGAAGTATCTGGAAAGCGGCCTAGAGGACGCCCGAAGCAGCGTTGGTCCGATACGTTACACATGGACATTAAAATAGCTGGTGTCCACCCTGATCAAGCGTAGGATCGGGAAAGGTGGCGTCGTGACACCAAAAATGCGGACCCCGCGACTAAGCGGGACAAACGCTGAAGAAGAAGAAGAAGAAGAAGATGATGATGATGATGCGATTCCGCATAATCAAGGATACGCTCACCATCGGCGTTACGTGACTCGTACCCGAAACCACCATGATAGCTGTACTCGTCCTCCGTAGCACTTACGTACCCATTAAGGTCACCAGCGACTATGCTGACATCTTTCGGCGGTACCTCTGCTGTATTCTCATCAAGCAGGTTCCAAAGCTCATCCTTGGCTTGACCGGGCAGCCATTCTGTGGAGCATACGCAGAAAAGAAGTGATGAGTCGCTTCTTAGCACGCGGAATCGCATAACCTCACCACTATGAACACCGTCTTCCGAAAGCGCTACTCGCACGTTGGTAGATTTGTCGTCAGTTCTGCTGCCGCCTTTGTTGAAGAGGAAGCAGTTTTTGTAGCAGTTTTGTAAGTTTTTTTTTGCAGTAGTATCTGCATGAAAAACTTCAGGCCCTTCAACACATTAAAGTCAGAAATTGCTCCCGAATATGGACGTGCCATCGTACGCGAGCTTTCGCTTTGTCCGCTATTGGCGCGACACCGAACTTCTGCCGAATGGTATCGTTTCGGATGTGGTCCATGCGCGTGCCTCCAGACGTCCAGCGCAGCATCTTCATCTCCATGACGCTGAGGCGGGTTTCAACTTCCTCGGTCACAGGCCAACTCTATGCGCCGTACATCGCTACCGGCCGGACGACGCTTCTAAAGATCTTTAACTTCAAGCGCTCTGGTATCTTCCTATCGCAGAGAACCCCCAGTCCACGAGCGCTACTTGGACCAAGCTGCGCTCACGCGTGAATTCACTTCGATCAATTTGCCGTCAGACGCGATTGCTGATCACAAGAACGTAAAGACCGCAATGCTGGAATCTCGATGCCGTTAACCTTGATGGAGCTGGTATCAGTAGCGTCCGTCGTTAGATATTCGGTCTTCTTAAGCTCATTTTGAGTCCAAACCGCTCCAAGCGATCACACCAAGCTTGCACCTCTCGCTAGAGTTCACCTTTGTCTTCGCGTGTGAGCACCAGGTCAGCGGCATAAAGCAACGTCTAGGGGACGGGCTTCTGAAGATCTCGAGTGATGGCATCCATGACGACAACAAAGAGGAGTGGGAAAGCGCAGAACCGTGGTGTACCCCATCATGACAGAGGTGGGGAACTCAATCGAGACTCCAGCTGCAGCATGAACTTCATCTTTGGGCAAGAGTAGAGAATTCGCACCCACTCTATGAGCTCTTCAGGAACTCCATTATGTCACAGGACGTACCATATCACTTCACGCGGTACGCGATCGAAGGCCTTCCCAAGTCGGGGAAGACGATATGCACTGGCTTCTGTTTCTCGCGATACTCCTCTAACAGGAGGCGACCGGCTTGCATCGGATCAATGGTGCCGCAGCCAGCTATGAAGCCAAACTGATTGCTGGACGAGGACACGAACTCGTCCATCGTCAATTCGCTCAAAGATCTTCATGCTGTGCGAAAGCAAACGAATCGGACGGCAATTGGAGCAGTCGGCAGGACTGTCGGTCGCCTTCTTCCAAGTTTCGTCGACAGTCGCGACTGTCGGTAACCGTACGCAAGAAATCACAGCTGCTTCACTAGACCCTTCCCCTGTCAGTAGTGAAGATTAATGATGTGCTTTCCCTCGCTGGTGTTGCGTTCCACCTTAGCTGCATGCTCTACATGGGACTTCTGAGTTTCTCGAAGCTTTCCCATGTAGGTTTTCCTTGAAACATAGTTGCTTAGCATGCTATAGATTTATTAATAGGTATACTACTAATTACACTACTTATACCATGCTTTCATGCATTATTGGTATGCGTTTGTTTTTCGCAGCCGATTTTTCTCTGTGTCATTTTGTTTTTCATATTTGGCAAGAAAATGAAGAAAATTGCAAGCAGTTGAAAAGATTTAAAATGAAAAAATAATAAACTCCTTCCTTCCAAAAATTTTGTCGCAATTCCAGTGAGGGGATTTAACTACGTACTTGGGAGGGGGCAACACGTTTACGGTTCTGGTTGCAATGGACCGATACCACCCAATATTTTCGCGATGAAAGACGAATGCGAGACACATACCGTGACCGTTCGCTGACGACCAAAACGATATAAGTATAACCGTAACATCAATCTCGAGAAATTGCTTACCAGGAAACTACTTAAAGTGTAGATCTGAACTAGCAATGCAATGTGTGACAGCAGAATCGACTCCCTCTCGGAAGTATTGAGCTGCAAGTATCTCGACCAGAGCACAACTTTGAGCAGAGTTATGGCCCATGAAAGCTGCACCATTAAAACGGAGTAGCGAAGCAAGCAAGAAGGCTGATTTTTCATCACTCTCGAGCTCATCGTTCTCTCGAAGTAGCGTGCCGACCGGTTGGCTGAGTGGATGGCGTGACAGACTTACGAGGGAAAGGTTGGGGGTTCGGGTCCTGTGTGGGACACCTCTTCTTCACTTTCGCAAGCTCATGCAAGGAGTGCATTCACAGTCAGTAGAGCGGGCAGACAACAGGTTTACATGTTGCTAACCCTCATAAAGGATAAAGGGTGGCGCCATTATAACGCAGCTTGGGATGCGCTCTGCAAAACATCCCTACGGGATACAGTAAGGCAATTTCGACGCAAATACAGCCTTTGCAATGTCCTGCAGTGGCAAACCAATGGATAAGATAGTTTATGAGGGAAGTCTGGTACATGACGAGGCCAGAACTACATAAAACCTCAAATTCTGGGTAATCTACATGTGAAATTGTGATGGAGAACAGCACTTGCTTGTTGAGAACTACTGTCTCATGTTTACATAGGTGCAACGGAGAGAGATAACGGAGTGGATTTCGAGTGCATCCCGAATTCAAGGTCCCTGGTTTTGGTACTGCCGATTTAGAAAGATTCGGGCTCTGCTAACCAGAAAGGTCACGATATCTATAACACCAAGCATTAGTCAAAAGTAGCAAATGTTGGCCGAAGGCAATTCTTACGAAAACGATCTCCATAAACAATGATGAGAAAAGGAGGGTGTTATTAAGAACGTCGAAGGAATCGTGAGGAAGGCGAAGAACCTCCGGCTTCATGCCTATCACTAGACTTCACTGCTTTTCCTGTGATAATTAAGCATACAAAAGCACGAAAAGTCTCCGTAGTTCAGAGTTTGGTCGACGTTCGAGCTGTTGCATGAAGCAATCGTCGAAAATTACGTGGGTCGGACACGTGATGCGTTTCGTAGACATCCGTAGGACGACGGTCATCACCGACTGAATTCGGGGGGGGGGGGGGGGGGGAGGTGGAGACAGGGGTAGGAGGATTTTTTTAGGAACACCAGAACGCTCAGACTTCTTCGTAAAAGCCCTAAACGAATGATTGCATTTATTCAGCGATATTGATTCATTGCAGCACACTGGCACATGACACGAAGGAATTGGAATGTTATTGATGCCCGCTGCAGCAACTCGACGATCAACGGACGACAGTCGGTGTAGGTCAAGATTGAATGGCACATAAACCGGATGTTTCCCTGCTCTACGGACATCCCTCCCATGAACATGGGAGCAGTGTTCCGACCGTGCTGCCCGCCGCCCACTTCGCGCCCTGGCCGCGCCGCCCTATTTGGACAAGTTTGCTGCGCGCGAAACTGTCGTTAATTGACGTGACGTCGTCCAAACCTAACAGCTGATAAGAGACGATTGGAAAATGCATCTCGAGGAACTCTGACGTCATTTTCCAGTCGGTTCGGTTATGGAGGCAGTTCATGAAAGGAGAACGTCGCTCTTCTCTCTAGATTCTTTCAATTTTCGCCACAATTCTTTAAATTTTCGCCTTAACTAGAGACTATGGGTAATTCCGGTCAGGAGTTCTGCATTGAAGGCTTATCCGTAATTGTGCGCAAAACCGGCTCACCGTCCTCTTTTCCAAAGATCAGACAATTCTCCCTGAGTAGAGGAACTTTCTAGTGGATGGTCGCGTTGTTAGTGTGATATATCTCGCCAAGATGTTACTGTATTTGTCTGAAAATGTGGACAACGCCTTAGTGCTGAGCAAATTGTCGAGACCTGAAGAAAGCCTTGGCGCTGCAGTTGAAAGCTCCTTTCCTCCAAATGTGGTGAATAAGATCCTGACTCTTGTCTCAGGAACGAAATCAGTTCAGGATAGAGCTGCAGGGCCAAGGTAAGTGATTATTACAAATGCGATGCCTCCATGTGATGGCACACTGCATCGAGAGAACGGTGAACTTGAGAGTGATACGATATCAGCCTGCTTGCTTGCTTCATAACTCCGTTTCAATGGTGCAGCTTTCATGGGTCATAACACTGCTCAAAGTTGTACTCGGGTTTGAGGTACTTGCAATTCATGACTTCCGAAAGCGAGGCAGTCCTGCCCATATACACTGCATTGCTGGTTCAGACCAACATTTTAAGTAGTTCCCTGGTTTTGTAGAACTTTCGAATTCCATTGCTTCTGCATTGTGAAAAAGCTTCAGAGGTGCTCTAGCTGATTCTCGACATGGCCTTACACGCTTGCTTCGTTAGCGCAGATCTGCTCTAACGTTTGCAAAAGACTGTGACAATCTCGTGTAAGCTTTTGTGTGGTGATAGAAATTACGTAATGAACAGCAGAGCTAACTTTTTAGTTGTCAGATGTTCGCGATGCATATCCTTCCCTTCAAAATGCAAATTTAAAATGCAGTAAAAATAATAAACGAGATTCCGTGAACAACATAACTACAACCCTTTGATGCCTCTGGCGCAGCTAGTTCGGGCTGCGATGCTGACAGCACGAATCAGTTAAGAAAGGTTAGATATAGAGAAACAAAAAACAGAAACAGATGGGGCCATTTCAAACAACGAGCGCGCGCAATAAAACCCGGCTGTACTTTAGGAATGAAAATGGACAGCATAAACAGAAAGGGCGTTAGCTGTATTCTAAACGTTTTTTATCCGTTTGTTCGTTGCACTTCGCTTTCGCGTTCGGAAGATTGTTTAGTGCTCCAATAGTTGAACTCAGTTTCAATCAAACTTTCAATCTCAGACAGTTTCAGAAAAGGGGACAAAACGAGTATTGAAGGTCGCTCTTTAAATAAGGAAACAATTTTGGCTAATTAAGCATAACCCAGCAGCTAATTAGCTATTAATTATTTTGATTTAATTTAATCCAATCTAAAACTTAATTAACTTATTAACTATTATAGGACACTTTCGTAAAAGCTTTCACTGACATTGATCTCGACAATATATCATCCCCGATCGATGCGTTTCCCATCATCGAAGATTCTGATTGGTTTCATGCAGACGAATTGTACGAAGAACTTTCAAGGTGGCCTACGTTTTATTCTCAAACGCCCGATGAAATACAATTTTTCTTTGTAAAACAAATAAGTGCAGGTATTGTCAAGCCTCTCGAATTCATTTACAATTTAACCTTTATGACAGCTGAAGTTTCACATAGGTGGAGGAGCGCTATAGTTACACCAATACCAAAAAGGCCCCATCTACGACACCGCAGAATTATCGACCGGTTAGTGTCACATCTATGTTTGCATGTCTTTTTGAAAAAAATTCTTAAAGCGAGAATTGTTGCACCCTTGGACCACCACAACATAATCTCAGCAATCCAACATGGCTCTCAGAGAAAAAGATTCACTGAGACGGCTATGCTACAGGCTTTGAATGATTGTATCAATAATATAGATAAGTTAGGATGGCTTGATGTGGTTTATTTTGATTTTGCAAAAGCCTTTGATAGGATATGCCATAAGAGACTAAAAGCTAAACTGATCATGGGCATAAATCCACGAATAATTTCTTGGATACTTGAGAACTTTTACTGTACGCGTGAATTCCATTTATTCAACACCTCTACCGCTCTTAGTGGCGTTTCACAAGGTTGTGTTTTATCCCCTATTCTATTTAATATCTATACCCAGGATCTACCTCACTAATAACGAGCTCATGAGTGAAATGCATACCTTGTGCGGATGACTTGAAAATTTACCATAGCTCACCAATCCATAATCAAATCGTTCTGTAACGAGCCATAGATGCTGTTGATCGCTGATCCCACGAGTGGCGGCTCCCTTTGTCAAAATAAAAAACTAAGATGCTCCATTTAGGAAGAACAAATCCCGGCTACACATACAAGTTAGGTGAAATTGAGATTGAAAGCCCTAATCAAGCAACGGATCTTGGGTTTCTCCTCAATGCAAAATTGGTTTCGACGCACATTGTGAACAAATTGCAAATAAAGCGATGGCTGTAGTACACAATCTCTTTAGAAGCCTTTCCACAAGAAAATTCTCTGTACTTGTCAAAACTTATAAGACTTACGTTAGGCCGATACTTGAGTATGGAACAAGAATTTTTTACCCAGTTAAGAAGAAAAGTATACTTAGACTTTAAAAAAGTCCAGAATAGCTTCACTAGAAAACTATTTATTAGGAAATGCGGCTTTGATTACCACGCTATTCCCAGCAGTGAAGTAAAAAACAAACAACTTGGGCTACAGACACTTTCTTAGAGACGAATAATATACGACATCGTAATGGTTCACAAAATTCTCCATGGTTTCTGTGGACTTGATGATTTCTTCATGGTGAGACCATCTAGATCCCGAGGTGGAGGAGATAAGCTTTCACTAAGTACTGCAAAATCTTCAATCCGACATAAATTTTGTTAATAAAGCAAGTTTGGTTTATATGACCGTATAAGCTGAAGCCATCTATTGCGAATGCAAGTCGATTCATAAATAATTCCAGGACATAACGAGATCTTGTGGCAGAGCCTCTCTTGGTTTGTTCTCCTCTGTATTCTTCATTCTCTGGATGTTTGTTATCGCAGGTACTTTCTAATCATTCCATTACACTTTCGTCTGGATCGTTAACCAATATCATGTGGATGTCATTTTATACTGTTTCTAATTATGTTGTTCTTCACGTGGACTTTAGCCATGTAATAGATAATAATAATAATAATAATAATAATAATAATAATAATAATAATAATAATAATAATTATAATAATAATAATAAAGAAAATACAACATGAAACCTCCTAAAACTGTATATGTTTTGAAGGTATTCACCACTTAAGAAACCTATTTATTCTTGACGATTTGGATACAAAATATAGGGCAAGATAACTGAATCTTCAAAGTTGACAAAATGAAGAACCCTGACGTGTAAATGAAGAAAATAAGATCCGCCAAAATAAGATGCTCGAAAGCAATATTGGATTTCGTTATCCCATCTTCAACTGCTTATAGCAGCAAGATTTTAAATTTTCTTGAGGCATATGGTTTACTTTTTGAAGCCCAGAGTTTTAGATCTGACAAACAGAATTCACGGACATTTGAGAACGTGCCTTCTTAAAAATTTTCCGCAACTTATTCTGAAATTCGAGCTTTTATACATTAATTTTGCTATTTTATGTCTTTATGCCCATTTTCCTAAGGCAGTATGACCACATAATTCTATGAGTATAATACAGTACACCTTATTCAAAATTTAATAGAAATTACAAAAACGCTGAATGTTGCTTGAAAATGTCCATAATAAAACTTTTTTTTTTCGGTGCGGGTTTGGAATGTGCTTCTAATGTGTTATGTTCTAGCCTTCCGTCCATTCTCAGTGGCGCCTTCGAGGGTGGAGCCCCACCTCCAATTTTGTTTAGTATCTATACTTCTAAGGTTCTCTTCTTATCATTTCATCTAGAGTTAAAATTGATGGATTATTCCACTTCTCTGCTCTACAAGTGCTTGGAATTTTGGCGATTACTGTTGGCTAAGGAGAAGACTGTTAGTATTGGTGCTAATCACCCCAAACGTGGCTACCTTGTAGGCCATACATGTCTATTTAGATGAGAGTGAGGAAATAATTGAGCTTGGCCCCCTGGCTAACAAGAACCTTAACTTTGACGAACCTTGTAGGCAAATTGCAGTGTGTTCTCTAGTGCATTAGGTTTCAATGTGCTTACAGCCAGAGATCCGAATATTCTAATTGGAGCACATAAAGCCTACATGAGCTCTTTAGTAGAGCATGGCACTGTTATCTTCATTCTTCATGAAAAGAAAATTAGAAAATTGAAAAGTTGGAGAAAGTTGGAGAAAAAATGAAGAATTTTGCAAAGAAACGTTTTCTTATCATAGTAATGTTTGGTAAGCCCCGATAAAACGTTGGAAAGGTCAATCTAAAGCTTTCATCCTTAAGCGGCTTTCACACTGCCGTTGCTGCTGTTGCAGCAACGAGCAATGAAAAAGCGGCGAGTTTTTGATTCTTGCAGCCGCAACGCGGTTAGATAAAGCGGCTTTCACACTGCTATTGCTGCAGTTGAGCAACCGATGCCGTAATGGTGAAGCCTACCGCAAAGACGCAGAGGAGCAACAGCAGCAACGAGGGGGGCTTTTACACCTCTGTTGCCGCAACCCCGCATCAGCAACAGCGTCATCGGATGCACAGCGGTTGCACGGCCTCAGCAACGTGTAATGATCGCCACCATTCCTTGTTGCTGATGTTCGTCAACAGAGGCATATCACAGGTCTTATCTCATTATCTTATCTCACGCGTTGCGGCTGCAGCATGCATCGAACTCCACCCCTTTTTCGTTGCTCGCTGCTGCAACAGCAGCAACGGCAGTGTGAAAGCCGCTTAAGATAATGAGATAAGACCTGTGATATGCCTCCGTTGACGGGCATCAGCAACAAGAAAAGATGGCGATCATTCCTTGTTGCCGAGGCCGCGCAACCGATGCCGGTGTTGCTGATGCGGGGTTGCAGCAACAGCAGAGTGGAAGCCCCCCTCGTTGCTGTTGTTGCTCCTCTGCGTCTCTGCGATATGCTTCAACATTATGGCATCGGTTGCGCAACGGCAGCAACGGCAGTGAAAGCCGCTTTAGCCCATCGTAGGAAGAAGTTTTTGAATGGTTCACGAAACTTTGACCAAACCACCGGCGCCGCTCCTGGATTCCTGACTGGACTGCCGTTCCTTACTACGGGCGGGGCACTGAGGATAATTGCACGGAAAGAAAGGGTCAGTAGTAGAGAGCATCTTGTCGTCAACAAGGCAACATCTAGCTATGTCAAAATTTGTAACGATCGCAAACTACACATTCCTTACGTTTATTCAAAACCTTAGTTAAACTACACATCCCTTGTGTTTATTCAAAACCTTAATTGAATTAATTGAAAACACCTGGGCTCCGCTGAACAACTTTGTTTTCGCAGAGTTGTTCCGCAGTAGCCGCCATATTATAAAGTGGCTACTTCGTTTTAATTCCTGCTTTCCTTCTTATTGGTTTTTCTACTGTTTTGTAATATCAAGATAACATGTGGTTACTATGTAACAAATTTTATAGTAATAACAGATACAGTAATCGACTGCCAATTCCGACAACTGCTCGTTCTTAAGTTCAAAGACACAATATAGTGTCAGAGGCCCTCACGAATGAACTTTCTAAAGATGGATAAGGGGCAGCCGCAATATCTGATAACTGTTTTTGCAAAGTTAAAATCAAGCTTGGTTCAGCAATTCGGCTACACACAAGCACACAATCCGAATCAGAAACTAGGGCCTCTACGTGTAAGGGTGTTTTAGAAACACCTTATATAGAAAGAAATGTGTTTATTAACTAGGGGACAATCTCATGTCATGTCTGAACGGCGAAAATGACTGTGTGTCTTCACTGTTCAAGTTCCACTTTTGCAAAGTTCTCGGACCCACTCAAAGTTTACTGTGGGATCGCGCGCACACGTGTTAAACTATCATAATCGGCCGACATTTTAAAAATGGATATTTCGTGCTCAGCGCCCCAGTTGACCCCTCAGGAAAAGCTTTTTTGAGTGAAAATTTTTCAACCTCTTCTCGACCTCAACCAAAGAGCTAGGAGTCGTGAAAATGCAATGGTGTCGCTTCTAATCTACTAATGATAACCTCATGGTCAGGAGAGCGTACACTCGTGTAAAGGCGAATCATTTTTATTTATTTATTTGCACATAAATGCGCACACATTTCGAGAATACAAGAAAAGCATGGACACAATGTGATTAGTAACACAACATGGTAAAAAAAGAGAAACCTCAACAAACCAAAGCCGAACAGCGTTACGTGCTAATTGGAGGAAAGGGAATGACTACTGTGAAGAAAAAAAAACAAGGAGAAGGGAAATATTTTGTCACAAGGCAAAGAAAAAAATAGGGGAGTGAGGGGTTGATTTGTGGAGCTGTTGATGGAGAAGAGCAGTGGCCCGCCAAACACTGCAAGTCGTAATCGAAGACGGCTCCGGATACCAACTTAGTAGGTCCGTCAACTCCATCGCTCCATCAACACTCGCGTAACGTGTGGTGTAAGAAGAGTGAAGAAAGCGAGATATCCTAGAGTTAGATAGGAGAGCAAACAGAAACTGCCATTGAAGAAAAAGATAAAGCAGCAAAGGTGGGCAGGAAAGAAAAGGGAAAAACGGAAAAATTTGAGTACAAAAACAGAAACAAATAGGAATATGAATTAGAAACAAACGGCGTGAGAAAACAAATACACCAAAACAACATGTTTACTTGTGTGAAGCCAAGGCATGATAGAGCTATGAATTAGAGGCTAAGGGGAAGGAAGGACCGCAATGTTGCCCTTAGGTGATATCAGTTGAGGTGTAATGTTGAAATTAGGTCTACTTTCCTCAACCTTTTTCGAAAAACATAAGTATTTGGTAACTCTAAAAAGCCTGGAGGTAACATTTGTAACCAACGAGCACCTCGGTAAAAAAGAGAGTTAAACACTTTTTCACGGTTTTTTCTTTTAATAGTGGGATAATGGAAGCGGTAGCTATTACGATGACCTAATGTAGGCAAAAAGATCCAATACTTACAGGGGTCTAAGTCGAGACTCTCCTTTAAGGACCTTGAAGCAAAAAACTAAATCGTTGAATACGCGTCTGTAAAGAAGACTTCTAAGGTTAAAGAGTTTAAGTCTCTCTTGATAATTTGGGATCGCCCTCATATCACCCGAACTTGATACACATCTGCAAAATAGAATTCTAGTGAAAGACTTCTGGACCTCTCAATTTTGACCTGAAGCCTTTTTAAGGAAGGACTCCAAACCTGCGAACAGTATTCCAATATAGGGATTACATAAGTCTTATATAAACTAATCAGTACGGAGCTATCATTGCATTTTATGTTTCTACAAATCAAATGCATATAGAGAATGCTTATCGCACTATATTATTGATATGCTTCTCAACCTTCAATTCGTGATCAGTGAAAATGCCAAGATCGCGGACACCAGACACAGAAAGCAGCTCGTAGTCGTTGACTTTGTAACCCAACGAAGGGGCATTGCCAATGTGGAAAACTGTTGTTTTAGACAGATTGACCGGAATTTGCCAAGCATCTGCCCATTCCAGCATATTACCAATGGACTGAGTTAATGCCTGGTGCACAGATGTTTTGTTATCACCGTTGTATGCCCCATAAATCTTTATGTCGTCAGCATACATCGTCACCTTAACATAAGAGCTTGTGGTTAGCCTCGAGGGCAGGTCAGAGGTGTAAGCAAGAAAAAGGGTAGGGCGACAGTGCCCCTCCCTGTGGCACTCCACTTTTGCAATCATAGCATTTTGAAAATGAGCTACCAACTTTAACGCGCATATGCCTTCCACTTAAATAAGACGTATCCACTTTAGAAGGAACAAATGAACTCCATTTTGGTATAGTTTGCTCAAAAGTTTTTGATGATTGGACCTTGTCAAAAGCTTTGGACAAATCGAAGTAAATTACATCAACGGAATCTCCATTGTTAAGTGCAAGGTTCCAATCAAATAAGCAGTCAGAAAGCTGAGTGGCGGTGGAAGCGCCTGACATGAAGCCATGCTGTTCGTACGGAATCGAATTACTTCTAGATAGACAGGCCAGCAACTTATCTCTGACAATACTTTCCATCACTTTTATTGGGGTCGGAATAATACTTATCGGCCGAAAGGGAAGAAAGCAACTCTGGTCTAGGAGTTTTTGGAATAGCAGTAATGATTGACTCTTTCCAAATTTCAGGAACTTCACTGTAAGTCAAGGAAACATTGAAAATTATGGCTAAAGGCTTACAAAAGAGACTGAGCGCACTTTTGTAAACTATTTGTGGGATTCCGTCAAAAGGTACTGACGTAGAAGCCTTCAGTCGCTTCATTATTTTTAGTACTTCCGTGGCCTGTATCACAAATTCACCGGTATGATATTCTGGACAATCGGAAGTATTTCTTTGAAGGAATACCTCGTTAAGCTCAGTACTATCAGGGCTCTCCACCTCAGCTAAAAACTGACGCAAAGAACCTGCTAGTGCTTCAGCTTTTTGACTATCATTAATATAAACGGTACCGTCGTCATCCTTTAGAACAGGTAGATCCGCATGAGCTTTGAGCTTAGACCGCATTATAGAGAACAATGCTTTCTTATTACGTGTTTTCGATGCCTGCTTTTCCTTGTAAGCTAAAAACCTCTTCAGGTGGTGGTCCAACTCTTCACATACTTTTTTATACTGTGGATGGAAGAGCGGGTTCGAGAGCGAGTTGAAAAGACGCAATTTTTGCGGACATAAGGTTCAAAATGTTTTAGGATAATGTTGAGGCTGGAATTTTCATGGTATCAAAGGGCACATGAATTGATAACCCGGAATATACAACGCGACAGAATTTTTATATAAGTCATCAGTATTTTGGTAACCTTGGAAAACCTTCCACCAATCTATGCAGCTGAAGTATTGTTCTAAACCAACGTAATTCGCCTCTTGTTGAAATTTGGAAGTGGAAATTCACGTTGACTACCTGACGGCATTTGGATCTCGAAGCAGACTACGTTGTGATCAGCTGACGCAAATGGCGGAGAATCGAAATGTTTCTCAGGATAGGTGCTGAGGTGAGAACTATGTCAAGAATTGAACCACCACGAGTAGGCTTCGTAACATTTTGTGTTAAATTACAGCACTCGAAAAATTCCTTAAATTTAACTAGATGTTGGCTGTTAGGCCTTTCAAAATGAGACCAATCAATATTGAAGTCTCCAAGTACTATTAAAGGATTACTTGAAAGAATAGCTGAAGCATTGAATCAATGAGAGAGTCATCTTCATCAGCATTTGAGTTTGGTGGACGATATACTAGAATTATTCTAAATGCGGATCGGTATGTTGCGTCAAATGCTTCAAAGCAAGTAATGTCGGACTTAAGGCAAGTAGGTGAGCTAACAGCAGCCAAACTTATCGAGTTTTTTGCTAAACAGCAAACACCTCCACCTTTTTTGTCTAAGCGGTCTTTTCTGAAGACTTTGTAAGGAAAATTTGCAAGAAGTTCGGAGTCAGATATCTTATCTGAAAGCCAGGTTTCAGTAATGAACAATAAGTCAGGGCTGAAAACACTTAAAAAAAGGTGCAGCTGATGAATTTTGTTCACAAGACTGCGAGAGTTGAATAAAACGCATTTGATCGCTTTGGGTTGCACACCGTGTCCATTCAGACGTTTCCCGATCATCGTAATCAGCTTTTTTAATATTCACTAAAAAATCTATCTATGTTCAACAATTTTTCATTAGACGGCTCACCAGACGTGTTTCAAGACCAATGTGTCGCCTTCTATCGAGACGCTCGAAGACGACGGTGACTATAATCGCTAATCTGTTGGGACTTCAGTAGCTACCTGCCCCTCATCATCAGTCCATTCTGCTTTGTGCAGCGATGAGCTGCCTTTTTTTGAACATGTATTGTGCACGATAGGTGAAGTCGACGTTACACACACATTCTCGACTTGTGGACTGCTGGCCATCATATGCTTCCGTAAATTGCTTTATTTGTGTCTGATTGAGGAGGTACGTTCTCCATGTCGTCAAAGGTCCTATCAAAAATCTGCAGAAAATACTAAATTGTCGAATATAGACAGGGCAAGTTGATGAAAAGCTGTTTCTGAATATGTACTTGGTAGCCTATAGTGGAATATATGAAGAGGAAAAGTTGGGAAGGTGGTAGATACCAAGCAGGGAATAAACATTGAAAAATACAAAAATCAAGGCAAGGCGCGGGACTCAAACCTTGAACATGAAGCTGTGCGTGTGATGCATGCCACTCCCCACTGAAGCACCAAGCTACTTTCAGGGTGACTTTTAGCAACTCTCTTATCTTCTGAGCATGCACAGAGGGTCAAGTGGGTGCTGAGAGTGCGTTCCAATAGCGAATCTTCAGGGGCCCTTAGCTCCTTGAGTTTAAGGGCTTTGTAAAACGGAGGGTACTTTTCTATTATATGAAGGGTGGAGGTTCTCGTGGTGGTATCCATTTTCGCCATTCAGTCATACACCTGATGCAGTTCCTTGTAAGAGCAAGCTGAAATTCAGGATTTTTAAGGTAAAATTGCTAATCTTGTTGGTGTCCTATCAACGATTGTTTGATGGCGACTTTTCTCGCTTCACCTTTTTGTAGGGTTGCTAAAGAGCGGTGAAATGGTGGTCCTACTTGAGATGAATTTATTGTAAGATTCACAAAATTGACGAAGCTCACTTATAAAACGGCAATACATCTTCAATTCCAATTCCTTCTTTCTCATCCGGTGACAATTACACATGTTGTCCCTTCACTGTCGTCTAGCGTATGAATATCGATTGCTATACATACACTTGATGAGATTACTGTCAAATGTCTGATAACTGCTACATCCCTATTTAAAATTGTCGTGTCAACTTTCCAAAACACTTGGGGAATGTTATGGACCCACTGTTGCAATTATTCGGGATGAATCCGTTCACATCGTTGAATTCTGCCGTTCGCAGGCTTTGTTGCATCTACAGCCTGAACTCACCAGCTAAACCAAGCGTGCTGCTCTTCGTCAATGCGCTCCAGACGCAGCATAGCCATGGTGACTTGCCGCGACCGCGTGACTTCGTTCCCAGCTTCCGCGGATTTAAATGGCTGGTCAAGGGAGTTCCGTAGTCATCTGTTATTTCATTCGAAATATTAGAACAAGCAGAACGAAGCTCGTGCGAGTCGCTGCCAGTCCAAATAGGACGCTTTCGACTGAAGTGATATCACCTGCTAAAATCTCAAAAGCCGTCGCGGGGTAGTACAGCAACCGACAATAACTCCGGATAGGTTAAGAATCTTTACATAAAGCAAGAGACTGTGGAGACTGTTATAATCTCGACATTTTTTAATTGATAAAACACCCACTACAAATTCAGCAATTTGAGCACTGCGAATTCAGCAATTAGAGCACAACAAATTCGGCAATTAGAGCAATCAGGCATTTAGAGCATATTTACGGAATACCCTTCACAATACGTTTGCATCCCTTTTCAAATAACTGCCAAACAAACAGCATGACAAGCCCATGCTTTCCTCCAAGGAATCGACTTGTAGGTGCGGGGATACAGCGTAAAGTGAAGGGAAAAATGAGACATAGTTATGCAATACTATTTAAGGCCTCGTCGAGTACGAGCACAGCAACAATGTCAACGATAAGCAGCAACATCCTACGACCTATCAAAGTTCTTCAAGGCCGTTCTGCATCGACTGCAACCTTCAATTTCTGCGCTGCATTCAAGAATAAATTCCATCATTATTCCACAGTGGCCCGTTGGTATCAGCGCTTCAAGGCTGGAGATATCTCTCTCGAAGATTAACCTCGTTCCGGACACCTTTCTGTTGGACTCAGAAGGCATACTTTACTGGAGTTGCTGGATAGTGAGAACACAGTCGCAGCATCTGTCTACGCCAAGCAGCTCCAGAGCTTGGCCGACGCCGTGCGCCAAAAACGTCCAGAACGGGAAAATGTCTACCTGCTGCACGACAACGCGCGTCCTCATGTCGCAAACGTGAGTCGCGAGGAAATCTAGGAGTTAGGCCGGGAAGTTCTACCCCATCCATCATACTCTCCAGACCTCGCTCCTGCTCCTCGACTACCATCTACTCAGAGCTCTGAAGCAGCATCTTCGAGGTAGAGAGTTCGATGATCGATGTCAACTGGAAATGGAGGTTCTGAATCTTTTCCTTACAGCTCTCGGAATTCTTGCGGAAAAGAATTAAAAGGCTGCCTGAAAATAGAGCAGGATCTTAAACTTGGATGGGGAATATATCGTGGAATGAGTTGTTGTTTTAGTAAATAGAGACATTTTTTTTTCTTTTTACCGTCGCTTCTGCTTATGTTGGGCTCTAGCGGTTCTATAATCTTACAAGTGCTTGTGCGCTTTACGCGACTTTGCAACATCACTGACCTACGGAAAACAGTCGTTGTAAAACTTAAATATCGCTAACATCGAAGATCTGCTGTGTACTTTATTGGCACCAAGCCGCTCATCACTTCCGTACGCTCATCGTAGACATTCTCTCCGAACCATCCAATAACCCCAGGTTGCTCCTCCACAACCATCCTCATGCTCAACAGCTTGCGTTTCCACATATTGTTGGCACGTCTACCGAATCCGGACGCCAGTTTAGCCTCACTTGTTTCTTCTCACTGAAAGTAATTGCAGGTCCGCCTCTACTGCTCTCCCCTTCCTCTGCCACCTTCCTGGTTCCAACCCTTGTCCCACTTCTTCTTTCCAGTATTGACCCCTTACTGGTCTCTCTTGCTGGTTGATCCGTCCGGTCCCTCTCCAAATTGTTCTTTCCTTCCCTGGGGCGGATTCAGCAACGACTATCCGCGGGTACGGGTTAGAGTTACCCTCGATAAAGCCTGCGTCTCTGACTCTTACATTATCTCTAGCTGACTCTTATCTTATCTCTACCACTTATACCCCGCACCACGGGTTTAATTGCTGATGAATCCGATCCCTAGCAGCTCTGGAGGTCCCCTTTACTTATCTTCTCCACCACCATTAGTGTTCTCCCATGCTCACGCATACGGACGGCGACACGTATTCGAAATCAGGACGTTCAGAAACGCGCAATTGCCGCTGTGTCAATCAGGAGTAGGCTGCGCTTCCTATGCTGCAGCCATATCCCATGTTGAACGGAGAATGATACCCGCGCGAGGTACGCGTAGGCGTATCTCGCGCGGGTAAACATTTTCCGTTCAACATGGATGCTGAATTCTGAATGCGGCCGCTCGTTGTACGACGACGGTGTCACCTCGTCTGACTCCTAACGGCTGTTGCGCGATGAAGGAAGCCCGTTTTCTGAATTCAAATGTTCAGAAACGCGTGCAGATGTTGCCGTCTTAAGCAGGCGGGAAGCTGCGCTTCCTCTGCTGCAGCAGCACCTCATGATGAAAGACACATTTTGTCCCGCGCGGGGTCCGATGAGACGTATCTCACGCAGGTTTCTAAGCTGCGTGAGATACGCCTCATCATCTACAGCGCAAGCAACATTCGCGCGGAGTTCCATGAGGCCGTATCTGGTGCAGGTTTGATCCACTCAAACGTCAATCGAAGGCTAACTCAATTATATAGTAGTAGAAGATAGAAGATATGCTTCGAACAAACCATCCAATGGAGGCTCAGAAGCCAGAAGTGAAGCGTGTCGTAGACACAGGGAACACACAAATTGGACTCGTTCACATGACAATCACCATTTACGGTAGATGTTTGTTTCGTGTCTGAATGACATCAGCAATCAATGGACTCAGTCACGCAAGCAAGAGACATAAAAGCGCAGCGCGCTGTAACAGTGTATGCTCCTGTGCGATAATGCTTTCACAAATCACAGTGTTGTTGCTTCATGCAGCTGTGCGTTCTTCCTTGCTGAGTTTAAGGGCTCAAAATTCAGACTAGGTCGCTAAATCAATTGTTTTCAGGTTTACGGCTAACTAGTGCTGATGGTCACAGAGCTCGTGAGATTCTCAGACTGCAGTGCTAGGTTTTGCTGTGCTCCCACCACCCCTCAGTTATTCCGTCCATTTTCAGCATTTGGGCTGTACGGACACTGCGATAATGGACGACCAAGAAAGAGAATTTGCCTATGAACAGTATTGGGGTATTCGTTATAATCTCGTGCTCGGAAGCTATAAAGATGCTCAAGGAATTGTTCCTCTCAAACCACAGAATATGTACATGCCGGTAAGAGTTGCAAATTTAGGCCTGTAATTTGAGATAGACAGTGCGGACAAATTTCGTCGACTTTTGAATTATCAGGCACTTTAGAATTGCTAAGATAAACGATAGTATCTTGCTCCTGTGTGTACATTGTGAGAGTTCTCTTCTGAAAACTTTCCGAGGAAAGGAAAAATAGATGTTATAGAGACATATATGAAGATCAAACAAAATAGAAAATAGCTTCTCCAGACATGCTCCAATCCATCACACGTTTTGAACAGATGAGTTTAACCATCTGCTGTCTAAAAATGCCGCGCGGACGGGCAGTAGCTTTGTATTTATCAGCGCAGGAAAACACTTCCGCACAGCATACTTTGTACTGATTTTTCTAGACTGCCCACTATGTAGGTTCTTTGAAAAGTAAGCTCTACCGGCTTCATCCGATATCCAGAAGTGACCATTTGAATGCGTTCTCGAAAATTCGCTACGGTTCGAGAAGACCAGTGCTTGCCAAAGACCAGTGGTTGTTTCATTCCTTCAAACCTTCCCCTATTGCTTACTATCTTCCCTTTACAACTAAGTAACTATTCTTTCGATAAGTAGATACAAAACTAGAAGATGAATTTTAACTCTTCTGGAGTAATTTTAAAATCAGCTGTTTTGTTAATGTTTAGGCGACGTATCGTTTACATATGTTAGTTGAAATATAACGTTGTTTTCGAGATACAGTGCTACTAAGACAGAAGTTGTTTTTTCATCAGACATACACCTGCAGTATTGAAGTAATGGCTCTGAAAATGGCAGACACATGTCCGACAACTGCACCAACTCCTCCTGCTAATTACGGATTAAACTATCAGCAGTACGGCGGTTTCTTTCTAAATTGCGAATACTGTCTTCATAAAAGAAAGGCTACATTACATTTCAAGAGCACCACTAGACACGGCCATAGGATACGTGGCAGATGAATGGACGACGCAGATCGAAAATGTAACTTTCGCAAACCCTTACGATGCAATCCGAAATACAAGGAGTGGGCGAACGTGAGTAGTTATATATGTATTCACGTTAACTTCCCAACTGTATGGCTGCCGAATCGGCGCTTGCTTGATGCGTTCGAAAGGAGCAGATTTTTTACAATCTAGAAATCATGTCAAGTCGACACCTCAATACTCTACTTGGGCAGTCCATTCTCAGCGTTATCCAAAATTTAAGGGAAGGACATCTCAGCTGTCTAATGCCACCTGTTATGCAAGAAAATCACTGACGATCCGCAAATCTACAATAGTTTGCCACTTTTATTTCAGATGGCGCAGGCCACAATGACAAGATTTGGATGTGCTAGGGCTGCATGCACTAACTTCGAGGTGGTCATATGCATTCATGATGTGCCGTAAGTACCAACTAGATGTGATGGCTGAGCTAAAAGTACTTGTTGTGCCTTTAGAGATATACAGAATGGGCAGGACATTTATACTCCTGGAACACCGTGTGTAGCACATAGTGATTGTACAACCTTTACGCCAGCTGGATGTGACGATGGTCTCTGTTATGTGATATATACGACTCCGGTATCGACTTCGTCTACAACACCTCTCTCTTCTACCACCACGTCCGCAACAACAGTGACAACGAGTACAACTCCTAAACCAGGTTTTTATGCTGCAGTTCTGCATACGTTTAATCGGTCTTACTTCTGAATTGTGCTTTACTATTAGATCGGTAAGAAAATCGGGAGCCAATTTTGCAAACGTCCAAAACTTTGCACTCCTGATCGACAGCCACTTCTGCGATTTGGGAGGTGTCGATAATCCTCGAAACTTTTGCATTTTACTTTTGTAACTGTAATCGCGATGCCAGTTCCACAAGATGTATATCTCTTCAAGCCATCCTCTTCTATGAATAGCGCCGAAGCACTGTAGCAATGACAGCCCTTCAAAACAGCAGAGCATTGCGAGAAGACACCACCGCCTTCAGCCTTGTCAAGCCCTGGTTTGCTCGCTTCAAGAGACACACAAATAAGCCTCGATAAGAGCGGCCCACTCAGTGGAATATTCCCTCGTCCTTGACGCAGAGAAGGTTCGCGAAAGCGGTTCTGCAGCGGAAATCAGGTGCTCACCTTCAACAGCAATCAGTGGGCTCTAGGCACCTGGCTACAGAAAAATGACGGCTTGATGTGTCCTCATGCCCATACTAACCGATACCTCTCAGTTTATTAGTTCAGTTTAGGGTATCGATTTGTCAGCTCCTCCTTCTTCACCCATCCCGAAGGAGTTTCTGGAACACCTGAGTAATAGAAGAGTTGAATTTACTACGATTCTAACACGCATCGTGTCGTATAACTTACTCGAGGAAAAGACCCGCCAGCGGAAGCAAATCACCCTAGAACTGCTTCCTTTCGTGCTTCTGGGATTTGCGATGAATATTTTATTAAAATTTACGCCAGTCAGCAACAGAAACTGGCTCAAATTGCTCAAGAGAAGTGGCAGAGACTAGCTTCTGACCACCTACTCCTCGATAACGCTCGGCGCCATGTAGCTAGAGAGAACCGTGAAAATTGTGTGGTGGTTAATATATTCCATGCCTGACTTTTATCATATTGTTATTATTTGTTATTATATTGTTGAGTAAGTTCCGTCGTATATCAAATAAAATTCATTAGGAAGAAATGTCAAACGGCTCAATCTTTTCTGGCCAATCTACTATGTTCGGTGCTGCATTCCTGCCTTATCGAATATAATAGCCAACGAAGTTGCTTGTTGTGACGGAGAAACACTGGACGTTTTTGATTTTGTTGAAGTAGTGGCAAGCAATTCAAATTATTATATAAGTATTAAAGAAGGGAGTTCTTATAGTTTTTGTAACCAGTGGCTAATACACAAGCTGCTTTCTACTAGACAGAAAATAAATAAATAAATCTAAGCATCCTTTGCCGCTTGCCAGTTATAGACATGACAAAAAATTTAGCATCAAATCCACGCGCACAAATTTCTCTCATATTAAAATTTATGATGGGAGGCAATTGTAAATTGAAGCCTTCAGTGCAATTCTATTTAGTTGCTTGTCGGGAGAAATTTCTGGTGGCGATGTCCGCTCTTCCACGTGGTGCCACTGGAAGTTGCCTGCTCTGCGAGCTAAGCCGAGCACGGACGCCCGATTGCAGGCGACAGGCCCCTGTGATAGACCGGCCTATGAAGATCCGCGCACATCACATGGTGTATATCAGCTTACGTAGTTCGAGATAGTGCTACGAAGTCTGCGGAAGCCGACGCGCACTCGCGGAGCCGAGTGAGTGTGAAAAGCACAAGAGGACCCCTTATGCGAGGACGGCACCGGGGAGCAACTCAGCTAGTCCGGAAGTCCCGCAACGCAAGCAGGACCCGCGTGCAACGCTGAATGTGGATACGTTGACGAGCCGCTCATACCAGTTGGTTGAAGCACTGGAGTGTAGAAGAGTTGATACGGGTACTGGACAAGAGACGAGGTGGTCCTGCTTCAAGTCACGGGACCTGGGAGGAAGCTTTAACGCCGTTCTATGTGGAGGTCCTTGAACCACCAGCGGTGTCGGAATAATTTTCTCCGACCGATTTCGTGACTAGTAAGCGCTGAGCTCTTTGACGATCGAGTAATGAAGATCGTTGTCGCAGCTCAGGAGCGACTCTATCACTTCTTCTCTGCGTATGCTCCGCAGAATGGCTGCTCCGATCAATCCAAGGATGAGTATTGGAGCGTGCTTGATGAGAAGACAGCAGAAGTACAGTCGAACGATGTCATCACAGTCGCTGGTAACTTTAATGGGCACGTGGGTGCTACTAAAGAAGGGTACAGCTATCATGATGGTTCCGGATACGAGTCACGTAACGCCGATGGTGAGCGTATTCTTGATTACGCGGAATCACATAATCTCACCATTGTGAACAGCGAAATCGCGACTCGCCCCTCATTTCGTGCTACAGTGAGAGTAGCAAGACTTAGGTAGACATTCACCTTGTGAGAGATCGCGACCGGAGTCTTGTCATAGACGCGAAGATCGTGCCGTATGAGACGGTTGCTCCACAGCTCCGACCGCTGATCTGCACCCTAAAGATTGCCGCTCCGAGGCTAATGCAGACCGAGCGATGCGGTCCAGCAACAGTCAAGTGATGGCGAAAGAAAAATAGTGAAGCAGCTGTGATTTCTTGCGTACGGTTACCGACAGTCACGACTGTCGATGAAACTTAGAAGAAGGCGACCGAGAAAGCAAACGAATCGGACGGTAAGTGGAGCAGTCCTGCTGACTGCTCCAGTTACCGTCCGATTCGTTTGCTTTCGCACAGCATAAAGATACTTGAGCGAATTGACGATGGACGAGTTCATGTCATCTTCCAGCTTCCCAGCGGTCAAATTGGCTTCATAGCTGGCTGTGGCACCATTGATCCGATGCGCGCCGGTCGCCTCCTGTTAGAGGAGTATAGCGAGAAACAGAAGCCAGTGCATATAGTCTTCCTCGACTTGGGAAGGTGGGTGCGAATTCTCTACTCTTGCCCAAAGAGTGAAGTTCAAGCTGCAGTTAGGATCACGATTGAGTTTCCCATCTCTGTCATGATGGGGTACACAAGGGTTCTGCGCTTTCCCCACTTCTCTTTGTTGTGGTCATGGATGCCATCACACGAGATTTTCAAAGGCCCGTCCCATGGACGTTGCTTTATGCTGATAACATGGTGCTCACATGCGAAGATAAAGGTGGACTCTAGCTAGAGCTGCAAGCTTGGTGTGATCGCTTGGAGCGCTTTGGACTCAAAATGAACTTGAGAAGACATCAAAAAGAATATCTAACGACGGACGTTACTGAGACCACCTCCATCAAGGTTTACGGCACCGAGCTTCCACGCACTGCGGTCTTTACGTTCCTGTGATCAGCAATCGCGTCTGACGGCAAATTGATCGAAGTGAATTCACGCGTGAGCGCAGCTTGGTCCAAGTGGTGCTCCTTGACTGGGGTTCTCTGCGATGGGAAGATATCAGAGTGCATGAAGTCGAAGATCTTTAAAAGCGTCGCCCGGCCGGTAGCGATGTACGGCACTGAGTGTTGGCCTGCGACCGAGGAAGTTGAAACGCGCCTCAGCGTCATGGAGACGAAGATGCTGCACTTGACGGCTGGAGTCACCCGCATGGACCGCATCCGAAACGATGCCATTCGGCAGAAGTTCGGTGTCACGCCAATAGCGACCAAAGCGAAAGCGCGAAGCTCGCTTACGATGGTACGTCCATGTTCTGCATGGAAAAGGAGAGAAATGTAAACGCAAGATAGGCCTTAACTTCAAGGTGATTGGAAAGCGGCCTAGAGAGCGCCCGAAGCAGCGCTGGTCTGACACGTTGCATATAGACTTGAAGATTGCTGGTGTCCACCCTGATCTAGCGCTTGGTCGGGAAAGGTGGAGCTATGACACCAGGATTGCGGACCCCGCTGCGAAGCGGAACAAACGCTGAAGAAGAAGAAGGAGAAAATCGGGGGCAATTTCTCATTTTAATGTGTTGAAGGGCCTTAAAGTTTTCGTACAGATACTACGGCAAAAAAACTTACAAAACTGTTACAAAAACTGCTTCCTCTTCAACAGAGGCGGTAACAGAAGTGACGACGAATCTACCACTTTTTCAGTTACAGTTCTGCAGTACGCTTAGTTCTGAATTGAGCTACGCACTGTTACTATGGTTTTACATTAGCGTCTTCTCGGGAATAGCATTGGCGAATAGACTGCCTGCTGTGCTAGAGCAACACTACAACTGATTCTGTTGACTTGATGGTAATGCTATTTAAAATCTTGAACAAGTGCTAAAAACTGTTATGGGATTCTTTCGTCTATAAAGTAAATAGAAAACAAGCTGTAATCCAAAAGACCGAAAGCAGAAGTGAACCCAGGTATTCTTCACGGCTGTATGATGTATAAATTTTGATGCCATGCCACTTGCAGGCAGATCTGAAAGCTGTGCATACAGGTACTTCTGCA
>CANDYH010000038.1:27589-50865 GCA_947396885.1 Heligmosomoides polygyrus polygyrus | reverse complement strand
TGGCCAATTTCGAAAACATCGATTTTCGATGACGTCATCGTGCGTCTGCGCCGGCCTGGAGCGGTCTCGTCCTCGATGCGAAATTCTCAAAAAATCTATGTTTCCAAAATCGGTCGACATTGATACCGTTCGATAGCGCTTTTCAAGCAGAACAGAACGCTGCCATTGCGAGTGTCGAAGACTCAAATCTGGGCGAGTAGGAGCGCAAGAAACTCTAACCGCTAGCTTTCGCCGCTCTAAATTGGCGGATGGGGCTAAGACACTTCGGAAAGCTAGAGAGTTGTGGGCACGTTTTCGTAAAGCACTCTAAGCTCGCTGCTTGCGTACGCATTTTGAGGTCGTTAGCTCGCCGCGTCTTCTCGCAGAATTCGACTGAAATCCGAAAAAATCGTGTCACACAAGGCTACCCTGCATATTCGGGCCCCTGTAACTTTACACAGTCATAAGCTACACAGTTCTACTTTAGTATGCTACTACACCGTTTTACTGCCTACAAGTCTCATAAGTTGCAGCCGAAACGATTCGGACTTGACAGAGTTACACGAACCGAACACGGCCGCGCGTGCAATTTGCAAGCGGTCGCTCCCACCCGATTGATAGGTTCGATCCCATATGCATTGTGCACGGCGCACTCCAAAGGCTCGCTGGACAGTCTTAGAAAAATTTCTGAGTAGGGCAGCTGCAAATTTTTGATGAAACTCCCCAAACGCTCACTCTACAAGCTGTCTCCCCCCTCCCTCGATTGATAGGTTCGATCCTATATGCATTCTGCACGGCGCACTCCAAAGGCTCGTTGGACAGTCTTAGAGCAATTTTTGAGTAGGGCAGCTGCAAATTGGTGATAGAACTCCTCAAACGCTCACTCTACAAGCTCTCGCTCGATCGCTCCTCAGGTTGTCGCGCTCACTCGATTGATTCTGTCGGGCCCATCAGCATTGTTCAACTGTACTGAAATTTATAGGTCATAAGATAGAGCTTGAGCTGCTAATCTCAAATATATGTTTCTTTTTACAAGTACTTGATTTTTAAAAAGTTATTTAAAAAGGCCGCTTTGGACCGTTCCAAAGCGGCCTATGTTGACCTTTCCGGGATTTCCGTCGAATGAACGGAGGAACATGTCCGGTACTGTAGTCCGATTCTGTATGCATTGTTCACGGCGCACTCCAAATGCAATCTGGAGATTCTTAGAGCAGTTTCTGATTAGGGCGTCTGGAAATTTCCGATAAAACTCCCCAAACGCTCGCTCTACAAGATGTCGCGCCGCGCCTACTCGATTGATTCTGTCGGGCCTATATGCATGCTCAACTCTACTGAGATTTGTATACCAAAAGATAGAGCTTAAGCTGCTGAGTTCAAATATGTGTTTATCTTTACAATTATTTGATTTCTAAAGAAGTTATTCAAAAAGGCCGCCTTGGAACGCTCCAAAGCGGCCTATGTTAGCCGGCGCGGCTTTTTCGGCCAATGACCAAAAGACATGTCCGGTACTGTAGATGGTCCACACCACTGTTGATATAGAAAAAATACGAAGCCAATTTAGAAAAGTCGAGAAATGTTCTATGAAGAAGCAGCACTCAGCACTCTTTGTCAGCAGCACTTACACAATCAATCAGGCAAACAAAACGACATAGTTCATGAGGAATTGGCCGCAGTTACTACATAAGCACATCCGAAACACCACATGCTTGCTATTTAAAATAGTCTAGAAACACCATGTTGGAATGAAACTCATAATTCTATTATTCCTTGTTTTAGATACTTTTTATTGGATTTTCGTGGTATAGTTTTGTTTGCAGCTCTATTTTCTTTTTTCTGGCCAATTTTTTGGCCGTTTCCCAGAAAACAGAAAAAGAATGCCTAAGATGGCCAGAAAGTCAGAAAACAGAAAATAGAAATATCCCTGGTCAGAACACTTGTCGCCAATGTCGCGGAAAGGGTACCTGGGTGCAGAAGAAGTGTAACCGATGTCGCGCAAGAGGTGTCCGGATTTAGACTGCGTGTCATTGATGGGCGACAGTGAGGAGGGGACCGGTAACGAAGGGACCAGCGAAGGAAAGGCCATTAAAGGTGTGAGAAGTAATGGGAGACCAGTGGCGGTAGAACCACTGAAGGAGGGAATGCAGTGAAGCGGTGACCGGTAAAAGGATACCAGTGAAGGAGAACCAGTAATGAGGAGGTACAATGAAAGGACGATCAGTACCGGAGGCCCCGTCATCCTGGGAGATCAGTGAATGGGTAGAGTAAAGAGGGAGGAGGACCAGTAAGGGGAGCCAGTAAGGGGGGGGGCAGTTGAAGGGAGACCAGTAATAGAGTCCAGTAAGACGACCAATAAAGGGGGGGGGGGAGCAAAGGGGGACCAGTGAATGGAAACCAGTAAAGGGGAGACGGTAACGGAGGACCATTGAAAAAAGGACCAGTAAGGGGGAGATAGAGTGAAAGGGGGATCAGTACCGAGGGCTCCACCAAAGGGAGGTCATTGAAGGGGTGGAATGAAGAGAAGAGCGGGACCAGTGAGGAGGAACCAGTGGAGAGACCAATGTGGTTTCAGTAAGATGACCAATAAATGGGGAGGCAGCAAGGTGTACTAGTGAAGGGGACCAGAAAGGGCGAACCGAGGTTTTTGCAAGCCTCTCCAACGTGTATCGGACTTCAGAAGATGTGCTGCGGACGTCATGGCCACGTCGTCACACGTGCGTCGGGCTCAGCAAATGCATCACAGACGTTATGCAACATGCGTCCGGATTCAGAAAACGTGATAAAGACGTCGCACAAGGTGCGTAGATACAGAAGAGGTTCCTCAGATCATACTTTCCACAGCATCTGTGAGAGAAGTTTTTAAAGGCTTCTTTCGTTGAATGTGCGTGTACTTCACTCTCACTACGCTTTTTTTTATTTCACTCCGTCACAAGTGTAAGAAGCATTGGCGGGGTTGATAGTGGGGTTAAGGAGAATGACTGAAATAATCGGAGGAATATTACGGCTTCGACAGTTAATTGTGTCGAACGGTCTTCCAATACCTATTGGTTTCATCTATGTCCCCGCAGATTAAGAACTTTGGATTGAGACTCTCACAATCTGTTGCCTACGACGTAGAAGAGAACGTTTACTTCGGAAAATAAATCGCGTACGTGCAACAGAGGATGGATTATAATGGTTTTGCCAAAGGAGCAGTTTTGAAGATTCTGCCCTTTGGCATCCCATTTTAGTATTCTTTAGAGTGAAGCCAGTTTTTAGTGTAACGAAAATAAGAATGCCTAAGAAAGAAAATATAACGGTCGAAGTGTCCTATACCCGGGGTTTGGGAGCGAAACCCCCACTAAACGTTTGCCTGCCGCTATCCCACTGAAGGCCTGCCATAACAATAAGCGAGTTTCGGTGGTTCAGTCCCGTTTCCTTGACACACAGCACATACACGAATCGTAAACGGTTTATTTCAGAGTAATTGGGTAACTGAACCCTAAATACATCACATTTATAATATGGGAGCAGCTTAAAAATTGTATGAACTAATAAGAGAAATACATAAAAAGAACAACGATATGAACACAACGTGTACTTTACAGCCGGCCGTCTTTTAGAATGTGTTTTTTAATTGCCTAGCGCGACAATTAGATAATGCTCAACGCAATCCGTCGGATTCGATCTAGCGATTTCAATCCGTCGAGTTTGATTCCGCGCTTATGCTGAAGAGTGTACTCTTTAAATAAGCGATCGTATTAGTAGTATCCATCACACAGTCATTTTATTTTGTAGACTAGGCCAAAAATGCACGCATACTGCCTTCTGGGAGGCATCAGAAAGCAAAATTCATGGCCCATCCAACTGGGTACCACCAACGCTTCGATCTGACTTAAAGAAAGGTCTCTAAGGCTATAAAGACGCGCTAGATGACCAGCTCAAAGGGGCACTTTCTCGATGATCCATCGCCAGCAAAGGGGTCGTATATTCCTGTAGCGTGCCAGAATAGCCCAGTGGATGTTTTATTGTAAGCACTGTCGTTGCCCTTATCCGCTGCTGAAGGGCATCGTAGAAAAGTCGTAAATCTCTGTCCACAGCAGCCTATTCCTGATGCGGATTGTGCTCCTTACGCAACAGAAACGCTTTTTCGTCATCGTCGATGATCGACATCCTGAAATACGCAAATTTCTTACATAAGAGTTGTTCTATCTTGACATAGAGTTGCCGTTCGGATTTGATATATAAATGAACTGACATGCGTTTACAGGTATCTTCTTGTCTGAAGTCGCTTTTCATGCATTTTCTGGAGCCGTAGTGGCAACAGTGTTTTGACTTTGCAGCATACGCGACAGACCCACAGAGGTGCACGAAAACACACCTTGATTATGCGACAAAGCATGCGAAACATGCATCGTAGTAACTGGCTACCCCAAGTGGAGAAAAAATGTACGTAACCAGCAACGCGAATACGAGGGACAGCTAGTATCAGGGTCTTATACCATTGGAAGAAGACGTCTGCGATGTGATAAATATGTGGCCACTGGATTTCATTAACGCCGTTCGCAAGTCCGTCTAGACATAACGTTATTAACGCCTGGGCTGAATGAGTAAACTTAAGAATACCGCCCAGTCGAAAGGTAGTTATTACGCTCCCGCACGATACCGAACATGTAAGTCCTATACGCGCACGTGCGAAACTGAAGCGTAGAATGTAGTTCACCCCCTTACTGTCGCATGTTGCGCTGAAACTGGTATCGTTGCAGATGGGGATCTCTTCTTGGACATTATTAGACGATTTACAGTTGATTCTCGCTTCTGCTCCTTTAGCGCAGTTGTAGCAGGCAGTTAATACTGCGTTGGATACCGTACATATATCGTCGTCCATGTGAACGTTTGCCTCCAGTTCATCCTGAACCGGGAGGATGTTTTCCGACGTCGTCATAATCGGCACGGTAGCGCGAATCGAGCTCGTTAGACCTCGATCTCTTCTAAAGACCACTGCTGCTGTCACCACTGGAAGTCGATTTTGAATGTCATAGAACCATTTCTGGATGTTCACTCCTTTACACGTTACACAATTTGGTGCGTTTTCACTTGTGATTGATTTGGAACGCCTGTTCTTGCAAAGAAGCTCAGCATATGCAAGAATGCTAGCGTCGATTAATTCCATACTAGATCTAGGTGTACTAGTCTAGCAACCAAGCAGGTAAGGATATTTTCGTAACATTTTTCGATACCACCTTCACTTTTCACGGACAGATGGCGAAAATAGTCTATTCCATCATGCTCAAATGGATGAGTTACTCTATGCGCAAACGTCCTTGCTCTTGATATTTATACGGGAGACTAATAATTATACTTGTGCTCGAATAATCGAATTCGAATAATTATTCGAATTCGATTTTCGATTATTTGATTATTCGAGTTTCGTAAATTCGAATAATTATTCGAATCCGATTATTCGAGTTTAGCAAATTCGAATAATTATTCGAATTCGATTATTCGAGTTTTGTAAAATCGAATAATTATTCGAATTCGATTATTCGAGGTTTGCAATTTCGAATAATTATTCGAATTCGATTATTCGAGGTGCGGAAATTCGAATAATATTCGAATTTCGAATACGTGGTTGTTTCGAATGTGGCATAATGATGATTTTTGTGGGCGGCGTTCAATTCGGTGGCGATTGTTTTCGATAGCACACTGTCGAGGAGCTCCCGTAACGAAAACGCATTCAATATCCTACTATACATAGAAGGGTAGTGTGTGTACGTGTTTCCATCAGTCCACCACAACTGGCGTGGGAAAATGGCGTATTGGCGATACTGACCGCAGTTGATGGCGACTGACTGCGGTCCGAAGCTTCAGCCTCGTTTTTGAAATTATCGCTTGACGTTGATCGAGCTATTGACTTTCTATGGGGAATTCGTTGAGGCGAATCAATTGTATGACCAGTCTTCGTCGATATTTTCAAAATCTAACTTCACATTTGCGTTCTCTGCGACCACGACTGTCATCGATGTCGTACACTTGAATACTCTATGGAATTTGCACAATAAACACAAATTTCGGTGGAAAATTAAGCAATGAATTCAGATCCGTGTTCAGTGACCTCGATTACCTCAGGCCTGAAGTTTCGATTTTGTTGAGTGATATTTACGAAAAATCGATAATTTTATTAATATCTCTTGACGGCAACCGTTACTGCAAAAACTAACTTAAGAGTCGTGTTCAGCGATCTCGAGGGGACTGAAGCTCACAGTTTGCATATATGTCACGACTATATACCATTTTCAGTTGAAATTCAAAGTTTTTCAAATCAAATTCAACGTTGTTACATGGGGAAGAATCCAGAAGAACGTTGAAATTTATTCCAAATACGTTGAATTTCGACTGAAAATCCCACCATCCCACCATATATAATAGAGGAGGGTTTTTTGTCTCAACGTGGCCGTGGGAAACTTCGTAAACTCCGCGGGCTCGATGGTTTAATCACCCAAGTTTGAGGCACGCTCTCGACTTCTCTCTCCGAAGGGAAGTGCCGGGAGGTGAGGAATCGCCGCTGCCGAGGAGGACACGTGAGGCGTTGCGAAATAGGCCGGCGCCGCGACTCTGCCCGCGCACGTGTTGGGTGGCTACTGCCTCGAACTGACCCCCTTGAAGGCACCTGTCCTTGCTACAGGTCAATTAGTGTTTGCAGTTAGGTGCTGCTACAGTTGTGTTACCGCAGGGTACGACTCTGCCGCCTGTGTGCATGGCCGAGGTTAATGCTCATTCCTGTTGTTGCTGCCTTCTCTGTGTTCGGGCATAACTTTCTGATGTGTGCGAGCTTCCGCCTTCACTTTTCTGAGAACAGCTCCTGCTGTGTTAATCCATACTGCCGCTCTTCGTTACTGTCTTTACCAACGTTTCACTTTGTTTCTCTTCGAGAGTCTTAAGTTGATGTCAGTGTTGTGGTGAGAATCCGCGGCCCTATTCTAGTGCTCCTCGCTCTACACGTTAGAGTATGCCCCTTGGTAGGAAGGCACATGTATGCCAGCAGAAGCGAACTAACTTGGTTCAACATAGGGCTAGAACCACCAGTGCTGCTGATAATTTTGAATTTCTTACAACACAAAACGACGGATTGGGCGTTCCTACATGGTGGCCCTCCCGCCCAGCCTATTTGAGCCCCACTGCTAGTTGCGGCACTTATATCCACACTCGTGTGCTTCTTAAATAGACTGACGACCACTTAACACGATAAGCCCTGTCCACCCGAGCCGTATTGCGCCTGATTCTGTAGGCTGTAAGTAAGATTCTCCCATTCTAGTTTGGTTGATCAGTTTTCGTCGGCGCCGGCGGAGCCGGCGACCGACGCTGGTGCCGTATTACTCTAAAACTCGATTGGCTGACGATTCCTGTGAGATAATAAAATGAACAAATGGAGTGAACGGTTTTTTTTCGCAGAGGTTTGCACATGTGCGTAATGTTTTGCACACGTAATTCTGTAGAAATTTTTTTGTGGGATTTGGTTGCAGGAAAAAAGTTCTCATGTCTTGCCATTTAACGAGTATTGTCAATGGTTCTGAGAAGATATTGAATATCTTCATTATTTGCTTTTTTAAAGAATTCAAATCTTCTATTTTGTCTCTGGCGAATGTTGTCGTTGAACTTACTTTACTACACTTACTTGAGCCTACACGATGCGCTTTTGGAGTGAGTAAACAGTATCAAACGAAATTGGCTAACACAAAAATTGCATAGTCCTTATTAATACACCCCGGCGCAAAATTATAGATACCCCCGATTTGTCCATTAGTACCCGAAGGATCCGCTGCCTATGCTCAGCGCTTACCGTCGTATTTCTCACTATCGAAAGCCTCTATAGAAGAATTTTAAGCAGGTTATCTCATCAGTGCAGGATACCACGAACTTTTGTTGAAAAATTAGCGAATGGAGATCGGTGCAAAATATAAGTTCCCTTCATAAAAAACCTGATTAAACACAAAAGTCCCCACAGACAAAGTAAGATTAGTACTTCGTCACATCATTTTTGTTGCAACCATACCGAAAATTCTGTTTTGCATACTACTGATTAGGTTATCAATAACAGTTCGCTCAACATTGGCTCATGCATGAAGTATGGCGTTCTTCAGATCAGAAACCTAAGTGTAAGTGGTTCCATTTTTGCACACTTTGTGTACAAGAATGCCTCACAAGTTTTCTATCAGCGAGAGATCTGGAGGAAAACTAGACCACTGCAAAAGTTGAATTGTATTGGAGTTGAGCCAGCCTCTTATAAACTTTGTGGAAAGGTGCAGAATAACTAACTACAAGGTTCTTATTCGCATTGGCGGGTTCCTTTACTCTATGGTACCTAAAGCATCGATAAGGAACAAATACCTGGGTCTTCACACATTGGCTTCTCGCAGGAAATTCTTTGATATTTGTCGGGTTTATAAGTTAATACACTTTTCGCGCTTTGTAGGCTCCAGATACTTTGATCTGCGTGCGTCTCAAACAAAAGGAGAGCCTGAGAAGCTTCCTATCAGTCGACCTAGGAGTAAGCTGAAGGTGGCCTTTTCTCCTCATAGGACATTGGTTTGACTCGCTCTAGGTGTGTCTTCATGTTGTTGTGTTGTTGTAATAATTTTTTTTCTGCCGCTTGCGCATATCGCGAACGTATTGAATAAATAAATAAATAAATAAATAAATAAATAAATAAAATAAACCTACAGTTGACTTCACTGTTCATCCTACACGAGACGAACTTCCGAAACGAACGAAACAAGTCCGCATTCAGAAAACGCAGCCCAACCATGAGACTTTCACTGTCAAAGTTCTGCCTAGAGGATACTCGACCTCTTTTCTCAGATCTCTCCAGTAGTATAAAAGAAATGGAACCTTGATGGGCCCGACGGGTACAGACACTATTCGAGAGATTTGAGGAGAGAGAGAAGCGAGTATTCTACAGGTGCTACTTTGTCGGTGGAAGTCTCATGGTTTCGGCTGCTTTTCTGGATACGAACTTGCTGCCTTGGAGTTCGTCTCGCGTAGGATGAACAGTAAAGACTACCAGAAATTGCTCGGAAATTACCTTCTGCCATATTTCAGAAGATTTCGTAGGCATAACCTTATTTTCCAACAAGATAATGCATCCATACACGTATCGCAGTCAACTACAGGTTGGCTCAACTCCAACAGAACTCAACAATTGAAGTAGCCTAGCTGTTCTTCAGATCTCAACCCGAAAACTAGAAAGCTTGTGGGACATTCTTGTACACAATGTACAACAATGGAACCGCTGAGACATCGGTTTCTGATCTGAAGAACGCCATACTTCATGCATGGGCCAATTTTGAGCGAACTGTTATTGATAACCTAATCAGCAGCATGCAAAATAGAATTTTTAGAGATGGTTGCAACAAAGGTGATGTGACGAAGTACTAATCTTACCTTGTTTGTAGGCACTTTTGTGATTAATCGGAATCATTCTATGAAGCGAACTTATATTTTGCATCGGTCTCCACTTCTTAAATTTTCTGTTAAAGTTCGTGGTATCCTAAACTGATAAGACAAACTGCTTAGAATTCTCTTATAGAAGTTTTCCATAGTGAGGAATACGATGGTAACATTACTGAACCTCGGCAACGGGTTCTTCGGGTACCAATGGACAAACCAGGGGTGAACCTATTTTGCACCGGGTGTATTAACTTATAACTAGTTACTACTACTACTTATAACTTAGTTTATTCAATTATTCGATTTTTTCGAATATTCGATTATTCGGAAATTCGAATAATCAAAAAATGGGATTATTCGATTATTCGGAAATTCGAATAACCGAAAAAATGGGGTTATTCGATTATTCGTTCATTCGAAAAATTTTAAAAAAGCACAAGTATACTAATAATCCTCTGACATATTGCGCAACGTCCGATGATGCTGGTGCCTTCTGCTCGCAGCTTCGGTATCCAATAGGTTTCCTGAACGCGACTCATTGTATGACTGACACCTGCATGGAACTCTCCGTGACACTCCCTGATGATCATTCTAGATAGCCATGACTTTTGCAGAGTGAGCATGGGGAATTTTGCCGCCTCGTCCAGGTCGCTCCGTCCTAATCACCCTCGGCAGCGGAGAATCCCGTACTCGTTCGTATAGGGACTAAGATGATGAAGCGATCTTAGAAGCGTGTTGCTTACTCGAGAAGGTTGGTGTTACTCAACTAACATATTGCTTGCCTGGCCGATTTCTCTCCCGTTCAAAGAGGAAGTTTTTACTGCTGATACCTCCTCAAGCAAGGATGATACCCTTAGAGGTCGTGATCGTCTTCCGTTAACGAGTCTGATCAATGTTCGTATAAAGCGGACGACATATGCTACCACCCTCTTGACTATCCGCAGGTCTGCAAACTTGATTTCGTGAAATATACCCTCATATTCTTTGGATTGGCTAAAGACGCTAGCTACCTGAGGTTCTTTGTCGTCCTCATTGTTCTGTGGTTGGTCGCCGTTCTCTTGAGGCCTTTGGAGGACGATAGGATTAAACGCGCTTTCCCATGTTTTCACGGGCTGGCTAATGAAGGGAGGTCCCTTTCACCAGATGTGATTATCCAGCTGCGATTTGTTTAATCCTCTCGTCGCGCAGTCTGCTGCGTTTTCTTGAGACGGTATGCGTCCAAATTGTACCGAATACCCACTGTCCTTTAAGTAACGAACCATGTTGTGGATTTCGAACACGCGATTTCTGAAATGGTCCTGCGTCCTGTCGTGGCCCTGCTTTGATCCAATTTAGGCCGATTCCGAATAGAGGGGATTAGTATGTGCTCTATAGTGATCATTGAAGCCATCTGCGATGCCACCGAACTGGAGAGTCTCGTACATAACGTCAGCGCGTTTAGCTCTCTCACGAGCATGTTGAAAGCTCCTTCAATTTTAGAAGACAATCTTAGAAGGGGTTTTTTTGGTATAGTCATCTTGGCCTTTAAGCTAGGAGTTTTCCTTTGGCCATGACCAACTCCGCCGATGTCGATGAGTGCAGATATGTGCAGGCCGCGTATGCTAGAATTTGCACAGGTTGGGCCTTCGATAACTTTTGAGTCAAGAAACGGGGTATACTCTTTTGAAGCCCCCGCATCTCCTGGAGAATGGCATCCCATTGTTCGACGTGGCTTGGTGGAAGCGGTATGTTCCACTCAAATTCTTCTTTTCATAGAGATTGCAGAAATAGTTTCGCTTTATGAAGTAGTGGCGCAATCCATCCCACTGGATTACATATTGACGCAATCGTACTCGCAACTGTTTGTTTAGTAATCTTTGCGTGTTTCGCCACATTACATGATTTGAAATGATCTTCATTTGGTTTCCAGTTGATACCCAGCAACTTCGGAGCCTCCTCCGTAGACCTGTCCGCTTGCGGAATGGTCTCCATGACTTCTCTATTAATCGAAGCAAACTCTCGGAAATTCATATTCAGCTCTTTGAAGATTTTCTTGGTTTTCGAATACACATGAAGCGTATCCTCGGGCGTATCCGACGTTACCAAAGATTATCAACGTAAATGTTCGACTTGATCTCCTTCACCAACGAGTGAACCGATAAACTCGGAGATTACTCGCTGTCGGTGGATTCTTGTGGTCCATCAACCACATAGCAGTAGGCCATAAAGTACCGGGAAATCGGGAAAAGTACCGGTCTTTGTGTGGAACATCGTTCAGGACGGGCAGTTCTTGAAGTGACGCTGATGCGTGGAATACAATCCGTAGCTTGGTCGTATTCTTCTGGAGAGTTAGAGCAGCTTGACGAGGAAGGTAGTGAACTCTGCCCTCTACAGCTGCGCTTTCGTCCAGAATTTCTTCAATTATATTTAAGCGATAGTGCTCCTTGAAGATGTCGTTGTACATCTCCAGCAGGTTAGGATCATCTTGAAGAGAAGTCCACACGCTCATTAATCTTTTCAACGCGATGGCTCGGCTATCTGGAAGAGCCATGGGAATTTCCTTCCACGGTAGGCGCACGTAGTAGCCATCTTCCCTTCTCTCCACAGTGTCGAGAAATTCCTCCATTGCCTTTTTATCGATCATCGCTTGCACCTCTAGCTCAGTCTGGACGAACTCCTCTGTTCCATCTTGCTCCATCGTCCAATATCTTTCCCAAAGCGACTGCTCATCCGTTACGGAATGCTCAACGGAAACTGTGCTTACTGCCGCTTGCAATGACCAGAACCTGTCCCACTCTTCATACGCGTCTTTTTCTTTTAGGATCTGCGTTATCTGAGCGGTTCCTTAAATATGTCTTGTCAGAAGGTGACAAAGACGAGTTGGTAGAAGGTGTAGGCCTGATGGTAGCCGCACCTGCGTCTGGTCGTGTCAAATGAGTTGCCAAAGCTGTTCACATCCTAACAGGATCAGTGGCTTGGTGGCTGTGCATTCTTGAATAAAATTGAACGGGAGATTGTTCGATCTGATGAACGCGATATCCTCTTCTAAGATGGGTGCGGGAACTTTAACTCACTTTCGTCCGCGCGCATCAGGCGCGACGCCGCCGTGATGGCGCGGCGAAAAGCCTACGGCTTGCTAGCTCCGTGCGCGTGGGTTCTGCACCGAGTATCGACGGCTGGCAGATTGTCAATCGTGGTCCCGGCTTGCTGATTGTTTACTGGTGAACCATGTTGCAGTCCCGAACATACAATTATCACCCCAAATTTGACACTATTCTAAACAGGTCTAACGCTTTCGAAAAGAAAACAGAGAAAAGCTGAACCTCTTCCAATTCAAAATCAGCTCTTTCACGTCGAACTAGAGAATCTACAAAAAGATTAGAACAATTTTTGTTCAAGGAAAGTTTTCAGAATGATTTCTTCAATATTTAGTTTACCTGCTCAATAAGTGAAGACATCGTTTGAAATTTTTACAAAATTCCAATTTTAAAAAATAGTGGTTTAAAGCTTGTTCTAAAGAGCAAAAAGGTGGCGATTTTTGTTCCATGAAAAAGAGATTATGCCATGCTCTCGTCTAAGATGTTGCGATGTTTGGTTGATTGATAGCAAAATTTCTGCTTGCATGCATTTTCACACCCGTAATACACAACAAAAACAAGTAATGAGCACACATATCTTCACCTTGAAACTTTATGTGAGCGTCATAATCTCAATAAAATGAAAAACGCGACGAACTAATCGGATGCATGGCGCGATCCCTTTTTAATGTACTAAATGATTGCTGCTTTATTGCGCTTATAAAACAAAATTAAATTTCAAATTATAAAAATGTCTAAGAAAATTATTACGCTCACTCGCGCATGTCAACTAAAAAAATCAAAGAAAATTACACCAAATTTCCTTGAACAGACAATTATCCTGCTCTCCTCAGAGATCCTCTAGTTTGACCGAAAGACGGTTGCTTTGATTTCGAAGGTGTTCACATTGATTTCAAAAGCATCATGCTTGTCTAGAATAATTCTCGATTAGACGTGAGAAGGATCAAATTTTGCGTGAAAATCGTATAAATAAGGTTTCTACCAATGATCTTAGACTTACTATCAGATGTACTAAGATCACTAGCCTCCTACTAATAGTAGGGACCTTATCACAATAGTAGTTACAATAGTCAGCTGTTAGTGTTAGATAGTTTGCTGCTAGTAACAGCAAAATTCAGTACCCAGTTCGCACGTTAATGCAATACTAGACAGCAAGAAGCTCTCTGATGGAACGCTTGTGAGTAAATCTCGTGCGCACCGCCAGCGGATGGCTGGCGACGCCGCGTTCGCGGCGCTCGAGGCGGTCGGCGCGACCAAAAGTGAGTAAAAGTTCCGCCCCCTTCTAAGATTGTCTTCTAAAATTGAAGGAGCTTTCAACATGCTCGTGAGAGATTTATGGGTCAGCACTTCCAAGCAGCATCGTTCGCTTCGCCTTCTTCGTCGCATATATCTAGGGGCACTTTGCGACTGCTGTACTCCTGTGCGCATCTGAGCCGAACGTTCTTGCGCGCAACGTAGTGTTACCCAAGGTGGGTAGCCGAAGCTCGTCCGCTAACTTCTAATCGATCAACGAACACTCGGCTCCCGAGTCTAGCAGTGCAGGTACCTTCCGTAGTCTACGTGTGGTTGGATCCATTATGATCAGCTCTCCAATTGGTGGAAACGTCTCCAGGATCCTAGGGCTCCAATACAATTGAGCTACTGGATTTGGTAGATCATTCTCACGTGTCTGAACAGGTACCTATTTACCTGGGGCCGGATTCATCAACGACTAACCCGGGTATAGGGGTAGAGATACCCACGATGGAGCCTGCGTCTCTGACTCCGACATACCCACGATGGAGCCTGCGTCTCTGACTCCGACCTTATCTCTACCTGATTTTTATCTTATCTCTACCCTTTATACCTCGCATACCCACGGGTTTAATTGTTGATGAATCCGGCCCCTGGTGTGCTACCGTAGAGATCGGCTTCTGGCTGGGTTTTCCTTTATCCCTTGCTTTACTCACCGGTGTCTATTTCGGTTGTTGCTTGGTAGGGATCTCCGGAGGTGCAGCCGTTTCGAAACAGCAAGAGGTGTGGTGTTTGCCTTGACAAACGAAGCACACAGCCGTTTGCACTCTGTCGTTGCGTGCTAAGGTGATGCACAAATAAAGCATAACTTGTGCTTACGCAGGAAGTTTGCCGCTCTTGAGGCGTCCTGTACTTAGTGCATGTTCCTGATTTGTGCTCTCTGCTACAGTACATGCATGGGTCGCTTCCCAGCCATACTTGACGTTTGAACGGTTTCTCTTTCATCGGATATTGGGGTGACGCCACGTTCTTCGAAGTGAAAAGCGCTATCTTCTCTTCACTGGATATCTGCTGATCCAACGTCGAAAGGAGGTTGTCCATTAGAGAAGATCCCTCTATGGAATACTTCTTTTTTAATACTCTCCTTTGTAGTCGATCAGTGAATTTTGACAGGACTGGTTTTAATAGCCACTGGCTATCTACCTGTTCACCTTTGTCTCGCAACCGAGACACAATCACCTGGAGCTGCCCGAGAAGCACGCCTTGGTCCCTGATTGATGGTGATCGCGGTGCCACCGCCTGATATCAGGCGGTTTACTAGCTCTTCTTTATTCCCGTACTTGGCCTGTAGAAATTCGATTGCCTTCGGGTAGTTCTCTACTGTGACCTGGAACTTCTTGACAATAGTGAGGGAATGGGCTGCGTGTGCAGGTTTACGTTGAAGAGGACCCAAAAGTTGTCCCAGTTACATATATTTCCTGTAAAGGTGGGAATAGGTAAGGTAGGTAAAGCGATGTGTCTCGTCTCCAGATGATTTCCTTGAGTTGGCAGTCCACTGAGCCGCCAAGCGGTGACCACACTCTCCTATTGGCTGCGCCTACAGTATGTGTGAAAGCCTGTTCGCGCTCTTGCAGCAACTGTATAGTATAGCGCTGTACTCAAGGCTCCCTCCGCTCTGGTGGCATATGAGTCGAAATCTTCAAGTTCTGACTATGAGATGTTGTTCATAGTGTCCAACGCGTCAGCATATCCTTGCCAGAGCTGCTCTATCCGTGATGTGCAAGACTCGATCACCCCTAGTGCCTCCTGCAGCTTCTTGATGCAGTCCCGTTCGTATCCCGGGGCGCGCTCCTCGTCAGAGACAGCCAGCGTTTCGAGTTGGTCCCCCTTGAAACGCGCAAGCACTGTGTCGAGCTTGTTGCAGTGCTGTGTCAGCAAGCGCTTGTGTGAAGTCAAACGCGCCGACATGGTGTCTACGTTAATTTTCCGTGAGACGAACCGTTCTCTGGACAAGAAGTTCTCACGGGCGTGAATCAGCTATCCTCTCTAGGAAACGGTCCCTTGCCTCGAATTCCAGTCAAGCTGCGCCGATTCAAATTCCCGACGAAGCTGTTGATTGACGCGAGTGAACCGTCAATGAGCAGAAAAAATCGGTACGCACGCTGAGTCAACCGTCTGCCGCCGCGAAACAGCCAGCAGGCGCTCTTCCAACGACGACGCGAGTAGGTTACAGCAGGTACGGGTGATAAGGGTTGTCGAGGTCATGAGGTGCTGATCACGAATGTGACCCTTTTGACAATTTAGAGTGATATAAATATGTAGGAGATGTGTAGGAAGCAAATTGGTAAAGGAGGCAGCGGTTGCGAAAAAAATGCAAAAATAGTGCTTCGCAAGGGAGTCGAACATGTGGTCTAGCAACTTTGAAGCAGGCTCGCAACTTACTGAGTCACCAACTCGCTTGCAGCACAGCATTTCGCAGCGTCCCACAACAACGCGCGCCCGAATGCACGTGGGCACGCCCTGACGGGGCGCTGCTTTACTCCGCCTTCGTGGGCTAGTAGCTCTTTTGGTTCAAGGACTCAGCGAATGGAAACATGTTTTTTCTACTATATGAAAGCAATAGATTCTCGAAGTATTATGGTAGCTCTAAAACTATTGTTGTTGCTGTCATTATTATCATTCAAATTGTTTGCGGTTCGGTCACCCATCGGGAGGCGAGATAGATTTCACGGGCTTCTGCGTAATACACCTAATCTAATGCATAGTTCACTTCACGAGTTCTCAATGCAACAGTCGTCTATATCCATGCAGTACATTATTGGTGCTTGCGTAAGCACTGGCTACTCTACTTTTTTCATAAAGCAGTTGGCGAGTACCTGCGCTAACCGCTGTCCTATAGCCACAGCTAAGCATTAAAGTACAACTGGATATTCCTTGCTGTCCAGTTTTCTACAGCCTGGCTGTTAAACAACGTAGTAACATCAAAACACTTCTCGGAAAGCACAGAGCAGAGGAGCATTATGGTAGCGACTTTGAGATTAAATGCAAGGGTTGGCGGTAGAAGCAGAAGTATCGGCGAAAGCATTGGAGGCGTTTTGGATTTTTTCAAGAAACCTTTCTAATTTTTTCAAAAAATAAAAAAAGAACGCCCGTCAATTACGAATCGTTTTCTACCGTTTCTGTGCGAGCTGTAAAATGTTATGGGCCTGTTCTATCCAGCGATGCACAGCAATTCTCATTCGCCCGACGGCGCTGCGGCTCCTTATGTGGATAGAACGGGACTTTATACTTCTTTGAGTGGACTTTCCCCAAGGAAGCGGAACCGCTAGAATGGTGATAGCATTCAGTGGGTTAAATCGCATATCTAATAGAAACGTCGAAACGTTACGTCTGGCAAATAAAGGTCCACATTAACAACCTCGAACTGCACTTAACAAAAATAGTGACAGTAATTGTATACAAGACCAAGGATTCATGAACAAAGAAGCAGGAAACTTTTTTACTTGTTTTTTTTTGTATACGTAATAACTTTTGGGTTCTAGCTCCCGAGAAGGAAGTCTGAAACTTAACTTACGAGGAAGGTCAAAGAGGTCACCGTGGAGTTTCTCAAAGCGACCTATATAGGGTTGTAGGGCGTTGCCTGGGAATCGCCATAGTGGTTTCCAAATTTCCTGCGGACCTCTGGGTAGGTCAAAAATGGCAAAAAACTGTACCGCTTCAGTGCGGGCCGATAATGCAAAACTGACGCCTGGAATACCATTGTCGTGCCCACAAATAGTTCTGCAAAAGGTTTGGAACTTTAATCATTGCTAGAACCTAGGAATTGATTAATACCTAATTGGAGCGAGGCGGCGCATTCACGGGAGGCGCACGCCACTACACCCCCCAGTAGTTGGATGGCCGGGTGGTTAGCGTGGCGGACTTGTGGGAGGGAGGTCGAGGGTTCGACTCCGCCGGTGTGGTTTCTTCATTGCTTGGTGCAAATCTTGCATTTTTGCCACCGTAATGTGCTTTTCTGTCACGACTAGGCGTCATACTCGACTTCCAATCCTGATTTCAACCTTTTGTGATACGATTTTACTTCAAAACACAAGTCACGCTAATTAATATGCACTAAACTGATTAACAGCTGTGGTAACGTTCTATAAAGCACGCGAAGCAAAGCAGCTTCTGACACCGTCAGCAGGGGATAAATGCCAAGGAAGAGCAGCCGGAAGCTTCCTGGCAGGACGTGTCGACAGGCACTTCATCGAAGGCGTAGTCCGCCGGTGTTGAGAAGTGCCCCGGATGCGTGTCCACATATCCAGCTGCCACCCACGCGCGCTACATGTAAGCATACGCTGCTCGCCTACTCAAGCTGGCACCTATTGGAATGAAACAAGTGTCTCGTGTTGTGCACTCCCTGACCCATTCGTACACTGCTGTTCCGGTGCTATACGCCGACGGCCGACTTGGAGACAAGCTCTTTTTGATTCTGCAGGAGGCTAGTGGATCGTTTCCTCAATGCGGTCACTGGTCGGCACCAAACCTTATTATAGTGGCAGGAACGAGCCACATCATGACGAAGCAACAAGTTCCGCGTTTCTTTCGAGAATGCGTGGTTGGATCTTCGGCAGCACCCCTAACCATTGTCCTTCTTGAGAGCTGGCATGGGATCAGGGATCACGAGAACCTCGTTTCCGAGGTGCATACTGGAAAAGAGCTTAAGCTGATGCCAACACCGCCAGGAGCGGTCTTTGCCAGCCTCTCGATGTGTACTTCTTCCGGCTTTTCAAACGGTTCATCCGGCGAATTCATGCACATGTGCTCCACTTCCGTCCGGATTTCATTTGCTTCTTAAGAGACAATACTTTGAAGGTAATCATGAATCGCTTAGGACTAGCTCACTTGATGTTAAAATTTTAAAGGCAATTTTCAAGCCACCCGTCCTTGCAGGTGGTCAGTCAGACGTACAGGCAATTCTGCGCTCCGGTATTGCGAAGGCGCTCTGCGTACGCGTGGGTGGCAGCTGGATATGTGGTCACGCATATCCAGCTGCCACCCAGGCACTTCTAAACACCGAGAGACTACGCCTTCGATGAAGTGCCTGTCGACACGTCCTGCCAGGAAGCTTCCAGTTGCTCTTCCTTGGCATTTATCCGCTACTGCTGGTGTCAGAAGCTGCTTTACTTCGCGTGCTTTATAGAACGTTACCACAGCTGTTAAACAGTTCATTGCATATTCATTAGCGTGACTTGTGTTTTGAAGTAAAATCGTATCACAGAAGGTTGAAATCAGGGTTAGAAATCGAATATGACACCTAGTCGTGACAGAAAAGCACTTCACGGTGGCAAAAACGCAAGATGTGCCGCCCAGCAATGCAGAAACCACACCGCCGGAATCGAACCCCCGCAAGTCCGCCAACCACTCGGCCACCCAGTCGCTGCCGACCTAGCGGCGCGCGCCTCCCGTGAATGCGCCGTCTCGCTTCAATTAGGAATTAATCAATTCCTAGGCTCTAGCAGTGGTTGAAGCTCCAAACCTTTTGCAGGACTATTTGTGGGCACGACAAGGGTATTCCAGGCGTCAGTTTTGCGTTATCGGCCCGTACTGAAGCGGTACAGCTTTTTGCCATTTTTGACCTACCCAGAGGTCCGCAGGAAATTTGGAAACCACTGTGGTGCTTTCTAGACAACGCCCTACAACCCTATGTAGGTCGCTTTGAGAAACTCCACGGTGACCTCTTTGACCTTCCTCGTTAGTCTACCTGGTCAGTCGTGTTCGTGTACATTACTTATTTTTATATGATGTTGCCTATTTGATGTTCTGTTACACCTGGAAGTCAGTTAAGCGGCTACCACCAATTAGGATTGCTCCAAAACTGTTGATATTACCATTTGTCTTTATTATAATTTGAACTGTTTGAGCTTTCAGTCGCCCATCGGTAGGCGAAGAAGACTTCAAGGAGACCTTAATATACCTAATGTTATATGAAGTTTGCAGGGAGGGGAACCTAGGACAGACTAGTCATCCTCTTTGCGTAAGAATAAAGGAACACCTTGATAGATGGTCACACGTTGCTATACCGCTTGGTTCATGCAGAGTGGAGGTTCATGATGGCGAAAAGGCTGAAATCTCCATCAGGATGCCCGGTCTGTGAGCCCAAAAACTTCTGAGCGCACAAGTTAGAGGCTTTTTGAATAACAGTCGAAGACCCGAAAACCAACAGGAAGAAAAAAGTGTTACCATCACCAATGAGCTCGCTCCTTCCTTAACCTCTACAGATTTGAACCTGAACGTCTTCATTTCAGGAAAGCCTTCATCATATGATCAGGCTCGATCTTGCATACACAACGGAAGGTGGACTGTGACTAACTAATTTCCTAATCATCAGGTGCGCATCGTATATGTCTTTTTGGTCGCCGCCTCTCATAATGTTTTTCTTTCTATCTGAACTGTCACTGTGAAATAAATAAACTGAAACTTCGAGATAGATGGCCCACATTTTACTTGAACTTTCCAGGCTGTGAAGATTTATTGCTCCAGTTGGAGCAGGAAAGAAATATAAAAAGAAGGAAACACATTTCGCTCGTTGTGGCTTTTATACAACGAGAAATAGACAATTGAATTGAAAATATTTGTGGATATTACCGTTCAGGTGAACAGGCTCTGTCGAAGGTAAAACGGCTGAAAAGTCAGCCGATTAAATAGGTTAAATTGTCGGACTCTACACAGCGTATTCACTGCGAAGCAACAAATTACTAATATCTTCCAATTTTGGAAATAACGATCTACAGTTTCAACAGTCTACAGTTCTCATTTTTCAAAATATTCAATTGCTGAAAAGATTTATTCGGTGAAATTCCACTGGACAATATAAAGTCAGAATAGGTAAATCCCAATTGTCCCTTGTCGGCGTTGATTTTGACAATTGCTTCGGCTTAGGGGAGAGTACAAAGTCCTTCAGCAGCAGTGCAAGTTGAGCCGTAGGTACAGGCAGTACAGGGCGTTCCGGGGGTGTAGATCTGCTGACCGACGATGTTACCACTGAAAAACAAGATCACTCCAGTGTCGTTTTCTGTCATGTCCATGGATGCGAAGAGATACCAACATCGGTTCGTAATTGCAGACGGCAACATATGCAGTTGGGCACCTAGCCACAGCACAACCAAGCTTTCGGCTCGCTGCCCAAGCCATCTGAAGCAATTTTCACATTTTTGAAATCAGATTTCTGTAAATTTGTGTAATACTATTGTAATACTATTTAGCTTCTTATTGAACGCGGCAGTTTAGTTTCTTTGAAAATGTAGGGACGGGATAGAGGATAGAGTACTGAAAAAATTTCTAGGCACCCTCACATTTCTTTTCCAACGTGTTGATGAACAAGATCAAAAGTCTTAAAGATCACCTGTGTGAAGCTTGCAATAGGAGTGCCGACGTGTTGTGCTCTGAACGTGACCTGCATTCCTGGACCATTCACCTGTCTGACGACTCTCCACAATGACTTGACGATCTGGCAACATCTATGGCTTAGGGCTCACACTAACATAGATTGTAACCTTTCACAAACCTCTTGAGTAGCGGTCGTGAAGGTGTATGTGCCGATGGGAACTTGTCCGATGAGTCTTCCAGATTGTACTAGCGGGGATGGGCAAGTGCCAGCGAGTTGTATTGCATCAGCTTCCAAAGCACAGTTGTATCTCTACAATACAAAATTACCTCTGATTCGACCACCCTCTTTTGTGCTAAAATCTACTACCATGTACTGCATATTGGATGAGCTGGGTAGATAATTGCCGGTGTTTTTAATTGTCTTACCGAGTGCAGTCTGTGATCTGAAAATGCTTCAACCCATGTGCTGACAAAAAAATAATGTCTTCAAACTGTTATATACGGCATTCAAAACACCCCTTCGTCAAGGTTTACGGCGAATTTTCGTATTTCTTAAAGTGTAGAAAACGAAGAAAAATGTCATTGTGTTTTCCAATTTGCTCCACAAAAAGGATTGTTGTAAGCTACAACTGAAACGCTCGCACACGAGCTATTTATTGAACGCGAAAAATCAGAAGGAGAATTGCTGCGATGATCCTCACGATTCGCAAACTACTAGCTTCAAAACCTAGAGATGAATGTTTCCATGAGAGGTGAATTGTATATATCAACGTTGGTCAGCTGTTACAAGATATTTTAAATTTGAATGGAATGGTAGCTGTAGTGGTATAAAGAAGACTAGACAACTTCACAATTTGCGGATATTATTAAAAACCAACTTGATACGAGTGAAAAGGTATTTTAAGCCTATACAACAAAATGATGGGAGTAAAACTAGTGAAAAGTTTGTTGCATAAAAATTACGTTCAACACACCTTCTGTAGTTGTGCATGTCACGGAAGAGAATTTGTTGCATAAAAATTACGTTCAACACACCTTCTGTAGTTGTGCATGTCACGGAAGAGAAATCTTATATCGTCGGTCATTAAAGGGTTCTGAGGGCATCTGGTGTTCGAACCTGAATGTGTAATATTTTCTACACGTATGTCTACAAAATCCATATTCGTCAACTAACTCTTCTGTCCTGAACCAGATAAGGTATTTGCTCAGAAACTGAACTGATATCATAGTTAGGCGAAAAACGTTGAATAAGTACCATCATCGTCATTTAATCCAATGTGCGGAGATGAATAAGAACTGCATGCAGTACCTCCAGTGCCTCCTGCACCACCTGGGAACGCAGCTAAGGAACTAATAGTTGTTGTTGCTGTTGCAGCTGTTGTTGTTGTGGTCGTCACATCTGTCTTCACGCATAGACCGGTATTAACGTCACACGTCGGTGGAGAGTAAGTCGTGCAGAGGGTATCAGCGGTTGAAGTTTGACATACGCCATCCCCAGCTTCGTAGACCGTATCGCCTTGCTTCAGATCTCTAAAAATAAATATGGATGTTGTTCATAGTATTGCCACTAATCCTAAAGTATTTTTACTAACGGCTGATCATATAAGCAGACAAGTAGGGCTTGCTGTGTACATATTTTAGCAGTGCATCCAACTTTCGTAGTACTTCCTCGTATCATCTGAAATAAATGTCTAATCCTAGCGTTTTTAAGGAAGAATGTCGAAGGAGTGATCAGTTTTGAAATGTTTTTTCGAGGTTGATTTTGTTTGTAAATCTTATCTACCTGGTTTACGCCAGATCCGTCACGACATAGACGTCTATGACTGAAGGCATTAGTATCAGGTTGCGACGACAAAGAGGTTGAAGCCTTTAACGCTACTGATAGATTGGTTTAAGAATACTGACACCTCGCAGATTGATTTCAAAAGTTATTTTTGAATTGCTCCCAGCAATAACTTAAATATTAACAACAATTTATATTCAGTACAGCCACAGTGTATCAGCGGTTTTCAATCACGCTAGGACGAAATTATTCCTAAAAACTGTGAGCGCGCTTCAAAATCCTGACCTCAAATGAAGGTTTGTCGGAAATCCTCTTCAAAGAAGGCTAGTGTGGGCTATGAGGCATTAAGGATTTTTGAGCAGTGGTAAAGAATGCAAGGCCACACAACGCAAAGAGCACAATTTCGACAC
>CANDYH010000038.1:0-27389 GCA_947396885.1 Heligmosomoides polygyrus polygyrus | reverse complement strand
CAAATGTACCTCGGCATCGTGTTCGGCACCCCGAATAAGTCCCCGACCCTACACGAATTTTGAACAAAATCGATGATCCTGACCCGACCACCCTCAATTATCCAGAAGCAAATCCAAAACCTACCGAAGTCGACGGAATTTTCAAAAACTGACGTCGGATTCGTAATCAGCGCCCCAAATAGACCCTAGACGATTTTGGACGAAGTTTGCACGAGGAGATTTGGCCAATTTCGAAAATACCGGTTTTTGATGACGTCATCGTCCCAATTACCGCGCCCCGCCACGCCCGCCGTCCGCGGTGCACCCCTCGTCCACGGAGGTTCCGCGGATGCTCCCGCGGGAGTATAACACAGGCCTATGTTTCCAAAATCGGTCGATATTGATACAATTCGATAGCGCTCTTCAAGCAGAACAGAACGATGTTATTGGGAGTGTAGAAAACCCAAATATGGACAAGTAAGAGTGCAGGAAACTTCAATCGCTAAGTCCGCCGCCCTAAAACGACGATGGGGCTAAGGCAGTTTAGGCAGCTGAGAAGTTATGATCACGTCATCGTAAAGTACCGTACCTTAAGCGCTCTGTTCGCGTACGCATTTTTAGGCTTTAGCTCGCCGCGTCTTCTCGCCGTGGTTAACCGAATTCGGAAAAAATGCATCACGCAAGCCTCACCTGCATTTTTGCACCGCTGTAACATTGTCCCCTCCTAAGCTAAGCCATTCTACTTTAGTATACTTATATATCGTTCTACTGCCTACAACAAACACAAGTTGCAGCCGAAACGATTCGAACTCGGCAGAGTTATTGTGCTCCGAACACGCCCGCGCGTGCAATTTAGCGCAACAACGGCAGACGCTCTCCGCGCTGTTTCTCGCCCAGAGTACAGTTTTTCCTACTCTAAATGACACGATTCAATTCAGCATGAAAAGCTCTATCGAACGGTATCAAGCATGGCCCAACTCGAAGACATCGTTTTTTCGATGACGTCATCGTCCTTCCGCCGCGGCCTCGTCCTCTATGCTGAACAGTCAAAAAAAATTGATGATTCCAAAATCGGTCGAGATTGATACCGTTCGATAGCGCTTTTCATGCTGAACGGAACTGTGCCATTCCGAGTGTCGAAGACTCAGATCTGGGCGAGTAGGAGCGCAAGAAACTCTAACCGCTAGTTTTTGCCGCTCTAAAACGCCAGCCGAGGCTAAGGCAGTTTAGACAACTGAGGACCTATGAGCATATCATCGTAAAGTACTTTAGGCGCTCTGTTTACGTACGCATTTTAAAGCCGTCAGCTTGCCGCATCTTCTCGCAGTGGTCCACGGAAATCGGAAAAAAATGCTTCACACAATCCTCACCTGCATTTTCGCACCCCTATAACATTGCCACTTCCCAAGCTAAACCATTCTACTTTGGCGTACGTACAGAACCTTAGACTGCCTACAAAAGCTACAAGCTGCAGCATGAAAGGTTACAACTTGACAGAGCTATTGCGCTCCGAACACGCCCATTCGTGCAATTTGCGAGCGGTCGCCCCCTTCGATTGAAAGGTTCGAATCCGTATGTATTGTTCACGGCGCACTTCAAAGGCTCGCTAGACAGCCTTAGAGCAACTCCTGACTAGGGCGGCAAGAAATTTCTGATAAAACTCCCCAAACGCTCAGTCTACAAGCTGTCCCCCCTTGATTGAAAGGTTCGATTCTGTATGCATTGTTCACGGCGCACACCAAAGTTTCGCTGGGACAGCTTGGAGCTAATCCTAAGTGGGGTAGCGGGAAATTTCTGATAACATTCTCCAAACGGCTCGAAATAGTCTTGAAAACGTCGCAGTTCCCAGTGAGAGAAGATAGAAGCGCAGGGGACATGCGCTCGCCCACTCGATTGATAGGTTAGGTTCTGTGTGCATTGTGCACGGCGCACTCTCGGGGCATTCCTGGCATGACAGGGCCCTGGCGACGTACGCCATCTTTGAGATACTCCGAAACCACGCATTCCTGGGAAATAAGCTGCTCTAATCGCCCGTCCAGCCAATTTTGGACCACCCACGGCGAAAATACGGGTGTTCCAGTAAAGTTTTACATATGTTTGTGTAGATCTCGAAGAGGCAAATCGAATGGTACCAACCTTTATTCAAGAAACCTGGAACTGAAGAAGTTATGAGCGTGCGACGCTTTGCGACGCTATGTTGGCGTTTTTTCGCCCACTTTTGACCGTGCGGCGCGAGCGGTATTGTAACTATACGTGCTGCTCCACTGGACGTTGAAGCGTTAGAGTTCTCGCTAAATGCATTGAAAGCTGGATGTATCTAATTTGGAAGATTTTGAAAACACTAAAATACCTGCATAAAGTAATTGAAAAACAGCGGTGATGTGAAAACAGAATGCATAAAAAATCACAGAAATTAAATAAAAAAATCCAAACAACAATTGAATCATAAAACCAGAAGAAAAACCTGACCTGTAGGTTGTTAGCTGGAATCCTAGGTGAAAAGATGGCATGTTTCTCAATGCCGACGACTCCTACCACCTCGCGCTTCTGAAAGAGATCTTGACTTCGCTTTTTGGTTAAATTTTTGTGTCCTCGAAAAAACCTCGCTCAAAATAGAAAGAAACTATAGTTGAACTAGCTCGTTTACATAATTTTCTATAATAATTACGCAGGCTAAGATGTGCTTACAATGGTAGGAACAAAGCTTAGTCAATTCAATGTCAGGCTGGCGAAGGCTCTAGGAACAAGGAGAGGCATCGACTGAAATAAATGAAGAACAGACGAAGGTTGTTTCTTCAGCAGACAGGAACAGACAAACGAGTGCATGTTCAACTATCTTTTTTCGTGACGGAGCACAGTGCAAGTGTAAAGTGTAGAAGGGTAAATAAAGGACAAAGGACGGCGTTGACTAATCTCTTTTAGAATGCGCCACGCATTGCACTGTTACCGGAGCAATTTGAGTCGGTGAAAGGTCCTATAGAATGCTAACATAAGCAGGGGCACATCCATCGTATGGTCACTTGCAGCGTTGCCCTTTTCTCTTTTCAGAGAAGTCAGGTACATACCAACTAGTCGACCCCGGAGAGATGGAAGGCTTGGTTGTCTTGAGCGGGAGATCAGAACCATCAGCATGGAGTCGGCTGCACGCGACAGCCGACATCACCTACGACTGCGCTATACGTGCCCAGAAAAAGGAAATAAGGATTAGAAAATGAAGACAAGGGTAATGCGTACATTTTCCGATTGCAGAACATCATGCTAATAGCCCTATTTATTTATTTGTTGCACGCTCTACAGCTCGCGGGGAATCGTAATGCAACATAACTTTTACAATCAGTCGGTACAGGTATGACAAACAAAATGCCATATAAACGACAACAGAAGAGGCATACAGGACTGGATAAGCTTGAAAAGGAATGAAAAAAAGTAGAAAGAATTCAGTTCATTAGCGATCAAGTAAACACGTGGGACATGCCCGTGGCGTGATCTGGGCTAATGCGAGGTGCTCCTACTCCTTAATATAGTACAGACTTAATACAGACTGCATTGAACCTTACTGTACATAGCTAATGAGAAAAATTTTAGGCTAATTCGGAAGGATTTTTTAAGATCATAGATCATTCTCATGTATATAGGGTAGAGGTGACACTTTCAGAAAATGCTTATGCTTAGACGATCACGTGAATAAGCTCTAATGATCGCTTCAGATCGTTATGAGGTGCTTCATAGCCTGTCAGAGATCTAGAAAAAGAGGAGATTCCCTAGTGCCTGAGTCTCACTGGAGCTCTGCTTGTATTGCACAGCTTCAGAAGAAACTGCGCATGGTGCAAAAGCAACATGGTAGGTTGCTCGTAGAACTCTCTCGAGAAGACGTGCAGAGTCCGAAGAGGAAAAGTTGAACGAAAAAGCGTCGAGGTTCTAACCTCCTCCAGAATGCGATTAGGTGGGGTCCCGTGGGATCGCATGGCGCAAAAGCAACATGGTAGGTTGCTCGGTGAACTCTCTCGAGAAGACGTGCAGAGTATGAAGAGGAGAAGTTGAACGAAAAAGCGTCGAGGTCCTAACCTCCTCCAGAATGCGATTACGTGGGGTCCCGTGGGATCGATAGGCCGTCATCGGGTTCTTCACACCGACCAGAAAAAACAGCAAAGGAGCACGCAACGAGGGCGGCTCCCTGTGTGTCTCCACAACGCCTGCAGCCGCCGAGAGGACGTTCAGCAGTGCGGTTGGTAGATGCTCTTCATTAGGACGTGATGGAAAGTGCTGTTGACTGGCGATGTGGCATCACTTATGCGCATTTGTAAACGACTGGAGGGAAGTCCTACGAGAGTGCATCGTCGGGGCGGTGATTCATCGTTCGAAATTCTTCGCACGGAAGGAGGCAGCGCCGAACACTGGCCGCAACAGGGCTGTGCACGCATCCCTCCCTCCCCTCATGGAAGACTGCTTCTCTAGGACATCCCTTAGTTCAGAGCTGAAAATCTGGGTTGCATTCCTTTTTGTTCCGAAACTACTCTAATGCATGTTTCTCTCCACTTCGGTAAGTGATAAACGAAAGGATAAAAGACACCGTTAATCAATCCCTTTTAGGATGCGCCACGCATACTACCTCTACGGGATGTCAGGAAACTAATTTGAATACACAACTGGCCTATACAGTGACTTTTGCTGGTCAGCTGATGAACAAATCACTGTTTAATTCTTCTCAAACAAGGGTGCTATCAAACCACCAACCTCGGAGGGCTCAAGGATTGTTTGGCCTAGAGAGAAACCAAACTAAAAACCTTGAATCGAGCGCAGTGCATGAAACAGCTACCATCTTTCCTGACTACCCCGCGCTATAAATGAATGCATATAAAGGATAAAGGATAAAGGACGGCGTTACTCAATCCCTTCTGGGATGCGCCAGCGCATTCTACTTCTACGGAATGTCGTGGAGGCGACATGAATGCGTATTTGGCTATACAATGACTTGCGGTGGCCAGCCGATGAACAAGTCAGCGCTCTATCCTTCCCAGACAAGTCTGGTACCAATTCACCGACCCCGGAGGGATGGAAGGCTTGGTTGGCCTGGGCGGGAAATCCGAACCAGAAACCTGGTATCTTGTGCACGCGACAGTCGCGCCTCCTCCGACTGCGCTACACGCGCTCAATGCATAAAAAATACATAAAAACATCTGGATGACACAATAGATAAATAGATATATGCAACGTCGAATTAATTTTGGAATTGGACACTCTTCTAAGCTAGTCTAAGACCTTTGAGATCAAAGCAAACTCTTCCAAATCGAAATCAGCTTCTTCTACATTCAGCTAGAGGCTCTCCAAAAATGTTCGAATAATTTTTTGTTCAAGGAAAATTTTAGTATAACCTATTTGGGGTTTTAGTTTACTTTCCAATAAGAGATCACAGATTTCAAATTTCATAAGAATTTTATTTTTTTGAGGAAAAACAATGATTTAAAGCTTGTTTTGAAGAGTACAAAGGCGACAACTTTATATTGCCAAAGCAGAGTTTGCGCCGTGTCCCTGTCCGAAACTTCGCGATTTTTATTCGATTGTTAGCGAAATTCCTGTTTGCATGCAGTTGTACACCTGCAAGCGGTGCAGCATAAACAACTGTAGAAAATACACATACCCTAACTTTCTTGCTGAATGTAAGCAGTATTTACGCTTTCAATCAAATAAACATTGAGACTTGCTCTTCGAGTGCATGACGCGATTCAGTAATTTAATGCACTATTTGATTGACGACTTGTTGCGCTTTAAAACAAAATTTAATTTATTAGCTTTCGCTTAAAAAATAATTTTTTTTTAAAAATATTACACCTGTTGGGCCACCTGAACCGAAAGATTTCAAGCAAAGTTCTACCAATTTTTCAACAAAAAATTATTCTAACTATCTTGCTGAGTCTGTAGTTTAACTTGCCTAAAGGTCATTTCGATTTGGAAGAGTTCGCTTTGATTTTAAAAGCCCTAGTTAAGCTTAGAAGAGTGTCCAATTTGGATTGAAAAGTGTCTATTTTGGTTTGAGAAGTGTCCAGCTCGACGCGAAAACTTTATATAAATGTAACAAGTTATGAACTCGTAGGAACACGGCAACGGAAAATATTATAATTATAATACATATCTGTTGTGTTTAGTAGACATAGGCGGCGGCGCATGATTCGACTGCACTACCTCTACTTTGGTCAGACGGATAATTTGGGGTGAGTCCCGATGAGGTACATATGGTTCTGAGAAGATATGCAGTCAAACAGTTGGAAAGAAGCTTCTATTTGACGCTGTCGCGGAGGGGTGAATGTCCCGGCCGACGTTTCTTTTTCAGTAGCCCCATTTACACGATATGGGCAAGCTTATGGACGTTTTTTCGATCCTAATGTTCTCGTCAAGTTTTCTCCGGCAAGCCAGATTCTATGTAGCTCGTAGCGCAGGAGTCGCAATCGTCATAGTCAGAAGCAAGGGATGATGAAGCTGCAGAACGTGAAGAACAACTCACCAGACGTACTATATGCCGCATTGAGTTCCCTATACGTAAAGCAAGCAGTTTGAGCCCCTTGGGGAAATGCAACCGAAAAGTTTGCCTTTTGTTATTTTCCAACGGCAACCCAATTTAATTTGACCTGTCCGAAAATTAAGCGACTGTTAAACATAAGCGTTGATTTATTCTCCCTTTTTGGCGAAAAACAATAGTCATCACTACACAATGGGTCTGAAGTCGTTCGTTTTTTCTTCTTCTACAAGAACTGAAGAATACGATGAGCCAGTCATTCCTCTGACACCATTAATAGAATACAAAAATATCATTCCAAGGTATCAAAAAGCTTTGTAGTAGAGATCATATCGTTGTCGATAATTAAATTTTCTTAAGCATCACAAATGAATTTCTCTTCCCAAAACGGTCGAAGCTACGAATAACGGCTGCAGATAATTGGGTAATTGGGCAGCTGCGAACATTATGCCCAAGATTGCTTCATTTTGAACGAAAATTGAGTTTCATCGTTACGAGGCAAGAACGGTTCCTGTTGTCCTTGGTTGCCACTTGGTTGGCGCAGCATAAATGGTGCGTGTTGTCGTCAGTGGTATACTAAAATAAAAACCGTCGCACAGAAACGTGGGAGAAGGCTGGCATTCGATCCTAACCTTAAGAGGTTTCGCCGTTTCCATGAAGAGCTCTTCTAGCGCTGAAAGTGCGCTCTCCATGAAATTGCGCCGTACGCAAGACAAGAAACGACGTCATGCTCAGACTCTCTTAGTCGTAGGCGTGTTGCGAGAGCTCGTAGAAGAACCCTTTGAGAGCACCTTGCTGGAATTGGAACTCAGGAAAAACTATGTTGCAGCTAAGGCACCGCTAATCTCAGTGGCGAACTTTTGAGAATCTGATAAGTTTTCCAGGGCCTTTCCCTGTCAAATCGTTTTCATAGAGCTAGGTCATTTTGATTCAGAACTTCTTGCTTTCGCTGGTCCAAGGAAGGCGATTAGCTTCGACCATATTGGTGTGATACAAATTTTATTCCTGTACCATATTAAGGAACAAAGCAGACGTGAGACCTATGTCGCACATTCACCACGAGGAATTCGAACGGATTGGTTGACTGAAAAGGAATTTATAGAATCACTGTAAGACATGCTCACGTTGGTACCGCCACGTTCTGCGTGGAGATGAAGACAGCGTCCGCAACATAGACATTAACTTCGAGGTGATAGGAAAGCGGCCTAGAGGGCGCCTGAAGCAGCGCTGGTCTGTCACGTTATATATGGACTTGAGGGTTGCTGGTGTCCACCCTTTTTTCCTGATCCAGCGCTGGATCGGGAAAGGTGGCGTCATGACACCAGAATAGCGGACCCCGCTACGAGGCTGGACAAACACTGAAGAAGAAGAAGGAGGCTGTAAGGCACCATGCACATCCGATAAGAAAAGCTATGGTATTAAAAGCTCACTATATGGAATCGAATCAATAAATGAATCTTTTATACGGATATTTCGTTTCGATCAAAACTTTACCGCCAGGAAGAATTCGAACGGTCACTTACCGATGGGGATGATAAACACCATTATACCTTTGGAATCGAATCTTGTGTACGCGTGAGTGCTAATGGGTCCCACGTGTGGATGTTGAGTTAGACTAACAGAACCGGTGGTGTAATGGCGCATACATCCTCTTCGGTAAGCAGGGGAGTTCGACTCGTGCTTGTCGTTGGACCTTGATTGTAACAAAACGTCGCTATAAGAGCATTGGAGCTATTTTACATACGGCAAAGGATCGGTGTCGCTTCGACAGGTGAGAAGCGAGACGAAGCTCGTTTCAAGCGTTGGAACTACATCTCTTCGGCAAGGTGGTATTTATCGAAGAACTGACCTTAACCTCGAAGGATCTGGAAATCGGCCTCAAGCTTGGTCAAAACAGTGCCAGTTTGATGCACTACATCCCGTCTTGGGATGTAAGGGGTTAGCTAAGATACATGTCGATTAGGCATTCACAAGGAAAGCGGGCGTGGACACCCCAGGAGCCGATTCATCAATCACGGGGAAAAGGTATAGAAAACACTGTGGGATGCGGAGATACCCACTAGGATCGACAAGTATCGCTCGCTTAGCTGGCCACCCGCAATTAGGTGGTAAGGCACATAATGAATACAACATTGGGCGTATGTTTCTCTCTTCAGCCCTGCGTATCCACGGGTTTAACCATGAAGAATCCGGCTGCGGGAATGCGGATTCCCCTGCCAAGAAGAACAAACACTGAACAAGGAAGAAAAGAAGACGACGACGACGGAGAAGAAGAGGAAGAAGAAGTATTGATTTCCTTGTAATCTGTCAAGCGTTAAGATCCCAACATGAAAGGATGTCATCGATTTGTGGCTTGATGGAGTAGCTGTCGAAGGCGGTACGTCCATTTGCTCATGGTGTAGGGAGAAATACGATCTATGGGCGAAGAAAGCAATAAAATTAGCCTCGAGGGAACTAAAGAGACAAAGAAGATTTTCACCAAAATAGAACAGATTATGAGCTGCATTTACCATTTTCACATGGAATTGGACCCTTTTCAAATAATCTCGAGCACTTTTCAAATCAAACTGGACACTGTTCTAAGCTAGCTTAAGACTTTCAAAACCAAGGCAAACTCTACCAAATCGAAATGAGCTTTTCCTACATTAAACAATTTGGTTTGAAAAATGTCCAATTTGGAGCGAAAATGATAAAAATGAACATGTTCTTGAGTGGAAACACATTCAAGCTGTGTGAATGGACATTTAGGTGAATGAGCGGGAAAAGAGACGGAGAGGGATGATGTGATCAATTGTGATCTGCAGCAGGAGGAATATTATAATTATTGCATGCGAAGATCGTTGTAGAATGGGGTTTTGCGTTCATATGTTCAGAGGTCTTTGTACAAGGAACATAACTATTTTGCTCAAAGCTTACAAGACCTATACAGTTCCATTAGCTGGAAAGGTCACTACGGTATTTAACCCTGGCAGAATCATAAATGTCTGCGACTGCGATGTCTGGAATTGGCAAGGTTCAAAATAACGTTACTCGGAAGTTGTTGATTCGCATGGAAAGCTTCTTATATGTACTCCAATATCCCTAACGCCGTGTTCAGAACCAGGTATTTGGATCTTCCATTGCTCATATCAGGAGATTATTTGTTATTTTTCTCATTCACAAAATTCTGCACCAACTTATTAGTGTGGCTGCGATTATAAAGTTGTAAAGCTAGATGCCTTTCGGAGCTAAAGTTAATATAATGAAAATAGCATTGCCTTGTCCTAGAAGAACGGTTCGTTTTCCTTCTTGACGCACAAACAGATAGCACACACGTGAGGGAAAGTCTTCAGGAAAGGTGACCTCCAATAATGCATAACACAAAAGGATCAAGAACGACGTTCTACATTCCCTTTTTGGATGCGCCACGCATTCTACCTCTATGGGATTTCTTGGAGTCGATTTGAATGCGCATTTGTTCTATACATATATTGACTTTTAGCCGATGGCCAGCCAATGACCATGTGAGCCTTTTACCCTTCCCTGACAAGTTTGATACCAATTCACCGTCTCCGGAGCGATGTAAGGCCTGAGTTGGCCTGGGCAGGAAACCCAAGCCTGGAACAGGGTCAAGCGTGGGGTTCGATTTTTGCTGGAAATTTACAACCCCCCCCCCTTTGAAGCGGAATTTGTACGACCCCCTCCCTCTCTCTTCCACTGTTCTATTTCTTGTATTTCTTGATTTTTTCAAGGTTTCTTGTGCAGTTTGAACTCTCTAATAGATTCTTCTTTTCAGGTGCGGCTTCGGCACTGAAGAGGACAATGAAACGAGTTCCCTGATCAATAATGTTTTCAAAACACAATAAAATTCTTTAAAATTTTGAACGCTATTTTCGACACTTCAAAATAAAGATCTTCTGGTAGCAGTTTCCAATCATCACTCTTCAATTTATGGAGTTTTTTTCAGGACACCATGGACACGGAACATTCTTCTACCTGAAGTAGCGACGTTTGCATCTGAAATTGTGCTCCGAAATTGTGTTATATAAAAATCTGAGTATTACTTTCTGGTGACGACTTAAGTGCTTTCCTTATAAATTTTTTGAAGCGTTCCTCGAATCGATTATGGAGCGGAAAAAGGAAGGATGGACGATGGACTTCTCTCGGAAATAATGTTCTCCCATCCTAAGAAAACGTCATAAAAAACGAAAATGGAGCTAAAAAACCCCAGCTCTGTACATGATACAGCAAAAAACAAGATTCTCCGCAGCGATGACGGAACTGCGATGACGATATGATTAGGATGGATCGTAAGCAAAATTCCCGTTTTTCATGAAAAAAAAAAATATTTTTTTAGCCGAAGCAGACCACCCATACGAATAAAATTTTGCCACAAAAACTTCCAAGTCATGATTAATGCACAGTGAAAAAAATCATGATTTTCTGGATCGAACAGGATGAATCGACCTCAGGTCGACTTTGCACCAACGTCATCGGAGCATGAAACTAAACGTTTACAAAAAGGTTCATAACTCGGTAAGTTTTTCGTATTTTGAAAATTCTTCTAGCCTGTCAGGAAGAAGATAAAACGCTCTTTCTCACAGTGTAAAAATCGTTTTTCAGAAAAGGAGTCGTCAAGCGTGGCTGCTGGTTCGATTTTTGAGCGAAAAAATTGAAGTGGCTTCACCAAAATATTCATAACTTGACCAATTCTTCGAGGTTTCAAAATCCCGCTAGCTTTTCAAAAACTAGAGAAAGAGCCCTTTCTTGCTATGTAAGAATTAATGTCCAAAAATTCGGTATTCATGCGCGGCAGGGGAGGCTCAATTCCGGCTCCATGTCGCGAAAATACGTACCGAAAATCGACCCCCCCCCCCGCCCCGCATGAAGATCCCTTTTTTGCTAAAAGTGTTTGTAACCATTGAGAAGCGCTGTTTATCTACTTTTCAAAAAGCTAGCGGAATTTTTGAATTTCTAAAAAATAACCGAGTTATGAATATTTTTGTGAGATCACTCCGATGACGACGGCGAAGAGTCGATCCGCGATTCAGTTCACGACTTGCAAAAATTGATCGCTCATCAAAAAATAGAGCAAATGTGCTCTCTAACCATGTATGAACCGATTTCCAAGAAAGGGATCTTCATGCGGGAGAGGGGGGGTTCGATTTTCGGTACGTATTTTCGCGACAAGGAACCGAAATTGAACCTCCCCTGCCGCGCATGAAGACCGAATTTTTGGACATTAATTCTTACATAGCAAGAAAGGGCTCTTGCTCTAGTTTCTGAAAAGCTAGCGGGATTTCGAAACCTCGAAGAATTGGTCAAGTTATGAATATTTTGGTGAAGCCACTACATTTTTTTTCGCTCAAAAATCGAACCAGCAGCCAAGCGTGACGACTCCTTTTCTGGAAAACGATTTCTAACTATGAGAAAGGGCGTTTTATCTACTTTATGAAAAGCTAAAAGAATTTTCAAAATTCGAAAAACTTACCGAGTTATGAACCTTTTTGTGAACGTTCAATTTTATGCTCCGATGACGTTGGTGCAAAGTCGACCAGAGGTCGATTCAACCTGTTCTGTCCAGAAAAGCACATTTTTTCACTATGAATTGATCAAAACTTCTAGGTTCTTGTGGCTAGATTTTATCCGTATGGGTGATCTGCTTCGGCTAAACAATAATATTTTCATGAAAAATGAGAATTTTGTATGCGAACCATCCTCGTCATATCTTCATCGCAGCGGAGAAGCATAGTTCTCATTGTATGTTAAGCACGACTTAAAATTTTATATGATACAATTCCACTCTCTGTCGTCCTGTCCTTCAGAAGGCAGAAAAAATTTTCCAGCGAGGAGTCCATCCATATTTCAATTGCACGTTAGAGAACGCAGTAGCCGCATATAAACTGCCGTAACTCGGAGATTTTTGGGGGCTCCTGGAAAATTCATAAAGCTTTCGTATATGTGTTTTCTATGCTTTAAAAGGCAGGTTATAAAAGTAACATCTTCCATGTGATTAGTGTGTCGATATCTTTTCGGTAAATCGAGACGTCTGATCATATAGAATATCGTTTCAGAGAAACATAGTTTTATCACTGTGTGTCCAACGGGCTTAAAATTTTATAGGGTGCAATTTCATTTTCTGATGCTGTTTCCTGCAGGAGAGAAATTACTTTTCAAGCAGGTCCGTCCTTCGGTTGCACTTTCGTCATCGACTCGAAGAGCGCTTCAAAAATCTTGTAGGGAAAGCACTTAGGTCGTCCTCAGTAATTAACACTTGAAATTTTATAGAGTGCAATTCTGGAAGTATATGTCGCTCATCAGGCAGAAAACTACCGTGTCCATGACGTCCTGGGAAAATCTGAAAAAATGAAAATCTCTCATTGACCATAAATCTGCAGACAGGAAATCTTTATTTTTCACTGCACAGTAATCGGCATTAAATTTTTTTGATATTCATTCCCATTTTTTTAACTCCAGGAAACGCAAGTGCTTGTAAATCTCCTCATTGTCGTAGTCACACCTGGAAAAAACAACTTATTAATAGATGCAAACATCATCTAAAAACCTGAATTTGGAGAGAGTCCTCTGCCAAAACCGAGAGAGTACGACCCCCCACCCCTCCATTCGAGGCTACAGTACGACCCCCCCCCCCTTCGATTCCCGAACCTCAAGCTTGACCCTGGCCTGGAAGCTGGTCCTGACGACTGCCGGCATCTGCTCCGACTGCGCTACACGCGTCCCTATAAGGACCATTATAATTATTATATACTAAAATCCTAGCAGAATAGCGTTTTTGCATGCATTTAATATATTCAAAGGTACAAAGAACAGAACTCTTTAAGTCAATGCTTACAAGACCTATGTATATACGCCCGTTAGTTGAAATGCACTAAAGTAGTCATGCCAGTAGGATTACTGATGTCTGCAGAATTGGGAAGGCGTAAAATAATTCTACTCTGTAATTGTTTATTCGTATGGGAGGCTAAATATATAAATATCTTGAACACAGTGTTCAGAGACAGGTATTTCGATCTTCCGTCCCTCGTATCACGACGCAAAGCATTTGATGTTTGTCTCGTTCACAGAATTCTTCACCAACTTACAATTTAATGTGGCTGTGATTGTGAAATTGCATAGTTTGATGCCTTCCTGAACTAGATAGGTCTTCCGGAAGGTGATCTTCAATAATGCACGACACAAGAGGATCAAGGATTGCGTTATTCATTCCTTTTTGAGATGCGCCTCGCATTCTGCTTCTATGGGATGTCATGGAAGCGATTTGGAGGCGTATCTGGCCTATAGAATAACTTCCAGCCGATGAGCAAATCAGTGCTTTGTCCTTTACAGACATGTCTGGTACCAATTCTTCGACCTCGGATGGATGAAAGGCTTGGTTGTCCTGGGCGGGAAATCCGAACGAAGAACCTAGTGTTGGGTACACACATCAGCCGGCCCTCCTCCGACTGCGCACCCGTAAATGTATGATATAAAATAACTCATCCAATAACGATAGTTGTCCGCTGGTGTCCCTAAATTTTTCGCCCAACTGGTGCATTCTCAGCGCTCTCCTGAGAGAAGCACGCGAGATATCGAGGTTCGTCATCATTTTATTTTAACATTTCGGGGGAAGAAATCCTTCACGTCGTGTCCTGCTTATGGTTCGAAGGAGGGAACAATGAACAATATGGGTTCCGATCTGACTGACCAGATCTCATTGCTGCTGAAGAGCAGAGCGCGAGCAAAAACACGTGTTGGGGCACCACAGCTGGTGAGTCTCGACGGTAGAAGGAACACCAAAATCCACTCCACACCTGGACTCCGCTAGGTTTTTTGTTGTTGGAGGCATTGAAGGAGGTACCCTACTGTTGACTACATGTTTGTCGACTGCTTTCAACCGAAACAGCTCTGTCAGTGTGTCTATCCAAGTACCTTTAAGGGTAGTGTACTGGTAAGTTGTAAAGACAGATTGTCATGAATTCGGAAACACTCCGCAGCTACGACGATGCTGTCTGTATTCATTATTGTTGCATAGAGCTAATTTCTTTTGAATTGCAAAATACTAGGCTGGTTGAGAAGAAATAGCTCCGTCTTTAGCTGTCACATTCAATTCAAAATGCTTCTACGCGAGCAGTAGCTTGTTAGCCTATATATCAGAATTCCATCTTCTGGCAATCCCCCATATAATTTGATAAAGCAATTGTACCATGATTACACGACATAGCACAGCCGCAGAAGGCGCCGAATATCGTGCACACTTCATATCCAGCTTTATGGTTCTTCTCCCAGTCAGCTTAATTAATTCATTCATCTCTCTGGGGTCGTCGTACCGTGTGCAAGGTGCTGGAACAGACTAAGGAAATTGAGCGCCGCCTCAGTGTGATGGAAGGGAAGATGCTGCGGTGGAAGGCCGGACCGCGGTAACAACGACACCATTCGAGAAAAGTTCGGTGTCGTCCCGATACCCGAGAATCTGAGCGAAGCTCGTCTTCGATGGTACGGCCACGCCCTTCGCGCTAACAACGACAAGTCCGGAAGATTGGCCTGAATCTTGAGGTCCCTGAAAAGCGACCCAGGGGACGCCCAAAGCAGCGCTGGCTAGATACGCTGCACTTGGACTTAAAGATAATTGCCAATTCTGGACTCTCAAACAGAAACAAAACTCTCAAACAAGCCGGGACTTTCTGAAACAAACGAAAATTTTCAAGGATTACCAACATTTCGGTTATCCTTAAATGCCACATGACAATTTGTAAGAACAAAGAATTATGTTTAGAAAAACGTCTACACATTACCCTTGGAATATTTTGAAAAATTTGTTATGGCATGCGAACACAGAACTTGACATCCGACAGAATTTTCAAACGTACCCATATTACAACAGCAGCAATGATAACTTTTTCTTAAATACAGGGTGCGTAAAAAGTATTGACGCAGTAAATGGCGGTTGTGGAAATAGTAATGCGCAGTAAGTCTTAAAACATTCACTTGAGAAATATAGAAAATGATCCTACAAACACGATAGAATAACTCGTCGACATTGGCTCCTCTACTGTGAATACAGGAGCGAAAACGACGGAAAAATCCATGAGCACGCGCCGCAAGTACTTTTTCGTCCCGTGCTTTGAACAGGGAAGCCTTCTGCGACTGTTTACTTCTGTTGAAAGTAGCCCAAACCTCATTCTCAAAAATCGCCTAAAAAGAGTAATCCAGCGGATTCACGTTTAAGCTGTGCTCGTGTGAGAAACTGTTCATACCTGCGCGCGTTATCTGTTTGTCCTTAACGGACAGAGATTGATGGTTTTGGATTTGAACGTTGTCGTGCTTGAACATCTTGTAATCATAATCTGTTATGACAGAGCCGTGGCTGACGTTTAGGTTGTTGACCTCCTTCCTCACCCGCCGTTTCGAACACCACCTAATTCTCTTGATAAGGAAATATTCAGCTATTTGGGTAACAAACAAGAAGGGCCACCGTAACCACGACGGTATAATGTTTCTTCAACTTTTATAAGAATACTGTTTGAATACAATATAGACAACAAAAATAACACACAAAAACTTTCAAAAGTAGAAAGACAAAGTTGGAGCTGAAACAAAAAGTAGGTGCGTCAATATTTTTTACGCACCCTGTATCTCGACTGCAACATGACAAACGAACAAGAAGGTTCCAAGTTGCGAGACAAAAAGGAGAAACAATCCAAATACAAGATGGCCACGTAAGCAGAGAATAAAAAATACAAAAGAAAAAAGAAAATACAAAAGCCAACAACAATTACAAGTTTTCCCTTCAATTGCATAGACAATTACAACAAAGCAGATGTATTACTAAACAAATAGAGTCCTAAAGAAGGAAGCGCTACACGTTGCTCATCGCCAGGGTCTTAAGCGCGATTAGAGCTTCAACGGCGCGTGGGCTCCACTTTGGAGCCTCTTCACAGACTCCAAGATGCACTGAGAATTCCTTCATTCAAATTGTCCCTGTTTAAAATTGGCAGCATTTTTGTGAAGTTTTCGACATTGAGGAAAGCTGTTTAATCGCTGTTCATTCTAAGCAGGAGAAAACCATGTTCGCAGCATAAAATGTAAATGTAATGTCTACACAACGCTTCTAGCCAGGCCGTAAACTCTCTTTGAATCAATAGGAAAGACTCTAGTGAAATGGATTGTTAACTGTAATAGGGTGGTCTTTGGAATGCCTCCGGAATTCCGAACTTTGTCGACGTTCTAAGATCAGAGACGCTGTCTCATGGGCCAAGTAGTCGAAAATTAGGTGGGCCGACCACGCAGTGCGCTTTGCATACACCGGCTGGACGAAAGCCGTTCCCGGCTGGATTCCGCGGGAGGCCAGGATAACACCGGGACGCCTACCAAGCGGTGTACATACCTCTTCGTGATAGGTATGACGCTCATCGTGTTCATCGAGCGAGGAGAAGCCAGAGGAGAATTCTAGCACGCGACAGGGACGAATGGAGACGCTGCTGGCGCCTGCTCGAACAACTCGATGATCAACGGGACGACAGATGATGCAGATAAATAGGATGATCTCCCTGCATGGTCTTCATAACTGGTAGTTTATTCATTTCTGTAGCAAACCTAGGTGTTCTATCGACATTATGCACTGGCAATTTTACTTAATGCCTTTGTTTTGAAAGTTTCTATTCAAATTCGACGAATGGTATGAACAACGGAGAGTGAGAGCCTCCGTTCTATACTTATCGCCAAAGCCCTTTTCTAGTACAATTTACACCGTGGTATAAAAACGGGGATAAGCACACCTCGCGCATTTTGTCGACGACCTGTTGGGTGACCAGAAGTACCTATACGAGCTTCACTAACCGGAACCACGGTTCTCGACTTGTCATGGTGCCCTTTCTCCATAGCGCCTGAGTGGCGCAGTTGGCTCTCATCGCTTAGAACAGCTGAGCAGTGGTGATCTAATTTAGTATGTGGAAAGTCACACCCTTCTCTCTGTCGTTTTTTACTACAACTGCATGCCTATTATATGAATAAGTCGTCGTCTTCACAACAAATATGGTAGTAACAATATGACAATCATTAACAAAATTGACGAACGAGAGAAATCACTAAGACTCCAAAACGAATCGCTAGCAGCATGAGTTGTAGTTGTAGTTGTAGAAAAAATAGAAAATGAAGACATTCCAGAGCTACACATCATTGTAGAAAATTTCGAAATTGTAAATTGTGTAACGCGGAGGGTTAACGGAGAATTGTGTTGGAGTTACTAAGTAACAATACCCGGTGCATATCTCACTGCCTTATGTGGCACATGGTCGTCGGCCATGTGGCATCGATGATGAAAAGGTCACAAAAGAGAAAAGCGCCTTAAATGTGAACCACGTTGGCGCGGCCAGTTTATTTGATAAAGTGCCCTTTGCATCTGATAAGGATAAAGGATAAAGAACGGCGTTACTCAATCCCTTCTGGGATGTGCCAGCGCATTCTTCTTCTACGGGATGTCGTGGAGGCGACATGAATGCGTATTTGGCCACACAATGACTTGCGGTGGCCAGCCGTTGAACAAGTCAGCGCTTTATCCTTCCCAGACATGTATGGTACCAATTCACCGACCCCGGAGGGATGAAAGGCTTGGTTGGCCTGGGCGGGAAATCCGAACCAGAAGCCTTGTATCGGGTGCACGCGACAGTTGCGCCTCCTCCGACTGCGCTACACGCATGCTCTTTACATCTGATAGAACGAGAAATCATCGTTGATATTAGAGAACATGTACGAATGGTCACGCCTTGGTGAGAGTTCGAGAACTGTTCCATCTTGCTAGTAGAACTTGCAGCCGCAACGAAGACCACAATGCATTTGGATCTACAACGAAAATCGTGTGGATTGTAATGTGAATCCGCCAACTCTAATTAGACTTAACAGCAACCAGTTTCGCAGCATTATGGGTAAGGACAAAGATCATGTTGGTCAATACATTTCGGGATGCGCCGTGCTATCTATTATACTTCTGCGAGATGCCTAGAAAAATCCACATTTCCTTATTAAATCAAGCTTTAGAATTTCGCCTGTTTAACATAAAGTTGAAAAAATCAGTTTCACTTAAAACATTCGGTAACTATCAGTCTTCTTCGTTTTTAAATTTCCTGAGAGTTTTATAAGGTAACCTTTGTAAAAAAAAGTCAGATATCCTTCTGTCTTTGTCCTTTTCTGCTTAAAAATTTTGACTACAAATATTGAACGACCTCAATTGATTATGGAAGTGGAAAAGGAAATGGAACTAAATAATAAAAAATATTGAGGACAATTCTCAAGGAAACGAAAAGCTGAACATCGAAGCAAAAAAGAAAGAGTAAAGAAAATTTTCACATGGAAAATTGAAGAAAGCTGTTTCCTCATACAATTTGCAGTCTTGGCATTGTATTTATTTATTTATTTATTTATTCACTTATTTATACGTGGATATCTACGCAACAAAAAAAATAGAACAAAAGGACATGCACATTAAGAACCAGAACAGAGCGAATAAACATATACTGTTAGATACAAGCGACAGACAGCGGTAACAGTTGAAAGCAAACTATTAAGGAACATCCTGAGGATACCTTTCAATAAGTCTTTTGTATTGCCTTAGTGATTTTAGTAAAATGTATTTCTTCGAAAACTTTTCAAATTCGGTTCCAGCTCGATCTGTAAAAATGTAGACCTTACATTAATTCTAGCTTTAGGAATCAGGATCTTCATCTGACCACCTCTAGTATTTGAGCAAGATAGTGAATAAAATTCCTGAAGAGAAAGATCCAACATACCATTGATCAGCTTATGTATGGTGATTAGATCATATCGCTTCCTACGAGAAGCAAGGGTGCGTAAATTGAAGAGTTTGTTTCTCTCAAGAGCCGATGGAATGTTAGCATAGTTACACCCTTGTATTCTTATCCAGAGCTTTCTTGTAAAGCTATCTTATTGTATCTTGTTGTATGCCGGAACTGTCTTTCAACAAAGGCTAATTTCAACAACTTCTTGTTTTCGTTTAATTTTCTTTAAATTACTGACACATAACTGCGCATATTCATAATTGGCGTGTTACTCGAACCACTTTGAGATGCGCCACGTTATCCGCTTCTACGGTCTTGAAGGAAATTTCGTTGCGTACATATTAGGCAAACACAGTGACTTTATTGCTCTTCCTAGACAAGGTTGGTACTAGTTTACTGACTCCGAATGGAGGCAAGGCCTGGTATCACTTGCTGGGTTATGAATCGATTTTGGATGCCTGCAACAGCACGTCCCTTCCGTATCTCAACGCAAGCTTAAAAGATAGAAAAATCCACCTTACAGTAGATGAAAAATCTGTTTTTTTTTCAGGCGACAACACCAGGAAGCACATTGTGAAGATGACCTCTTAGAAGTTTCGCTGCTTCGGTGTTCATATTTAACTCTGCATATTCTCTGTTTCAGTGAGGATAACCCTACGTTTTAGGGCGCGCGTAGCGCAGTTCCGAGGAGACGCAAGCTGTGGCATCGATTACAGGTTCGGGGTTCGGATTTTCCGCTCAGGCCGTCCACGCCTTTCATCTCTACGAGAGCCGGGTAGCAATTTTATCCGGGGAAGGTTTAAGCTCTGATTGTGTATCGGCTGGCCACCACAAGTCATAGGCCAAATACTCATTCAAATTACCCCCACGAAATTCTGTAGACGTCGGGTGCACAGTGCATTCCGAAGAAGAACTGAATGATTGAATGGAGCTGTCCTTTAAGCTTTATCGCTGAATAAACACATAGATCGTTGACATTTTGTGTGTAGATAGCAAACATAGGAAATCTGCAAGCCATTCGATGAACGAACTAAGTTAAAATTATAACATCTCCTCACTTCGCCGATGAGCCACTAGGGCGGTGTTATAGTGAACGAAGTTCTTATGAAGGAAGGCGGAGAAACAAACCATAAAAGTTCATTTTTTACATTTTCATGTCACTGAAATGCATACGAAAGAAAAGATGTTTCCTGAACCAGATAACAGGTTTTGCCTAAGCCTAAGCCTCGAAAACTAGTAGAACTTTCTTATAACCTTCGTAATGAAATGCGCGGAGCATCCCGCAATGGAGCTGGTTTAGAACCACGTATATCCTTCGCCATTATTTTATGCTCGACAAAAGTTGGCACATACGGTTCTTTCATAACAAATGAGGTCCGTTACGCTCTCCGTCACCTTCATCGTCTTCTTCAATATTGCCTAACAATCACTTTGCCGGTGCTCCGCGCCGTTGTCGAGCAATTATACACAGCTGTACGGAAGTATGGAGGTGTACATAGAATGGCGCAAGCGAATTACAAGATTTCCAATGTCACCAGCAGAAATACACGAACCAAACCCTCAATTAGCACTTACTTAGGGGATGCGTTGGCAGGACACTAGCCATGACGAGAGCGCTAAGTGCAAGTTCACGGGTGGTCCAGTCGCTGTCGCCAGGAACGCCACAGCGTCTCACGCCGGGGCCTGGTGACAAAATGGCTGCCACCTGCTTCGATGACTAATCGAATGCGCAGCAACCGCACCACATACGTCCTTATCCTTATCCATGAAAAATGAGCGCTCCTTCGAATCCAACATTGCCGAATCGTTAAAAATCGCGTGATGTATGTTGGCAGCTGCCGCGAGCGCATGTAACATCAGAAACGAACAGCACGAGTGCAGAACGCCATTCTAACGATTACAAAACGATTACAAAACGATTGAACGATTAACGATTATATTAACAATTAACGATTACAAAACCGATGAATTTCCTTGATTTGCTTGGTCACCAAAATCAGCTACTAAACATTAAAAGATAAAGGCTAAAGAACGGCGTTACTCAATCTCTTTCCGGATGCGCCACACATTCTACTTTTACCGGATGTCGTGGAGGATTGCGTATTTGGTCATGCAATGACTTGCGAAGGCCAGTTGATGAACAAGGCAGCGCTCTATCCTCCCAGACAAGTCTGCCAGCAATTCGCGGATCCCGTAAGGATGGGAACCTTGGTTGGCATAGGAGGGAAATCCGAACCAGGAACTTAGTATCGAGCGCACGTGACAGCCGTCTAATCGAAAAGAATGCGTGTAAACCTTTCGAGACTTTGTTGGCACTCCGAAAAGGAGATCTAGTAAGTCATCAGTTTGTGACGTTAAAATTTTTTGAGACCACGAACTTTCCACATTTCTTCGTTCAAATCTGCTTTTTCTTTTTTAAAGTCCTTATACTGAACTCACGATAAGCTACATAGCTAGTGGATAATCGTCTCATTTCCTCCAATAAGGGATATCATTGCGTTGCAGGGACATGGTTATTTTATGTCCAAAGAACCAATTTCATCCGAAAGAAGAGTTTGCCTGACGTAGTGAATCCAAAATTGTGACCAAAGTTAATAATTTTGCAGGGCTATGCTCCAATTCCATATAATGTTTTGCAGAAAATATCCGAACAAGAAACGTACGTACAAGCAAACAAAAGAAACGTAGTGACGATCAAATGCAATGCTTAGCTTGAGAGAATCAACACCAATGAAATCGTGAGGCACTTGGATAACACTATGAGCTGCACAGAATGGGAGAACTGTCTTAGCAGATTATTCAGAACACTCAGTGCAAAGAACAAAAATATTTTCCAAAAAAAAACGAAAACAAAGTAAAGCATAATACTTATGTCGAGATTGTTTTAACGAGGTTAATTTGAAGCTATAAAAATTGATATCGGGCGGCGCAGGCGTTGGCATCCAGTGTAGCTATGGTGTGGCTTCCAGTGAGTGTTCAAATCCCTATCGCGCATCCTTGACGGACAGGAAACCCCCATGAATCCGTCCTTACTTCCAATCGTACTAAGGCGAGCACTTCCTACACTACTTTACCTCTCAGCGATGCTTCTTTAGAAACTGAAAGGGACCACCGCACTAATAGTGATATAACTAGATAAGAAGACAGACGAAACACATTAATGAACAAAACGTAAAAGACCTATGTGTCCCATATCCATGCGTCTCTAACCTTGACCCCAGTTTCTCATGTTTCTTTGTGTATTCCCGCCATTATGACTCATCACGCATTTGAATTTGAATTGAATTTTGAATCTGGGAAAGATCTCGAAGCACCTCCCGCGCTCCTGCCAAGGGCGCCAAAACAGGCATAAAAGGCTGTCCAGACTTGTAATAGAGTTCATTTTCTCCTTTGCCGTGTACCGTATTGTTTTGTTTTCCGTTTCTCACTCGTCTCATTGTCGTTTCCGGATAACATGCCTCATTTTCCGCGTTTGTCAGCCCTGTCGACCCGGTCGCATCAGGGTCAGTATCGAAAGAAGGAGTCGCAAGGTCCGCCTAGGAACGGCACATGTGATTGTTTAACACGTCTTTTTTATGTAGAGCTGAGTATGCTCTTTCACTACTCATATCTTTGCTAAGAAAATGTTATTCCTTCATGTATGTCTTCAAAATAACAAAACAGTAACATCTTTCTCAAACCAACTGAGTAGTGTTGATGAGTAGTTTTTACATCCCTCGTCAGTGATCTAAAGCAGAAATTGTTTCGTTTTTCTCACTGCTTAAGCAGATGCGAAGGCTTTTTTCTTTTAGACTGAATGGCACCGACAGTGAGCGATCACGATCGGAAAGGCGAGTAGCTTTTGGAGGTGTCGTGGTTCTTCCAGAATGTCAGCTCTTATTCGCCAGTCATCTACATGAACATTGTTCGTAATTTCAACTTCTCCTTCTTCTTCAACGTTTGTCCCGCGTCGATGCGGGGTCCGCCCTTCTGGTGTCGTGACGCCACCTTTCCCAATCCTGCGCTTGATCAGGGTGGACGCCAGTTACCTTCATGTCCATGTGTAACGTATCCGACCAACGCTGCTTTGGGAGTCCTCTAGGCGGCTTTCCTGACACTTCCATCTCAAGGGCTATCTTGCGGACGCTGTCTTCTTTCCCACGCTGAAGGTGGCCGTACCATCGTAGGTGAGCTCCGCGCACCTTGTCCGCTATCGGCGCGACACCAAACTTCTGCCGAATGACATCGTTTCGGATGAGGTCCATGCGTGTGGCTCCTGCCCTCCAGCGCAGCATCTTCGTCTCCATGACACTGAGGCGCATGACATGACATGACATTGTTCATAACTTCAACACTCCTAAAATATTTTATCTACGCTACTACTTTTCATGCATCAATGTCACGATGGTCCGATATGCACGCTTTTCTGCAACGAGGCTTTCAGAGACCTGGATTCCTTCCTACTAACTAATAACGGTCTTCTTTCCAACCAACAGGGCGCCTCGTTTACGTGTTCACAAGACAACAAGAAGCAGTGCGAGAGGGGATGGAGAGGTCCGTTCTGCAACGAGCCGCAGTGCGACCAGAGCTGCGGTCTTGGAACTTGCACCGCGCCGAACAGTCGCAGGTTTTTCCTAGAACTTGTGCACCGAGAGCCCATATTTAGAAGACGCACTTCAGAAGCAGTGCTCTAGCGTTCAAATTCAGAAGACGTGCCATTTGAGGCAGTGGCTCTTTTTTTCTTGCAGCACATAGAGAAAGTAGTACATACAACACCGCTCCTAATTCGTAAATATCGACGCTTTCCGACGGATTTTTCCATCGCAAACCGTGGCACACGCATAACTTTGCTCATAGCTTAAAACAAAACTTACACCAAACAGTAAGGTCTTCAGCTTAACCGGTTCCATGCTGATATCAGCGGCCGGCCCAACCCCGTATCACGGGTGGGTGCTGATAGACCTGGGGGATATCGCGGATGTTACGTGCGGTCAAACAGCACCGGTGGTGTAAGGCGAACATCGCTGCCCGGAAAGCAGAAGATGCGGGTTCGAGTCCCGCCTGGCGCAAGAGTTTTGATCGCAACAAAACATCCTGTAACAACATTACACCAAACATTTCTCGCTTTAGTGCCAATACACTGGAATGTGAAAAGATTAATTTTGCTAAAAGGTAACCTATTTTAGACACCTTTCCCTGGAGCGTTCACTGATTGTTTTTTGTCCCCTCCGAAGTTCACGCTAGTGTTTTCTCAGGAATTTCAAAAATTGTATTTTTGTCATCAAATTCGTCTTCTGCATGCTGTAGCCGTCAGAATGATAGTAAGTTCCAGAAAAATAACAACTGAATCTGCTCCGCAGAAAATACGAGGAGCGTGCTCTTCACATTTTGGCCTTCATTTCGCCAGACAGAGATCTCTCTTATATAGAACTGACCTAAGTAATGCATGAAAAAGGGCTTTCTTTCGCTTTTGTTCTGAACCGCGTTCCGGTTCAGAAATCGCCGCTCACTCCGCCCATCTATCAGAACTCTTAAGCGGGGGTGCAGAGGATGCGGCTCTGGCTGTCTGGCTCGCCAAGCGGCAAAAGTCGGATGCACCCCTGATGCGCGAGGAGGCCGTTAGTTGGATGTTAGCCGATCGATCGGAATCCATGGAATCTCTACTTCAAATCAAGTCAAGGCAAGAAGCTAAAGAAGAACAAGCGAGTATTTTGGAAGACAAATACATATACCAGCCAAGCTCAAGTTGAATATTCTTGGTCATCCAATGGTCGATTGCATAATGGGCAAAATGGTCCATCACAATATGGTCGATTGCAGAATGGTCGATTTCATAGCTAGCGAAACGGTCGATTGAATAAATCGGTAGTAGAATGATTGGTTGTATTGGTAGAAGAATAAACGGTTATTAGGAAATGTTGTTCGAAAATAAATTGAGCGTGAAAGACTCAAAAACTTTTGTCAAAATAAACCTCACAACTTCAACAAATGTTCAAGTTGTATAGCTTTAAATCCTTGCCTTTCTTTTTACAGTAAGTGATTCCTGTACATTTAACGAACTATAACTGCTTAGGGTATATAGTAGTGGGCTAGGTTTGCTTCCTTATATTCTATTCGTAGGCATCTTCAAGATGCTGGTCATAGAAAAGCTCACTTCACTCTTATTCTCTATCTTCAAGCATCTTAATTTAGACAAAAGATCCGCAATTCCTTTGTTTCCTGGGTTTACTCGGTAGCTCTAGCTTCATTTGGAAAACGGTTGTGCTGCCGATGTTAAGCACAACGAGAGCTTTCGATCGGTGTAACACCATAGAAAATTAGACGGATCGTTATTTTGCCGCTTTCGTCCCGGCTGAATCCTGAGATCGCTGGTACTTGACCCGAACCAGCGCTCTACGGCTCGACCCACGCTTGCACCTGGGTGCGAGCTCAGTGGTACTGCGCTCTATCGAGAAGGTAAAAAGACGGCCCTGAGCTACATTTTCTTGGGAACCTATAGCACTACATTCACTTTAGGCTTCAAATATAAGACTTTTAACATTTTCCAAAGGAATGGAAACTTTAGTCGGCCTTTAGCCTTTGTATGCTAGAGACCACATACCTCTAGCATACCAAGGGAGCTGTTACATCTGATTTCGTACTGCTGTTCTTCCTCCAAAAATTACATGATACTTTGATATTCTGAATTAATAAGTATATACTAGAAAATACGAGAGCGAGAAGGTCCATTTACGGGCTGTGAAAGATTATGATAGTATGCCAATTCTTCCAAACATGACAGATTGGATGAAGAAGAGGAGTTCCTGTGGTTGAAATTTGGGATATTGAAATCGCTATTGGTCACTGTATGAAGCTTGCAAACTATAAATGAATCAAAACCTTACTAAGCAAATCGTTTTGTAAAGGGGCTCTACATAAGACTACGTATTAACCTAAAACGGCTTCCTTGATGCATAATGCAATGAATTTCGTAAAAATTATAAACGGATTCCTTCCGCACTAAAGATGTTGAAAGCATTTGGTTCAGTAGCAGCATTACACCTCCGCTATATTTTGAGGTATATCACATCCTTGAATCTCGTACTACTTGGAGTGCATCATGGTCCAATGAATTTTAGCAGTTTTGTTCCACTACAAAACACTTTCATTAAAGGTTTATTTCCATCTGAATCTGAATATGTTACGAAATATCTTTAAGCGAATAGATGAAAAATACCCCGGCTTTATTCCTCAATTGACTATTCCCTCTTACCTTTGCAGCGAAATAATTTAATTTATATTGTCTTCACATCCGTCACATTTCCATTACGTTCAAAGCCAAGATCGGTTTCCGGATTTTTGGCTTACTATTTCTCGTCGTCTACTGGCTCCAAGGGTGTCCATCTCGTCCATCCAGCCAACCATAGCAGGCAATTTCTGTCTAAAGTGTAGGATGAGTCAGCGGGGACGTTGGAGCAGCCGTGGCGTATTATCCGTCAGATCCGCCAGAAGTTCGCCATCCTCCGCCGCATCCCTCTTTTACACCCGCTTTTAGAGAATCCCTGGCAATTCTCAGTGAATTATCGTGAACGTGGGTACACGACGCTCCCGAGGCCAAGGTTTATGTTACAAATTGCATTCTATGGCTTTGTTTTATATGAAATTATTAGACGCGAAAAAATTTTAATATTTTTTGTTATTATTTTTCAGCTTACTGACCACGTTTCCTCTATTACTCACGTTTTTCACGACTCAAACAACACATTTTCTTCTCAAACGGCATAACTCGTGGTCAGTAAGTTTATGACGAACGTTGCGTGCAGTCCATAAGATTTGTTTTGGTGTACAGGCCCCCCCAATTCATGCTCTGAGGATGATGACCGCTTAATTGATCGTTTGATGGAACTGTGTATCTCAAGGAGTAACACAATATTACTTGGTGATTTCAATCTTGACATCGACTGGTGTCTACGTCTACCTAATGCGAAAAACGCAGCATCAGCTAAGTTTTTAGTGTTTTTCATATGTCTTGTAATAACTCAGCACGTAACCGAACCAACTCGAAATAACTCTATTTTGGACATTGTGCTGACTTCCGCACCAATTATTGAGAATCTTTTAGTATTTCCACCATTTGCAGCATCTGATCACAACTGCTTATCTTTCAATGT
>CANDYH010000037.1:100223-122658 GCA_947396885.1 Heligmosomoides polygyrus polygyrus | reverse complement strand
ATCCTTTCCTGGCTCATTCGATAGAGCTCTAAATTCTAATATAGGAGATGGTATGGTTCAGAATGTACGTACATCTAGAAATCTATCTGCGATATAAATAAAACGCGGGTGCAAATGGCGCGATTGGCACGGGGAAGGGTTTTTCTTGCACTACGGATTGATCCTATTTCTGGTTTGCATCCAGGCTAACTATGTCTCTTCGCGACTTGCGGTACTATTATATATTTAATATAATAGTACCGCAATATATTTAATATAATTATATTTATATATTATATATTTAATATAATAGTAATAGTATATATATTATATATTTAATATAATAGTAATAGTAGTATTGTTTATATCAGAATCAACTACGAGGCATGCTTCCAGGCTACTGATGTGTACTCTACCATCTCCTGTACTAGAATTTCAAGCTCTATTGAATGTTCCAGAAGGGAACCCTGCCTCAACAACCCTTAAAGCGATTTTTTTCAGGCGCTGTTTATTTTTCGCTAAATATCGTTTTTTTAGGCGGGTGTAGCGCAGTCGGAGGAGGCGCGACTGTCGCATGCACCCGATACCAGGTTCCTGGCTCGGATTTCCCGCCCAGGCCAACGAAGCCTTCCATCCCTCCGGGGTCGGCGAATTGGTACCAGACTTGTCTGGGAAGGAAGAAGCGCTGGCTTGTTCATCGGCTCACAACCGCAAGCCATTGTGTGGCCAATTACGCATTCAGCTCGCTTCCACGACATTCCCGTAGAAGTAGGATGCGTGGCGCATCCCAAAATGGATTAAAAATGTACGTACATCTAGAAATCTATCTGCGATATAAATAAAACGCGGGTGCACATGGCGCGATTGGCACGGGGAAGGGTTTTTCTTGCACTACGGATTGATCCTATTTCTGGTTTGCATCCAGGCTAACTATGTCTCTTCGCGACTTGCTGTACTGGGACATGGCGCGTGTATCGTACTCGTCTAGGATGGACGTGGCTAACTGACTTGTCATTTGGGATCACCCGCTTGATGAGTGAGTTAGTCACCTCCGGTAGCAAGTACGGTACACGCACCGTGGAACTCTCGATTCGTTTTTTTTAAATCACGTTCCCAATCGTGAAGTGCTGAAACAACGCCTACATTCCAAACTGAAAGATATTATCTTGGCAGGGGTCCATCACTGTCTCTAACCGCCAGAAGGCTACTAAGTCTTGTTCGGACTTCTTCACATAGACTTTCCAGTGTTGGAGCGATGCAACGAATGTGGGCATTTCGTCCCATAGCAGCGAAGGACTTGTTTTCTATCTCTCCGCCGACTCATGTTACGTAATCAACGCTCTTCTTTCAAGTAACGCTTCATACGAAATATTCCATCGGATCCAGTGTCCATCAAAAAATGAAATAAATGCGCGCATTCCCAAAAGTGTGATGAAGTCATGGACCGCCCACTGCGAAAACGCGGTGGTCTGGCGAAGTTGTACAAATGCTTGTGTAGATTTCGAAGAGACGAATCGAACGATACCCACCGTTTCCCAAAAAACACTCAAACTAGAGGAATTGTGAGCACGCAACGGTTTTCGACGGCTTGCGACCAACAACTCGTCCGCGACCGTCCTTCGCAATGGAGCGCAAGTTTTCAATTTCGGCCACTTCCATAGCTTCATATAAACAATGTATACCGTACGATAGAGCTCGAGCTCCTGACCTCAAATATATCGTTTGTTTTCGAAATTAATGAAATTTAGGCGAGGTATATCAAAAAGACGCAAAAGCCGGGAAAACGCGGCTTTTTCGGGATTTGATTAAAAGATTTTATTGATTTATTGATTTATAAGATACGGCCATAACTGAAGCTATAGCGACGTATCATTAGGATAAGTACGATTTTAAATAGAAAGGAAATGTTTATGAGAAAAGTGAAGAGGGTGCTAGTTTGAAAGTAGGCTAGTCCTATGTTTATTCCAGATCCAGCAGTTTTATGGGATCCATTCTAGCGCGGGGGGGGGGGGGGGGGGGTGGGAGTGGGGGTGCACCGTGAATGTGTGCAATATTTCGTTTATTCTCTGGATCGTTGTTAGTAAAATTTCGGTCCCGGTCTGCCTTTTTAAAGGGAGCTTTAGGCGGAATATCAAAAAGGTGGCGTCTGTCAACTGTTGTTGAACTGCTAGTGAGGTTGTCTAGCCGGTGGAACAATTTCTTCTCATCCTTGTCTGGCACTCACAAACTCACAAACTTTTTGTTTCTTTAATATCTGCGTGGCTACCACCACGCTGTGAATAAATAAATAAATAAATAAAACAGTAGCAAGGTCTGTTCCATTTTCGTAGCGTTCTTAAACCTATCGAGTAAGGGGCGATAAATATTTACTATGCATCTCCCAGGTGCAGTGGGGCTTCATGCCTGAGAGGTCCACCACAGACGCCATCTTCATCGCTCGTCAGGTGATGGAGAAATATCGGGAGAAACGAAAACCCTGCTACCTGGCATTCCTGGATCTGGAGAAGGCCTACGACAGGCTAGCTCGGACCGTAATCTGGAATTCCCTTCGAGGGAGGGGTGTCCCGGAACGTCTGATCACGGTCATAAGGGACATGTACGAGGGCTCGAAAGCGGCGATACGAACTCCACACGGGGTGACAAGGAAAGTGGACATCACAGTGGGGGTACACCAAGGGTCGGCTCTGAGCCCGTTCCTCTTCCTGCTGACGCTTGACTCTATAGTGAACCACCTTGAGAAAGGCCCTCTCAGAACGATCCTCTACGCTCCTATCGCCCTAGTAGCCGACAACCAGGAGGAGCTGGAGGAGAAGGTGCAGCTGTGGCAGAGAGCCCTTGCGGACAACGGCCTACGGCTGAACGTGAAGAAGACGAAGTTCATCAGCTCTGAACACTGCGCTGGATCGATCCTAGACTGCCAAGGGGAAACGATCGAGAAGGTGGAAGAATTCCGCTACCTCGGAAGTGACCTATCCGAGGAAGGAAGTGTGGACCAGGCGGTCAGGAGTCGGATAAACGCAGCCTGGCCCAAGTGGAGGGAGTCCACAGGGATCCTCTGCGACCGTAGATGCTCCAGGACGCTCAAAGGCAAGCTCTATAGAACAGTTGTAAGACCTGCCCTCCTCTACGGCAGTGAGTGCTGGGCCCTGGGTAAGGCGCAGGAGCGGCAACTGCACGCGGCAGAGATGAGGATGCTGAGGTGGGCATGTGGATGGACCCGTCGGGACAGGGTGCGAAACGAGGATGTTAGGGCAGTGATGAAGACTGCCCCGATCCAGCTGAAGATGAGGGAGCAGCGCCTAAGGTGGTACGGACACGTCCTCAGAAGGCCAGAGAATCACCCCGTAAGGTTAGCCCTAGATTACGAGGCACCCGGAAAGCGTCCGAGAGGAGCCCCTAGGAAAAGATGGAAGGACGTCATCAAGAGAGATCTAGCCGAAGTCGGCGCCACGGCAGATGACGCTCTTGATAGGATGAGGTGGCGACAGATCACAAGAACAGCGGACCCTGCGACTGCGCGGGACTAAACGCTCAGGAGAAGAAGAGAAGGTATGGTTCAGATCAATCCCAATTTCTGGACTGCCAATGCAAGCCGTCTGAGCCTCCTATCCCTCTATCGACGTAATCACACCAAATCTGGTCGACCTACAGGCTCCTGTGGTTGGCTGGGTCACCATCGCCTCCGTGGCGAGAGCTGTCTGGCTGAGTGCGAAGCGGCTGGTGTCACCGCGGGAGTCGACTCTAATTGTCTCCGCCGGCCCTGTCCCGCGCCTTTGCCCGCTCCGCTTTCAGGCAGAACCTCCCTCACCCCAGTTTGTACAATACATTTTATTTATATATTCGAATATTGCAAAAAAATTTAACTTTTTGCGCAATCTCCCTGTTTGGTACGAAAAGTATGAAGTTTGTACGTAGAAGCGTGCTGGTAACAAGGGCTTGATTTAGCCTAAAAAACCGTTTTCAGCAGTTTGCTCAACTGAGCCTAGTCACCTAGTAACAGCTCCCCGAGTGCGATCAAGCATATCCATGGGGATTCGCTTCTTCTTCTACCGAGCGCTTATGTCCTACACAGTCGCAGAGAATATTGTGGTGATTCAAAATAGATTCGTTTAACAAATTTTCTAGTTTGATTTGAAGAAACACGCTAGGTGGCTTGGAAAGTGCCTCGATTAAAAGATGAGTGGAAAACCTAGACAGGTTTTGAAAGACTTAGCTTGAAAAAAATATCTAGCTTCTTTTCGTAGCCATCCAGTTCGCATGAACATTGTTCTGTTAAAAGGAAATGGTCTGACAGCAAATACGTATACTACCGGTTGCAGTGGAACGGGTTCCTGCCGAACTACACCACCAATGTGCACAATCTTGGGGGTGGTAGGTCGAGCAAATTCAAGGAACTCGTCCGAATTCGACAGCAGGTAGTTCATTTTTGATATATAGTCGACGTCATCGACAGACACACCGTACCGGCTCCATACCTCCTGAAAAGAATGTTTGTGCAGTGACTAAACATGCTTAATGCGATGGTTGATTGCAAAGGATGTCATCAAAACGGTCCGAAACTTCAGCCCTGGAGGTGATCGAGGTCGCTGAAGAGTAGTCGATGAATGCTTCGTATTTATAGTATCTGCAAGCATTTTCGTATCCACGCCCGGTTATAATGAAATGGTGACTCTCGGAATATTTCGTAGCATTCAAAAATGTTGGATTTTTTTTTCAGCGTGGCGTCATAGTAACGGACAACTACGTGTGAATTTATAGTTGGTTGACTCAATCCTTTCTGAGTAGTAATCAATATCTAGGATAGCTCTCTCTTCGTGACCCTTTCCAACTTGTCCCACTCGACGTAGTTAAGGAATTCATTCTGCGAAACCATGACATATGTAGATGGCAGCTGCAGTTGATGATGAGAAGTTATCACTTCGGCGAAGCCGTGGAGAAGCCGTCAGGCTGGCAATAAATATCTCACTCAAAAAGGTGATTTCTTCCTGAGAGATCCTGCTGCAACCTGAGAGGCAAATGTTCATGTCGAATCCATGTTGCCCTCCTCCGCGATTTTGTTTACCAAATGGACCAAATAACGGGAAAATCCGATCGTAAGACAGGTTGTACCTAGTGACAGGTGCCGCAGGTGATTTTTAGAACTTCTGAATACATGCCGTCTAGCGATTAGGGAATGACTTGCCTTGTACTTCGATGCAGTCGCAAGTGATATGAGATCTGCTATAATACTGATGACGAAGTTGGTAGTCCTCTCGAAGAAGTCCATTCTATCTTGTAGGGCAAGACGAAAGCTGCAACGAGGTACATCGTCTTTCGGCAACCAGTGGATTCCATACCATTCAACTGACTAATTATTTTTACTCCGCAAGCACTTTTTGAGGTCGTGGAGACGTTTCCAAAAAAATTGGTTCATAGAAAGATTTGTAGAATATGCGAACTGTCAAGGAGCAATACTGGGAAGTTTCGGCACGTCGAAGAATTGGCCAATGGAGTCCAAGATGCCGAGTGCTGACGTTGCAATCATGTAACCAACACCTATCTTCTGAAATTGCGTCTAACTGTTGGATTTTCTAAAATCAGTATGTCAGCGTTAAATATCGGAACATTGGGCATTGTTAAAAAAGACAACTTGGAGAAAAAAGTTTCTCAGTGGTCATATGAAAATAAATCAGAGCACTCATTTTTCGTGGTTTATTCTTAACCCAATATCAGCGCATCGTACGCATTGCTATTCCCATCACCTGTTTTAGCATGTTTGAGAGCGATTTGGACCGAAGAAAAGGAAACTTGGAGCCTCACCTTAAACTTTTGCAATGGAACAATTTCTTGCAGGATAACAGGCGTAGAGGATAGGGAGCTGTGTAGAACAGGCGTAGAGGATAGGGAGCTGTGTCCCTTTCTGAGCTGCATAACGCTGTGCGTTGTAACTGACTTTTCGTGGGGTGATAGTCGTTAGTCCCGACTCGGATGCGCACTGACGATGCCGACAGTGCCTGTGGTGCCAATTAGCGTCGACTCGCACCGTGCCACCCGCCGCTTCGCGACGATCTCCAAGGCAGCCCTCGCCGCCCTGCGATGGTGACCTAGCCGAGCAGGGAGCCTGCAGATCGAGCGCGACCCCGCTGAGGACGAAGTTTACAGACCGACCAGATTTACAATTACAGCGGATAACTTATTTAAAGGGTTTACAAAGGCAGTGCAAAGAGTCGTACTGGTGCGAGACCTACATACTTTCACATCAGAATTTCGAGCTCTAGCTGATGGACTGTACAAGGACACTTAAAAATTTCTCTATAGAAATATTTTGACGCAGGCTTCGAGACAAAGGCTTCACGAACAATTAGGCACGAAATTCGTAGACTTTATAATAAAAATTTTATGGTCTACCTGAAGGGCTGTTCAAGAATGCTTAAAAATTTCCCTGCAGAGACATTTTGGCGAAGGCCTCCAGATAAAGAACACAACAATCCATTTAGTAGAGAGCCTTCCTAGGAGAATCCTGTTCTAGTTTTTCATAGTATTCCTCAGGTTTTTCTAAGATCCTCGTCATCTTTATGAACCTTTGTGATAGCCAGCAGGATATTTCTCGAAACTAAGACTGAATAGGTCAGGGTAAAAATTCATGGTAATTGAATTTTATCACACAACACATCAAATTGTTCTTCCAGTGGCATGCCAGTAGAATAAAGTTGCATCCTTCATGAATGAAGGAAAACTTCTGAGTAAAAGCGCCGTTATTTTAAGCATCAGTAATCATTTAGCCTCCAAGTCTATGCTGCCTGGAAAAGCTTTTTTTGCATTGTTTGTGCTGTCTTTATCTAGAGGTTTTTCCCAAAATGTCTCTACAGGAAAATTTTTAAGCATTATTGTAGAGTCCTAGACCATGAAATTACAAAGCTAGACCAAGGTAGACCATAAATTTTTCATTATAACGTCTACGAAATTCATGCCTAATTGTTTGAAGCCTTTAGCTTGAAGCCTGCGTCGAAATATCTCTACAGAGGAATTTTTAAGCGTTCTTATACAGCCCATCAGATAGAGCTTGAAATTCTGATGTGAAAGCATGTAGGTCTTGCACCAGTACGACTCTTTACACTGCCTTTGTAAACCCTTTAAATAAGTTATCCGCTGTAACTGTAAATCTGGTCGGTCTGTAAACTTCGTCCTCTGCGGGGTCGCGGTCGACTGCAGGCTCCCGTGCTCGGCTAGGTCACCATCGCACGGCGGCCAGGGCTGCCTTGGAGATCGGCGCGAAGCGGCGGGTGGCACGGTGCGAGTCGACGCTAATTGGCACCACAGGCACTGTCGGCATCGTCAGTTTTTTTTTCGTGCAGCCCCCACTCGCTCGTATGAGAGCAGGTTCTATCATTTTAAGGAGATGGGAGCTTTACTCAGTGATTAGTTTCACTAAGGAAGCTGCGCGCAGAAATGTTACAAATCGGAGGAGTGAGAATGTGTACGAGAACAATACAAAAGATATAGTCGTTCCAAAGAAAAAGCACTTCGAAACGCAACCAAAGGAATCGTTTTACAGCATGTACAGGGTGCGCAAAAATGACCCGCAAAAAGATATCACAGTGTAACTTCAAAACAAATGTGGATTTGATAACGAAACTTAACGCATAGCTTCTTTATTCCCTTACTAATACAAGTGTATCAGAGCCATCCGAAGTGGCCTCCTTTCATACGAACACAAGTCCTCAGACGAGTAGCGAACGCATCACACGTGGCGCGGAGGTAGTTGTCGCTCATTTCGTTCCGTGCTTCAGTCAAGGAAGCTTTCAGAGAAGCCAAGCTTGCGTGTCGAGTAGAGTAAACCTTGCTCTCTATAACTTACCAGACAAGGAATCGAGAGAATTGAAATCCGATGAATTCTAAGGCCAGTCTTCGTGCGCAGTAAAATCTGGTAGCTCACGTTTGCACCACTACTGCGTTGTCCTCGCCTTGCCCAGGCGTAGAGTCCTGCTGGGAGCACCATCTGTCATTACCGAAGTCTGCATCGACCCAGGGCTCCAACGCGTCCTCCAAAATCGTTTTCTAGTACTCATCCTTGTTAATTTTGTCGCCGGATTCGACAAAAACTAATGGGGACTTGCCGTTTGAAGTAATCGCACCACAAACCACAACTGAAGCCGGATGTGCCGTTCTACAGCCCAGTTTCCCCTCGAGGATAGCAGCTCCAACATTCTGTGAGAGAATGCGATCGTTTCCAAGACTCACCGTGGGTTCCAGAGTGAAGACTTTCTCATTAGAAAAAAACGATCGCGCAGTGCGTGCCATTCACGAGCCACTACAGCAAGTTCTGAGTACTTATGTTCGTAAGAAAGGCAGCCATTTCGATTGACTGCGATACATTTTTATTACTAAGCGAATAAACAAGCTACTTGCTAAGTTTCGTTCTCAAATCCGTATTTGTGTTAAAGTTACACTGTGATATCTTTGTGGGGTGATATTTGCGCACCCTGTATTTGTGACTTCAGTGGCACGACCAATAATGGATATAAGGCCAATCTGCCTTCAGTGTGTATCAAAGTTACTATTTGTGAATGCAAGGTTAAGGAGAACAAAAAAAAATTCAGGTGTTCAACCAAGGAGTTGTCTTACGACAAGAACAAGGGAAGATGTGCAGAAATCTTTTTTAAGGAGTGCTGGTTATATCGTTGCCTAGGGCAGCGCTTTGGGAACAGTTTACTCTGCATGCTGCTAACCGCTTTATTTTAACCTACGTCGAAAATTCCGAATCCACAGGTGCCCAACATCTCCGTAATTCCAACGTCGAAATGCTCCCTCATTAAAGTCTGCATAGTGTGATTATCAGCCAGAAGAACTAAAACACATCGGTTAAAATATGGCAAACCAGACATGTTAGTGCATATTATTGTTGCTGAAATTTTTCCGAAAAAGGTGCAGGTAGTAATGACTTTTAAAGAAGTTTTCCCTGAAGCCTGTTTCCATCGAACATGCGTACAAAATTTGAATTCCTAACCATTCACGGACTGCTTTGTACTTTTAAGAGAAAAGAAGATTTGCTCTTTCTAGGCTATTGTGCTCCCGAAGACAACGTAATATCCTTAGACAACTACAACATCTTTTTTTACGAGAAATACATTCTAATATCTTTATCTAAACGTTGAGGTATAACTTTGTCAAAAATAAAGTCCACTGCAGCAGCTCAAGGAAGCAGGATTCCTGACAAGGAAAAACTGTTTGCTGCTAATTTCCAACGGCTCTTTTAGGATGAGGGTGGTTAGAAAACAAAGGAAGACCCGGATGTCTTCGTCGGGGAAGGAGCGCTCACGAATAAACAAAAGCTCAAACTCGCCTCCTGTGCTCTCAAAAGAGAAAATTTATGGGAGTTGTAAGAAGGTGCAATCTATTAATAAGTGATCGCATAAAGAGTTGTCTAGAATCCACTTGTAGACCTGACCCCTTGAGAATGGGGTGAAGATTCAATACATTCAGTGCAATGTGTGTTACGGAAGCCGGTCGAGGTCAGAGAGAGATGGGAGGAGTACTTCAAGGAACTCCTGAACGAGGAATTCCCTCGTCGGGAGGCCGAGGAAGAACAACCAACGGAGGGACCCATCCCACCCTGGACGCAAGAAGAGGTTCGCAAGGCCATAGGGAAGATGAAACTCGGAAAGGCAGCAGGGCCTGACGGTGTGCCAGTAGAGGCTTGGAAGGTGCTCGGGGGCTTCGGAATCAACTGGCTGACGCAGTTCCTCAACAGAATCACGAAAGAAGGTAAGATGCCGAATGACTGGAGGAATAGCACCATAGTCCCCATCTTCAAGCAGAAGGGAGACGCTTCCGAATGCTCCAACTACCGAGGGATCAAACTGATCTCACACACGATGAAGATCTACGAACGACTGGTCGACTCAAGGCTGAGGGAGATGGTACCTATCTCCCAGGTGCAGTGGGGCTTCATGCCTGAGAGGTCCACCACAGACGCCATCTTCATCGCTCGTCAGGTGATGGAGAAATATCGGGAGAAACGAAAACCCTGCTACCTGGCATTCCTGGACCTGGAGAAGGCCTACGACAGGCTAGCTCGGGCCGTAATCTGGAATGCCCTTCGAGGGAAAGGTGTCCCGGAACGTCTGATCACGGTCATAAGGGACATGTACGAGGGCTCGAAAGCGGCGATACGAACTCCACACGGGGTGACAAGGAAAGTGGACATCACAATGGGGGTACATCAAGGGTCGGCTCTGAGCCCGTTCCTCTTCCTGCTGACGCTTGACTCTATAGTGAACCATCTTGAGGAAGGCCCTCTCAGAACGATCCTCTACGCGGACGACATCGCCCTAGTAGCCGACAACCAGGAGGAGCTAGAGGAGAAGGTGCAGCTGTGGCAGAGAGCCCTCGCGGACAACGGCCTACGGCTGAACGTGAAGAGGACGAAGTTCATCAGCTCTGAGCAGTGCGCTGGATCGATCCTAGACTGCCAAGGGGAAACGATCGAGAAGGTGGAAGAATTCCGCTACCTCGGAAGTGACCTATTCGAGGAAGGAAGTGTGGACCAGGCGGTCAGGGGACGGATAAACGCAGCCTGGCTCAAGTGGAGGGAGTCCACAGGGATCCTCTGTGACCGTAGATGCTCCAGGACGCTCAAAGGCAAGCTCTATAGAATAGTTGTGAGACCTGCCCTCCTCTACGGCAGTGAGTGCTGGGTCCTGGGTAAGGCGCAGGAGCGACAACTGCACGCGGCGGAGATGAGAATGCTGAGGTGGGCATGTGGATGGACCCGTCGGGACGAAACGAAACGAGGATGTTAGGGCAGTGATGAAGACTGCCCCGATCCAGCTGAAGATGAAAGAGCAGCGCCTGAGGTGGTATGGACACGTCCTCAGAAGACCAGAGGATCATCCCACAAGGTTGGCCCTAGATTTCGAGGCACCCGGAAAGGGTACGAGAGGAGCCCCAAGGAAGAGATGGAAGGACGTCATCAAGAGAGATCTCGCCGAAGTCGGCGCCATGGCAGATGACGCCCTTGATAGGATGAGGTGGCGACAGATCACAAGAACAGCGGACCCTGCGACTGCGCGGGACTAAACGCTCAGGAGAAGAAGGAGAAGAAGATGTCGTTGCAGATAGAAAGGGTATTTAGTTCCAAAGCGGTGCAGAATGGATCGCATTGGAACTAAATAGGTTTTCATTTCTCACTTCCTTTAAATTCCTATTATTTCCTTTAGCTTATGGCTCCGGCGATTTCACAACGTGCACTCGAGCAACGCCGTGCTACTGAACTTTTTTCATATAAGTTCTTCAATTGAAGTCGTTATACGATTCAAACTCTCTCCCTGTGGGCAGGAACACAGTAGCACGAGGCATGCCTTACTGAATTTATCATTCATTATCATTTATTACACAAGAAGGTGTCCTCATGTAGATGAGCATAATGAAAGTAGTAAAACAAGGGATACACACACTACCAGTCGAAATGCCGACAAGAAGATAGTGATGCAGAAGTAGGTAGAAAAGAAAGACAAAAAACAAATAACTAACCCATAAAGTGGCAAGAGAATTCAAAACAAATGGCGATATTAATTAATTGATAATTAAACAAACATGGGGGTGTCAAACAGGAGGCATTCATCAGGCGTCCAGATGAGCCTTTATAAGTTTTTTGAAGAAAGAAAGACTGGAAGGGATGTTGACTTTCTCACTAAGGCCAAAGTAATTGGCGAAGATGTGGTTAGTGCAGAAGTATTTCTTGCAATTTAATCTAGCTCTAGATAAGATAGGTTCACAGGAGAGACTCCTGGTGGAAGAAGGTCTCACCCTATCTATAGCATGATTCGCCCGTGCATTATTTTGTGAAACGTCAGCAAGTTAAACTTACGCCTTTTAGAGGCAAGTGTTGGCAAATTGAGATTTTGACTCCTTTAGTGCGCAGATGGTATGTTTTGATAGTTGAATCCTAATCCTATGGTCATGAATTTCCGTGTGAAACTGTTTTGAACCTTCTCTATTTTGCCGTCAACTTTGTCCTTGTATGGGTTAAACACAGCTGTCCCAAATTCTACCAACGACCTAACATATAACTTGTAAGCTTGTAGCAGGATCGCAGAATTCCTCGTAGATAAAGAACGAAAGATGCTGTAGATAGCGACAGATGTCTTGGATATAATGCATTCGCAATGTAATTGGAAGCTAACATCACGTTGAACCTGGAACCCAAGATCTCTGACCTGTTCGACCTTCTCGATTACTAACGTACCTAAACGATGACCATGCGCATTATTCTTACTTCCTAGACACAACACCATGTCGTTGTTGCCAGAGTTCTTTAAGCATTTGTTAATCTTCAAATCATTGACAGACGTAGTCCATTTAACGTCCGTTGATGCAACTTACCCAGGCAACTCATAAGAATAAATATTGAATAGAGTCGGCTAAAGGGCACAACCCTGCGGAACACCATTCAGAACCGGTCTGGGTGCAGAAAAGCTTGAGTTTACGCGCACCATAAAAGAAATATTCGCAAGAAAGGTCTTTATCCAGAGAATAATCTTGGAGTGAATTCCAACAATTTGCAATTTATGGAGAACCAAGTCATGGGGAACCTTGTCGAAAGCTTCACAGAAACCAAATTCAGTACCGGACATGTTCCTTCGTTCATTCGCCGGAAATCCCGGAAAGGTCAATATAGGCCGCTTTAGAACGGTCCAAGCGGCCTTTTTAAATAACCTTTTTAAACATCAAGTACTTGTAAAAAGAAACATATATTTAAGCTCAGCAGCTCAAGCTCTACTTATGACCCATAGATCTTAGTAGAGTTGAACAATGCATATAGGCCCTACAGAATCAACCGAGTGGGCGCGACAACCTGTAGAGCGAGCGAGCGACAGCTTGAAGAGTGAGCGTTTGGGGAGTTTTATTACAAATTTGCAGCCTCCCTGCTCAGGAATTGCCCTAACACTGTTCGACGAGCCTCTGGCGTGCGCCGTGCACAATGCTTACAGGTTCAAACCTATCAATCGAGTGGAAGCGACCGCTTGCAATTTGCACGCGCGGCCGTGTTCATAGCGCAGTAACTCTGTCAAGTCCAAATCGTTTCAGCTGCAACTAGTGGATCTTGTAGGCAGTAAATCGTTGTAGTAGTATGCTAATATGGAACGTTGTAGCTTATAATTAAGTAAAGTTACAGGGGCGCGAATATGCAGGTTAGCCTTGTGTGACACGATTTTTTCGGATTTCAGTCGACCTCTGCAGGAAAACGCGGAGAACTAACGGCCTACAAACGCGTATGCGAGCAGAACAATTAATGTACTTTACGATGACATGCTCACAACTCCCTAGCTTCCTGAAGTGTCTTAGCCCCATCTGCCAATTTAGAGTGGCGGAAGATAGCGGTTAGAGTTTCTTGAGTTCTTGCACACTCAGATTTGAGTTTTCGATACTCGCAATGGTACTGCTCTGTTCAGCGTGAAAAGCGCTATCGAACGGTGTTAATTTCGGCCGATTTTGGAAACATCGATTTTTTGACAATTTCGCATCGAGGACGAGACCGCTTCAGGCCGTCGCCGACGGACGATGACGTCATCGAAAATCGATGTTTTCGAACTTGGCCAAGCTTGACACCATTCGATGAAATTTTTCCTGCTGATTTCAATGGTGTTACTAGGATTATCGAGAACTGTGATCTGGGCGAATAAGAGCGCGGAGAACATGGACCGTTGCTGTGTCAAATAGGACGCAAGGGTGTGTTCGGAGCGCAGTAACTCTGTCGAGATCGAATCGATCTGGCTGCAACTTGTAGATTTTGTAGGCAGTTAAACTTTCTAGTGTGTGCTAAAGAACAGCGATATAGCTTGTGAATGGACGACGTAACAGCGGCGCGAATATGCAGGTGAGGCTTGCGTGACGCATTTTTTTCCGATTTCGGTGGACCACTGCGAGAAGACGCGGCTAGCTAACGGCCTCAAAATGCGTAGGCAAACAGAGCCACTCAAGGTACTTCACGGTGACGGGCCCAGAGCTTCTCATCTGCCTACACTGCCTTAGCCCATCTGCCGTTTTAGGGCCGCGGACTCAGCGGTTGAAGTTTCCTGCGCTTATACTCGGCCATATTTGGGTTTCCGACACTCCCGGTAACACCGTTTTGTAAATAACGATAAGCTCTATCGAATGGTGTCACTCTCGACCAATCTCAAAAAATCGATTTTTTGACAATATCCCATCGAGGACGTGGACATCCTAGGCCGAGCTGCGCGGACGATGACTTCATCGAAAACCGGTGTTTCGACCAAATTTCCTCGTGCAAACTTCGTTCAAAATCGTCTAGGGGTTATTTGGGGCGCTGATTACGAATCGTCCGTTTTTGAAAATTCCGTCGAGTTCGGCAGGTTACTTCCCGTTTGAGGGTGGTCGGGTCAGGGTTCGTACGTTAGGCGCCCGAGTGAATTACGGTAGCGTGTCGCCGCCCCCGATTACGGTAATGTGGCGTGTTGTTGAGTCCGCCTCGGACGAGTTGTAACGGAGGAACAGGAACAAAGCCAAAGCGATGGGAGGAATTGACATCACCACCATCACCTGATTAGCCGACCAAAATGGATAAGGCAGAAGCGGAGCGTCTGTCTTTTTCTCTTCGCCTGAACTCGAAAACAAAATCTCCTGGTACGTTTGCAGCATTATAGTTGTTGTTATTCCTGGTTATGTCCGTGTCATTAACAGTGAAATTCCCATTACTTACCCTTCCATTAGAAATTTAACGCTGTCGCAAGTGGGTGGTGCCAGTCTCTATTTCTGCAAACCCAAGTGTTTACGATAGTTCGGTTAGTTGCCGCGGTTTCGAGATCACCTCATTTGACGAAATGAGCAGTGATTTTTCAACGCTTCAACTGTACGTTTGAATTCTCTAAGCATACGCCACTCTCAGCCTCTGTCGCACTACAGTGACTACGGCAAGTGTCGGGTCACGGTTTACAGGTACACATCAAAGGTGTAGCGCCGTGTGATGCTATCCTGCTTAATGTTCCTTTAAGAATCCTACGACGCCATATGGAAAGGGAGTTTCGATAGAATACGTGCCGGACCACCTTGCGCTGAATCCGGATGAGACGCGTTTTCTCCAGTATCAAATAGCGGACATGCATATGTATATACCACTTGGAAAAAATCATTAGAGTACGCAAATTTCCTACTGCTATATGATACGCGGTCATTATACATAGGACTCCAGAAAGCGTGCGAAAATGAGCTGGACACGGTGATTGCGGATGGCATTTTTTCAATGCATCCCAATCAGCGTGAAAAGAAAGGGCAGCTGTATACAATCCACGGCGTATGTAACGGCAAGGTAGCTTTAACTGTTTACTGAAAAGCCCAATTTTCAAATAGTATTCGTTGCAGGTGAATGTCCCTCTACTGTACGCAATCACAAACAACAAGACTGAGTTCATATATACAAGAAACTAGACTATGCTTAAAGGTGATGAACATCACGTCTTTTCCAGCACTGTATCCCATCTCTCATGAACTGTTGTTTAGAAGTCATCGACAGCACCACGGACCACGACTTCAATCCACGGATATTACTGGACTTCGAACGGGCATCGATAAAGGCTGCCAATAGTGTTTTTCCAGGAGGCAGGGTTGAGGGCGCATTCCACCTCGCTCGTTCATGGAATAGAAAGCGCGACGAGTTGGGCCTACGAAAATTTCTAAAGGGGAACGAGCGAAGTAGGAGGGTGAGGAGGTGGTGGAATATCTTGAAGGGAATTTTGTTTCTTCCTCCTCACCTGCACGAGAAGGTACTCGTGACAGAAAGAACAGAGAGACCTGTACGCAGCCATCACCCTGCCTACCAAGGCTGTCGGGCTTTTCTCGAATATTTACAGGTAACATGGTTCGATGGTCCCTTCGCCGGAATGTGGAACAAGTGGGACAAGGACATCCTGAGGACAACCAATATTGCAGAGTGCTACCACAGGTTCACAATACTTGGCTTCAACTCCTATATTTGTGCCCCAGGTTCCGTGTCTTTCAGTACGCTGACGAGAGTGATGAAAAACAGAAGGCCGCCTTTGCGGGATCTCCTGGAGTACCTACATGGGCAAAATGTGAGAACTTTTGGACTACTCCTGCACCATGAAGAGGTAGATAAAACTAGCGGAAGTTGAAAAACAGATCACCAAACCTGCACCTTTTGTAGTATCCTGCCGCAGAAATCCGCCTCAGACCAAAGGATCTACGTCGGCGAGAAAAGGTTAGGAGGGAAATGGAGCGGTTCCGAAGTGGATTGTTCGATCCTGCATTAACGGATCGTTCTGTAAGGCGCTATTGTAAACGTATGTCTAGGTTTGTTAGTAACAAGTCAAACTTGTAAATATTAGCTGTCCCACCTTGTTCGTAGAACGTGGTGATTTGAAGTGTATTATCGTATTAGTGTCTTGTACTCTCATAATTTGTTATGTACATTCAGGTATATAAATAAAGTTTCGAGTCCGTTATGAACCTCCTCAGTTATTTAATTACTCATAAGAACCTGCATTTTCGACATTTCCTTAGCATGAGTCCTCCGGAAATAGTCTTAAGTGGTATCCTGGCCGTTCCACACGCTTGTGATCTTAGTCAGGATGTGCCAAGAAACAGAGACATCTCCTCCTACACTATGAGTGACGTACTGAAGGGTTTTGCTCTGATGAACAAGGTGCTTAAGATACAAGACGCGTGACATTCGGAGGTGTCGGCCCTCGTACGCACTGCACGTCGCATGGGGACCATGATTTGCCCTTGCCATGCTTCTTCTAATCTTTTAAGGGTCGGTCATTTGGGGTCATCACGCTCATCAGGGAGGGGGTCACACTTGTTTGGGAACAATAAATCTCTTTTGCTTGCCAAAAAAGGTCTTTGGCAACCCATATACGCACTTGCATTACCTTCACAGATCCTGTAGAAGTAGAACATGTGGCGCATCGCAAGTAGCGAATGATTAATGCTGTCTCATAACCTTTGACCCGCGAGATGTGTCCGTGTGAGCGTCGTCTTAGCGCACTGGGATCCCCGATCAGCTCGTTTTACACCATTCTGACAGTCGCTTGTTTCCCATACCACTTTATTCATACGTTATGCGAATCGTCCAATTTTTCACATGCCTACCTCATGAAAAGCATGAAAAACTAACAACAATGGACAAATAAAATACACGATAACTACGAAAACACACATAATAAGTGAACAGAATTAAGGAACTGTTATAGGCAACAATTGAACATATCTTTCAGTCGGTCTAGGCGTAGGCGTTGTAGCGAACCTTCGCAGTTCCGATGTATTCCTGGTGGATGCCAGCGCAATTTACGACCCATCCAAGAAGAGGAGGTATCTGAACCTAAAAAACATAAATCTTTTGCTTCCAAATAATGAACTCATTCGCGACAGAAAATAGACCATTGAGGAATTAGCTCATTCCTTTTCATATTTTCACACAATCTTGAAACCCGTCCAGATAGCATATGGGCTCAACATGGGTCATATTTAACGCACTATTCAACAAGTTCTCCGTCACGCCCATCGGTATGCATCGCACTTGCGCGCGATGTTGATCTATCACCTAGCCTTACTACCGTTTCCCTTATTGATACTGCCCCCCCCCCCCCCTCCCTCTTAGTGAAGCTCGTCCTCCACTATCAGCAACGCGGGACAACGTTACCAGAAAGGCCACGCAAACAGTGTTGTACCATGAAGAATACTAAGAGCGGTAACTAGAAAAAATTGTTCATGCAAGTGAGAGAGTGTGCGGATCTTGAAGCCTCTTCCGACGTTCTATGCACGGAGAAGTGGACACTTACGCTAGGTTGTCCAACATGGGCTGAGTTGATCAGGCCATACGTTTAGCAACCGACCTCTACAGAGGAGCGGTCAGTGAACTGAATCCGCAGATTATCAAAAGAATTACTTGCATCACCCGCCGTCCCGTCCCGTGGAATCCAGTCAGTGACGGCTCTTGTCCAGCGGGTGTCCGCGAGGAGCATTACGTCGACCGGCCCACCTAATTTTCGACGACTTTAAACATGCGACAGCGTCTCTGACCTTCGAACGTCGGCGAAGCTCGGAACTCCGGAGGCCTTCTCTCACTTGCGTGAGTCGTGTCACTCCGAGCATCCTCTCGATTCCACGCTGCGCGACGCTGATCGCGAGTTCATCCCGCTTTCGTGTAGCCCAGGTCTCTGAGGCGTGTGTTAGGGCAGGAAGAACGGTAGAGTGGGCACGGAGTCGGACGTTCTTCGTCTTCTTCGCGACTTCTTCGAGGCTTTTGAAAGCTCCCCAAGCCGCTCGTTTCCTCCTGCTCAGCTCCGGCTCTAGCTCGTTGGCCATATTGACTTTGCGACCCAGATACACGTAGCTGGAGCATTCGGAGATGTTCGTTCCGTTGAGCGAGGATGACGCATCAGAAACTCGTTCGTTCCTCATGAACATCGACTTTGTAAGATTTAGCTGCATTCCAACCTTTCCACACACACGATCGAAGTCGGCCAGCATTTGCTCTGCTTTGCTTATGCTCTGTGTTATGAGCACGATGTCGTCAGCAAAACGATGGTGTAATTGCCGGCCGTCGATTTCACTACCATGTCTGCCCATTCCAATTCGCGCATGACGTTTTCGAGGGTGGCGCTGAAGAGCTTCGGGGATATGGCATCCCCTTGCCGAACCCCTGTCCTCGACGTCGTTGTAGAATGGTGAAATCCTGGTTGTGAATCCACTGTACAGCTCTCGAAGGACTCTGATACACTGAGTAGGAACGCCCTGAGTGCGCAGGGCTTCGACGGCCGCTTCACCTTCGAGGGAGTTGAATGCCTTTTTCAGGTCAATAGACCTAAGGCACAGCTGAAGCTTGTACTCTCGCCACACTTCGATGACCTTCGTAATGGTGTGTATGTGGTCGATCATGCTGAATTCTCTCAAACATCCTGCTTGTCCGCATGGCTGTCCTTCGTCCGGCGTTCTGCTGATCCTATTCAGGATCACTCGAGTGAACAGCTTGTAGACTACGGACAGCAGGCAGATCGGGCGATAGTTGCCAATGTCGTGCACGTATCCCTTCTTGTTCAGCAAGACGGTCCTGCTGGTCTTCCACTGAAATGGAACCTTGACTCCAACAGGTAGCGTGTGAAAAGCCACGCCAGGGAGTTGGTGAGCGCTAGCGGGAGGTTATTCAGATGTTAGGGTCCGATCTTGTTGGGACCGGATGCTGTACGATTCTTCACCGACGGCATGTCGGATCTCGGAAGGAGAACAGAGGGGACCTATCCTGCGGAAGATGGGGGCAGGTGGACGTGGCTATCGAAGAGATCGGAGTAGAAGTCGTGGTTGACCTTCTCTATGGCTCATCTGGAGGAGCTGACGGTTCCGTCAGGACGGCGGTCATCTTTGTCTTGAGTTGGCGAAGTTCCGGCGGGCACTGCGGATGCTCAAACCTGCCTCTGCGGCTTCAGCCATCACCTCCGCTCTTCTCTCTTTAAGACCCTCCTTTATCAACGCTCTGCATAGCTTCGCAAGCTCGGACGTCAGTTTGTAGTTCCTTGACGCTCGTGCTGCTCCACGCGGCGTATCAGCTCGAGTTTCCGGAGACATGCGTCTCTTGGTGTTATTCAAATTCTCGGCTCCCTCAGCATTATCGCGGAGATAGTGCACAAGCGATCGTATTCTTCGTCAATGTTGTCCAAGACGGTATCTTCCCAAAAGCCGGTAAGAGGGGTGTAGAGGTCCCAGTTAATTGTCGTTCCGGGATTCCTCTTCTTGAATTTTGCGGTCTTCTCTCATTGACGCGAAAAGCGGAACCTCGCGAGGAGGCGGTGGTCCGATACCGTGTAGAACTTGGGGATAACGGAGACGTCGGTCAGGCAATAGTTGCAGTTGAAGATGATGTGGTCGATCTCGTTGTGGAACTGGCCACAGGGGGATTCCCAGGTCCATCGTAGAGAGGGAGCTTCTGGAACTGTGAGTTTCCATGGATGGTCTTGGTCGACATGATAAACTCAGACAGCCTTTCACCTTGCTCGTTCCACTCCAAACCGTGAGTTCCGATGTGAAGTTCTTCCAGCGATCTTCGTGGCCCGATCAATGGCGTAGAATTCGCGGACGATCACCTTGTAGACGGTGTGGTCTTATTTATAGAACTTCTCCAGCTCCACGTAGTCGTAGTCGAATGTTGGGGCATACGCGACGAACACAGTCGAAGCTGGCACGGAGGCACATCGCTAAAGTCGCAGAAGTCCGATTCGGGTTGTCAGAGGCTCGTACGAATCGATGTTCATGGCCAAGGTCGTGTTGACGAGGACACCAACGCTGCCTACTCCCCTGCTGTCGCATGTTCCGAGGAATAGTCCTTCTCCGGAGTCGTAGGCGGAAAGTAGGGAGTGGCACCTTCTCGTCTCGGTCAGTCCGATGATGTCGTACTTGATCTTCCTGGCTTCCATCATCATGTCCTCGGCGGATTCTTCCGATGCGAGGGTGGAGCGTTGAAAGCACAGATCGTCATCCTTGTACTTCTCAGTTTTCCTGGTTAGGTCCTAAGATTTCAGCAGCCTTTCCGTACTCGTCCTTCCCATCGCTGCAGAAATGGGGGCTCCGAGGTTAGGTGAGTAAGGCCCTCTAGTAATGCTGTGTTTGAATCACAGGGTAGCTAGCCAGACTCTGACTCTGAAGAACTCCGGCAGCCAGTCAGACTGCCTGAAGGGACGGAGCGAGACTTTCAAGGTGGCCTCGAATCGTCTTACATAAACTCTCAGTCTACCGAGTGCGAAACTTTTGGCAAGGCCGGCTACCTTACTTAATTATAAGCTACAACGTTCCATATTAGCATACTACTACATCGATTTACTGCCTACAAGATCCACTAGTTGCAGCTGAAACGATTTGGACTTGACAGAGTTACTGCGCTATGAACACGGCCGCGCGTGCAAATTGCAAGCGGTCGCTTCCACTCGATTGATAGGTTTGAACCTGTAAGCATTGTACACGGCGCACGCCAGAGGCTCGCCGATCAGTCTTAGGCAATTCCTGAGCTGGGCGGCTGCAAATTTGTAATAAAACTCCCAAACGCTCACTCTTCAAGCTGTCGCTCGCTCGCTCTACAGGTTGTCGCGCCCACTCGGTTGATTCTGTAGGGCCTATATGCATTGTTCAACTCTACTAAGATCTATGGGTCATAAGTAGAGCTTGAGCTGCTGAGCTTAAATATATGTTTCTTTTTACAAGTACTTGATGTTTAAAAAGGTTATTTAAAAAGGCCGCTTGGACCGTTCTAAAGCGGCCTATGTTGACATTTCCGGGATTTCCGGCGAATGAACAGAGGAGCATGTCCGGCGCTGTATACTACATCGACGCATGATGCCTTGTCTAACCAGGAAGCTATCTCAACGGTAGGTCGGAACGGCCCAAGTGTTGTATATGGGCAGAATCGCTTCTCTCTGGGAAACAAGAAAATGCAAATATCTCGAACCTTATTCAACTCTGCGCAGAGTTAAGGACGACAGAAATTGGGCCGTTGGAGGCGGCAGCCCTATGCTTGCACGAGGAGGGCGAGCTCAAGTTGGGTGGAAGCGACGATTATGAGGATTACGCCGCTTCTCTACGCACTGTGCCACCATCGCTCGCCCGTCTTCGCTGTTTCCAGCCAACTTGAGCCCGCCCTCCGTTTTCAGGCATAGGGCTAACGCCACCAACGGCCCAATTTCGGTCGTACCTAACTCTACGCAGAGTTGTATTGGGTCGAGATATTTGCGTATTGTTGTTTCCCAGAGAGAGGCGATTCTGTACATATACAATACTTGGGCGTTCTCACCCACTGTTGAGATAGTTTCCTGGTAAGTAGGCAGTCCAATCAATAAACGATTGGGGCATAGCCGTTACAATTGATTTACCTTTTTGGAAGCCATATTGAGAGAAAGAAGTAACGAAGTGGTTCTCAAGATAACGTTCGATCCTGACTTTGAAAACTTTCTCGAAAACTCTAGCAAAGATGGATGTCATGCTGATAGGACTATAATTACTTGGACAAGTGTCGGGCACCTTCTTCAAAATGGGATTCACGAGAGAACATCTCCATCTCGAGGGAGCTTCGGATATCATAAAGCTCAGGTTAAACAGAAGTTCAAGGGGTCGGGCTACACAGGAAATCTTTTTAATGAAGATTAACGGAATGTGATCGAGTGTATCAGAAAAGGAACTGGACAGCGTGATAGCGTCTTAAGAATGTCGTTGACATGGAATCGTATGATATCGGCTACAGGAGTAAATTTAGAGGCAATAGCAATTGCTGTGTGACGAGCGAGTTTGAAGTAGGAATGTTCAAATGTATCTGCTAACATCTAGGAATTTTCACTGTCACTCGAAGCAGTAGCTCAGAAGAAGTACGCAATTGACAAGCTGAACTGTAGTGTTTACTAGTGTAGAGAAAAATACTCTGCTATGCTTTATGATCTCACTTAGGTTTTTCTGGTGTACT
>CANDYH010000037.1:0-100023 GCA_947396885.1 Heligmosomoides polygyrus polygyrus | reverse complement strand
TGGTGTGATACGGAACTCGTAAGGTTAAATGGAGTCACTCTACAACAGGTCGACTCCTACGTCTATCTAGGAAGAGAGCTGAACATGGACAACGACCACGTTCCTGAAATCGCTCACAGGAGACGCGCAGCATGGGCAGCCTTCAGTTCGACTCGCGAAGTCACCGATCAGGTCAAGGATCCCGGCCTCAGGGCCTCGATATTCAACGCCTCTGTACTGCCTGCGATGTGTTACGCGACGGAAACCTGGTCCGACAACAAGACAATCGCCAGAGCAATGCAAACTACGCATCGTGCACTGGAGAGATGTCTTCTGAGGATAAGCCATCGTCAGCAATGGCAAGAAGGCCTACGATGCTCGGAGCTACGGGAGAAGTCGCAATTAGCAGACCCGCTGCAGTACATGAAGAAGTCCAGTTATCGCTGGGCCGGACACCGGCTTCGACGAAAGGATGATAGGTGGAGCCTCCGTGTCACGGAATGGCTCCCAAGACCAAGAGAGGATTACAAACCACTGGGACGACCGCCAACAAGATGGGCAGACTCGTTCTCAAGATCTTTCAGAGAGCAGAGTCAGCCTGACTGGCTAGAAGCTGCCAAAGAAGAGTTGTGATCCACGCTGAGAAGACCTCCAGCCGACGAAAGGACCACAAAGTATCAAAGTAAGTAAGTATTCGCAGTACACGGTTTGATACTGGTGCCAACGTTCCTCTGTGCACTCAGTTCCATCTACAGCACCTACTTCAAGGACCGATTCTGGATAGTTAGGTTGCTCGAACGAGAGGCGTGGTTTCGGTGTTTTGCACCGGATCAGCGGATAGAATCCAAAAGTGGAAGAAGGTTACGGTGGATCTTTTTTGGGGTGCGCCACGCTATCTACCTTTACGCGATGTGGTGCAGGTATTCGGCTCTGCTCGGATTTTGTTTATTAGCCGTAAATTTTGACTGAAGGCCAACATATTCGCGCAATCTAAACGTCAGAGAACCATTTTTGGGCAGAAATCGATAACACCGATTGATATTCTATCGGCCGGTTGACGCTGCTTTCATGCTGTGAATCTTCTGGACTGATCATAGTGATTCATGAGTCTATTTTAAGCGGCCAGTGCCAGGAAAAAGACCTCAATCTAAGCTAAAGGTTCATTTGGAGTTAAAATGTAGGTAATATGGAGTTAGGTTTATAGGTTAGTTAGGTCTACTTAATTTTATTAGGTTGTCCCATAAGTGCCCGCCGTTTTTTCGGCGATTCAATACGAACTTCGCCGGCGGTCTCTTGCATAGCGCTGTACAGCATTCAAAAGAGAATAATTTGCTCTAGCATATATTGGATTTCTTTTTTTGCTGCTTTCCTGCACTTTAGGACAAGCTTTGAGCCTACATTTCTCTTTAAAAATAAAATTTTCTAAAATGTTAATCTTTATCCACTGAGACAACAACACAGAGACGACAACATTTGGACAGGTGAATTTAAAAATACATAAATGTCACACTAAATTTTCTTAGGCAAAAAAGACTCATTCTCGAAGAGTTTCCCATTTTATCTGGAAGACATCCGTTTTGATTTGAGCGATGTTCAGCTTGAAAGCGTCAAGCCTACTGGGTTTGAAAAATGAACCATTTGGTTTGAAAAGTGGCCAATTTAATCCGTAGAGTGCCCAATTTGACGAGAAAATGATACGTCACTATCTTTAACAACACTTTCGCTCCAACTACGCATCCATCTCGCCTCTAAATGTCTCCTATGGGACGAATGCATGGCGCTCTCCTAAAAGAGTTTTACTAACTCCCAATGCTGCCGTTTCCGTCGCTGATTTCTCAAACATCGTCCAGGAGTCTCACTATCCAGTTCATATCCGAGGCGGGATCACAAAAATAGATCCATCTTACGATATACGAGCGCTAGTCGGCGAATAAATTAGACAAGATCTGCTCACATTGCAAGTGAGTCGAAAAAGTTTCCGCACCCAGTTCTTATACGAGTGGATCACGTCATCGCCTCCACAGATGAGAGACCCATTTCCGGCAAGGGAAAACGATTATGGTAATGAAGTTCTTCAGGAGCCCGATTCATCAACCACTTACTGTCCGGTAACGGTGAAAAGTACCGCCAAACCGCCCTGATATGAGATTCGCAAGCATCAGGGCTTGTTCATACTTCGAGCGACAAGAGCGAAAAGGGCGACTGGGGCCATGAACGTAGTGTGTTGTACGTAATTAATTGCGGACTCCACACTACGTTCGTCGCGGACGGAATGTGGAGTACTAATTATTTACGTACACCACACTGTGTCCATCGCCCCAGTCCCTCCAGTCCCTCTTGTCGCTCGAAGTATGAACAGGCCCTCAGGTTTGGTCGTACTTTTCGGCAGCGCGTCAGGAGATACACACGCCCCCTGCTAGGGGGCGTGACGTCAGGAGGTACAGCGGCTGTTCTGCGGACCGGAAACTTTTGTTCTGCGTCTCAAAGGAAGGTAGCCGTTAGACACCCGTGAAGTCTATGGTGCTGGAGGTGGGTGAGTTGTAAAAAGTGCCAGACAAAGATGAGTATTGAACAACGGTACGGTTCCATAGTAAATATTTAGCGCCCCTTACTCGGTAGGTTTAAGAACGCTACGAAAATGGAACAGACCTTGTATTTTATTTATTTATTTATTTATTCACAGCGTGGTGGTAGCCACGCAGATATTAAAGAAACAAAAAAGTTTGTGAGTTTGTGAGTGCCAGACAAGGATGAGAAGAAATTGTTCCACCGGCTAGACAACCTCACTAGCAGTTCAACAACAGTTGACAGACGCCACTTTTTTGATATTCCGCCTAAGGCGCCTTTTATACTTGCGCCGCCGCGCGGCGCGGCGTGATGGTTGACATGGCTATCGATCTTTCGCGCCGCCCGGCGGCACCGCATCACTTTCATACTCCTCCGCCTCGAAACACCACATTTGACGGAATTTCGGGTTACGGTATTCGGCGAATCGCGCCGCTGGAGGGAAGGGCGCGGCGCGGCGCGATCAGCTGCGGCAGACTCGGTGTGCAGTGGAAGATTTCACACCGGGGTGAAATATTTTTCTATCTCCTTTCTGTTTTGGTTCCCCAATCAACAGAACAAAGAGGGTGTTGCAAAATTATGGCGCTATTGTAGTACATTCAGGATTCCAAAGGTGGAGAAGAGGTCGAGAAATTTTTTTCGACCCATCTTCGTCCAGCGAGGAGTTAAAACACACGTCTAACTACATATAACGGGGAGTAGAGCAGAGTAGAAGTGCAATACAAATAACAAAATAGGGCATCAGTTAAAAGTTCCGACTTCACCGACAAGACTTCGGTCGAAAAAAATTTTCGCTGAAACTTTGTCTAGGGGATGCTATTTGGGGTGCTGATCACGAATCTGACATCCGTTTTTCACGATTAGATCGGAGATCACCCATACCATTAACAAGGGTGGTCCAGGCAGAGTCACCGATTTCGCCGAAACTTCGTCTGAGGGAGGGGGGGTATTTGGTGTGCTGATCACGAACCTGACATCCGTTTCGTAAGCGTCAATATCTTAAAACGAATTTCTCACCTTGAAGTAAAAGCTGGAAGAGGTTAGAGAAGGTCTCAGCGAATTTTTTTCGACCGAAGTCGTGTCAGTGGAGTCGGAACTTTTAACTAGTGCCAAAGGATCATTTAGTGCCATTTGCATTGCAGGGATTCGACTGTGTACCACACTCACCAGTTTCAACCCTAGGTTGAGTAGACGACTTCTAACCCATCCTTAAAGAAGGATTCGTCGCTTCTCACAGGAGACCCACCACTTCTCACAGAAGATCCACCACATTAGCAAGATACATTCAGTTGCTCAGCCGGGCGAATCCTTTCTGTTTGGTTTTCCATTGACTCAAGGGCCCTCTCCTTCGTCATCCTTGGCGAGCGGACCGTAGTTAGCAGAAGCTCGTGGCCGCGCGCCGCTGACGCTCCCCTTCCTGACTGCAATCGCGCAGCGGCGCGTCAAATTCGGAGCGCGCCGCGGCCAGTCGCGCCGCACCCCAAATTGACGCGCCGCGCCGCGACGAGAGTATAAAAGGCGCCTAAGGCTCCCTTTAAAAAGGCAGACCCGGACCGAAATTTTACTAACAACGATCCAGAGAATAAGCGAAATATTGCACACATTCACGGTGCCTCTCCCACCCCCCCCCCCCCCCACCCGCTAGAATGGATCCCATAAAACTGCTGGATCTGGAATAAACATAGGACTAGCCTACTTTCAAACTAGCACCCTCTTCACTTCTCTCATAAACATTTCCTTCTATTTAAAATCCTACTTATCCTAATGATACGTCGCTATAGCTACAGTTATGGCCGTATCTTATAAATCAATAAATCAATAAAATCTTTTAATCAAATCCCGAAAAAGCCGCGTTTTCCCGGCTTTTGCGTCTTTTTGATATACCTCGCCTAAATTTCATTAATTTCGAAAACAAACGATATATTTGAGCTCAGGAGCTCGAGCTCTATCGTACATTGTTTATATGAAGCTATGGAAGTGGCCGAAATTGAAAACTTGCGCTCCATTGCGAAGGACGGTCGCTGGACGAGTTGTCGGTCGCAAGCCGTCGAAAACCGTTGCGTGCTCACAATTCCTCTAGTTTGGGTTTTTTTTTGGAAAACGGTGGGTATCGTTCGATTCGTCTCTTCGAAATCTACACAAGCATTTGTACAACTTCGCCAGACCACCGCGTTTTCGCAGTGGGCGGTCCATGACTTTATCACACTTTTGGGAATGCGCGCATTTATTTCATTTTTAATGAACACTGAATCCGGTGGAATATTCCGTATGAAGCGTTACTTGAAAGAAGAGCGTTGATTACGTAACATGAGTCGGTGGAGAGATAGAAAACAAGTCCTTCGCTGCTACGTGATGAAATGCCCACATTCGTTGCATCGCTCCAACACTGGAAGGTCTATGTGAAGAAGTCCGAACAAGACTTAGTAGCCTTCTGGCGGTTAGAGACAGTGATGGACCCCTGCCAAGATAATATCTTTCAGTTTGGAATGTAGGCGTTGTTTCAGCACTTCACGATTGGGAACGTGATTTTAATATGGCGCATGGAGGGAAAGTCGTAGGAGGCGCCGGCTGTGAACCTCGATTCGAGAGTTCCACGGTGCGTGTACCGTACTTGCTACCGGTGGTGACTAACTCACTCATCAAGCGGGTGATCCAAATCACAAGTCAGTTAGCCACGTCCATCCTAGACGAGTACGGCACACGCACCATGTCCCAGTACCGCAAGTCGCGAAGAGACATAGTTAGCCTGGATGCAAACCAGAAATAGGATCAATCAATCAATCGCGCCATGCGCACCCGCGTTTTATTTATATCGCAGATAGATTTCTAGATGTACGTACATTTTCAATCCATTTTGGGATGCGCCACGCATTTTACTTCTACGGGATGTCGTGGAGGCGAGCTGAATGCGTAATTGGCCACACAATGACTTGCGGTGGTCAGCCGATGAACAAGCCAGCGCTTCTTCCTTCCCAGACAAGTCTGGTACCAATTCGCCGACCCTGGAGGGATGGAAGGTTCGTTGGCCTGGGCGGGAAATCCGAGCCAGAAACCTGGTATCGGGTGCATGCGACAGTCGCGCCTCCTCCGACTGCGGTACACCCGCCTAAAAAAAACGATATTTAGCGAAAAATAAACAGCGCCTGAAAAAAAATCGCTTTAAGGGTTGTTGAGGCAGGGTTCCTTTCTGGATTATTCGATAGAGCTTGAAATTATAGTACAGGAGATGGTAGAGTACACATCAGTAGCCTGGAAGCATGCCTCGTAGTTGATTCTGATATAAACAAAAGCTGATATTTAACGATAGTTAAACAGCGCCTGAAGAAAAATTGTTGTAAGGGTTATTGAGGGAAGATTCTTTCCTGGCTCATTCGATAGAGCTCGAAATTCTGATATAGGTGATGGTAGGTTTCAGATCAATCCCAATTTCTGGACTGCCAATGCAAGCCGTCTGAGCCTCCTATCCCTCTATCGACGTAATCACACCAAATCTGGTCGACCTACAGGCTCCTGTGGTTGGTTGGGTCACCATCGCCTCCGCGGCGAGAGCTGTTTGGCTGAGTGCGAAGCGGCGGGTATCACCGCGGGAGTCGACTCTAGTTGTCTCCGCAGGCACTGTCCCGCGCATTTGCCCGCGCCGCTTTCAGGCAGAACGTCCCTCACCCCAGTTTGTACAATACATTTTATTTACATATTCGAATATTGCAAAAAAATTTAACTTTTCGGGCAATCTCCCTGTATGGTACGAAAAGTACGAAGTTTGTATGTAGAAGCGTGCTGGTAACAAGGGCTTGATTTAGCCTAAAAAACCGTTTTCAGCAGTTTGCTCAACTGAGCCTAGTCACCTAGTAACACTCCCCGAGTGCGTTCAAGCATATCCATGGGGATTCGCTTCTTCTTCTACTGAGCGCTTATGTCCTACACAGTCGCAGAGAATATCGTGGTGATTCAAAATAGATTCGTTTAACAAATTTTCTAGTTTGATTTGAAGAAACACGCTAGGTGGCTTGGAAAGTGCCTCGATTAAAAGATGAGTGGAAAACGTAGACAGGTTTTGAAAGACTTGGCTTGAAAAAATATCTAGTTTCTTTTCGTAGCCATCCAGTTCGCATGGTCATTGTTCTGTTAAAAGGGAATGGTCTGACAGCAAATACGTATCATACCGGTTGCAGTGGAACGGGTTTCTGCCGAACTACACCACCAATGTGCACAATCTTTGGGGTGGTAGGTCGAGCAAATTCAAGGAACTCGTCCGAATTCGACAGCAGGTAGTTCATTTTTGATATATAGTCGGCGTCATCGACAGACACACCGTACCGGCTCTACACCTCCTGAAAAGAATGTTTGTGCAGTGACTAAACATGCTTAATGCGATAGTTGATTGCAAAGGATGTCATCAAAACGGTCCGAAACTTCAGTCCTGGAGGTGATCGAGGTCGCTGAAGAGTAGTCGATGAATGCTTCGTATTTATAGTATCTGCAAGCATTTTCGTATCCACGCCCGATTATAATGAAATGGTGACTCTCGGAATATTTCCTAGCATTCAAAAATGTTGGATTTTTTTCAGCGTGGCGTCATTATAGTAACGGACAACTACGTGTGAATTTATAGTTGGTTGACTCAATCCTTTCTGAGTAGTAATCAATATCTAGGATAGCTCTCTCTTCGTGACCCTTTCCAACTTGTCCCACTCGACGTAGTTAAGGAATTCGTTCTGCGAAACCATGACATATGTAGATGGCAGCTGCAATTGATGATGAGAAGTTATCACTTCGGCGAAGCCGTGGAGAAGCCGTCAGGCTGGCAATAAATATCTCACACAAAAAGGTGATTTCTTCCTGAGAGATCCTGCTGCAACCTGAGAGGCAAATGTTCATGTCGAATCCATGTTGCCCTCCTCCGCGATTTTGTTGATAATATGGACCAAATAACGGGAAAATCTGATCGTAAGACAGGTCATACCTAGTGACAGGTGCCGCAGGTGATTTTTAGAACTTCTGAATACATGCCGTCTACCGATTGGGGAATGACTTGCCTTGTACTTCGATGCAATCGCAAGTGATATGAGATCTGCTATAATACTGATGACGAAGTTGGTAGTCCTCTCGAAGAAGTCCATTCTATCGCTGTAGGGCAAGAAGAAAGCTGCAACGAGGTACATCGTCTTTCGGCAACCAGTGGATTCCATACCATTTAACTGACTAATTATTCTTACTCCGCAAGCACTTTTTGAGGTCGTGGAGACGTTTCCAAAAAAATTCGTTCATAGAAAGATTTGTAGAATATGCGAACTGACAAGGAGCAATACTGGGAAGTTTCGGCACGTCGAAGAATTGGCCAATGGAGTCCAAGATGCCGAGTGCTGACGTTGCAGTCATGTAACCAACACCTATCTTCTGAAATTACTTTAACTGTTGGATTTTCTAAAATCAGTATGTCAGCGTTAAATATCGGAACATTGGGCATTGTTAAAAAAGACAACTTGGAGAAAAAAGTTTCTCAGTGGTCATATGAAAATAAATCAGAGCACTCATTTTTCGTGGTTTGTTCTTAACTCTATATCAGCGCATCGTACGCATCGCTATTCCCATCACCTGTTTTAGCATGTTTGAGAGCGATTTGGATCGAAGAAAAGGAAACTTGGAGCCTCACCTTAAACTTTTGCAATGGAACAATTTCTTGCAGGATAACAGGCGTAGAGGATAGGGAGCTGTGTCCCTTTCTGAGCTGCATAACGCTGTGCGTTGTAACTGACTTTTCGTGGGGTGATAGTCGTTAGTCCCGACTCGGATGCGCATTGACGATGCCGACAGTGCCTGTGGTGCCAATTAGCGTCGAGTAGCACCGTGCCACCCGCCGCTTCGCGACGATCTTTAAGGCAGCCCTCGCCGCACTGCGATGGTGACCTAGCCGAGCACGGGAGCCTGCAGATCGAGCGCGACCCCGCTGAGGACGAAGTTTACAGACCGACCAGATTTACAGTTACAGCGGATAACTTATTTAAAGGGTTTACAAAGGCAGTGCAAGGAGTCGTACTGGTGCGAGACTTACATACTTTCACATCAGAATTTCGAGCTCTATCTAATGGACTGTACAAGGACACTTAAAAATTTCTATATAGAAATATTTTGACGCAGGCTTCGAGACAATGGCTTCACGAACAATTAGGCACGAAATTCGTAGACTTTATAATAAAAATTTTATGGTCTACCTGAAGGGCTGTTCAAGAATGCTAAAAAATTTCCCTGCAGAGACATTTTGGCGAAGGCCTCCAGATAAAGAACACAAAATCCATTTAGTAGAGAGCCTTCCTAGGAGAATCCTGTTCTAGTTTTTCATAGTATTCCTCAGGTTTTTCTAAGATCCTCGTCATCTTTATGAACCTTTGTGATACCCAGCAGGATATTTCTCGAAACTAAGACTGAATAGGTCAGAGTAAAAATTCATGGTAATTGAATTTTATCACACAACACATCAAATTGTTCTTCCAGTGGCATGCCAGTAGAATAAAGTTGCATCCTTCATGAATGAAAGAAAACTTCTGAGGAAGAGCGCCGTTATTTTAAGCAACAGTAATCATTTAGCCTCCAAGTCTATGCTGTCCTGGAAAAGCTTTTTTGCATTGTTTGTACAGTCTTTATCTAGAGGTTTTTCCCAAAATGTCTCTACAGGAAAATTTTAAAGCATTATTGTAGAGTCCTAGACCATAAAATTACAAAGCTAGACCAAGGTAAACCATAAATTTTTCATTATAAACTCTACGAAATTCATGCCTAATTGTTTGAAGCCTTTAGCTCGAAGCCTGCGTCGAAATATCTCTACAGAGGAATTTTTAAGCGTTCTTATACAGCCCATCAGATAGAGCTAGAAATTCTGACATGAAAGTGTGTAGCACTCGCACCAGTACGACTCTTTGCACTGCCTTTGTAAACCCTCTAAATAAGTTATCCGCTGTAACTGTAAATCTGGTCGATCAGTGAAGTTCGCCTCAGTGGGGTCGCGGTCGATTGCAGGCTCCCGTGCTCGGCTAGGTCACCATCGCACGGCGGCCAGGGCTGCCTTGGAGATCGTCGCGAAGCGGCGGGTGGCACGGTGCGAGTCGAGGCTAATTGGCACCGCAGGCACTGTCGGCATCGTCAGTGCGCATCCGAGTCGGGACTAACGACTGCCTATCCTTTTCGTGCAGCCCCCACTCGCTCGTATGAGAGCAGGTTCTATCATTTTAAGGAGATGGGAGCTTTACTCAGTGATTAGTTTCACTAAGGAAGCTGCGCGCAGAAATGTTACAAATCGGAGGAGTGAGAATGTGTACGAGAACAATACAAAAGATATAGTCGTTCCAAAGAAAAAGCACTTCGAAACGCAACCAAATGAATCGTTTAACTGCATGTACAGGGTGCCCAAAAATGACCCGCAAAAAGATATCACAGTGTAACTTCAAAACAAATGTGGATTTGATAACTTAACGCATAGCTTCTTTATTCCCTTACTAATACAAGTGTATCAGAGTCATCCGAAGTGGCCTCCTTTCGTACGAACACAAGTCCTCAGACGAGTAGCGAACGCATCACACGTGGCGCGGAGGTAGTTGTCGCTCATTTCGTTCCGCGCTTCAGTCAAGGAAGCTTTCAGAGAAGCCAAGCTTGCGTGTCGAGTAGAGCAAACCTTGCTCTCTATAACTTACCAGACAAGGAATCGAGAGAATTCAAATCCGATGAATTCTAAGGCCAGTCTTCGTGCGCAGTAAAATCTGGTAGGTCACGTTTGCACCACTACTGCGTTGTCCTCGCCTTGCCCAGGCGTAGAGTCCTGCTGGGAGCACCATCTGTCATTACCGAAGTCTGCATCGACCCAGGGCTCCAACGCGTCCTCCAAAATCGTTTCCTAGTACTCATCCTTGTTAATTTTGACGCCGGATTCGACAAAAACTAATGGGGACTTGCCGTTTGAAGTAATCGCACCACAAACCACAACTGAAGCCGGATGTGCCATTCTGCAGCCCAGTTTCCCCTCGCGGATAGCAGCTCCAACATTCTATGAGAGAATGCGATCGTTTTCAAGACTCACCGTGGGTTCCAGAGTGAAGACTTTCTCATTAGAAAAAAACGATCGCGCAGTGCGTGCCATTCACGAGCCACTACAGCAAGTTCTGAGTACTTATGTTCGTAAGAAAGGCAGCCATTTCGATTGCCTTCGATACATTTTTATTAGAAGCGAATAAACAAGCCATGTGCTAAGTTTCGTTGGCAAATGCGCATTTGTGTTGAAGTTACACTGTGATATCTTTGTGGGGTGATATTTGCGCACCCTGTATTTGTGTCGTCAGTGGCACGAACAATAATGGATATTAGGCCAATCTGCCTTCAGTGTGTATCAAAGTTACTATTTGTCAATGCAAAGTTAAGGAGAACAAAAAAAATTCAGGTGTTCAACCAAGCAGTTTTCTTACAACAAGAACAAGAGAAGATGTGCAGAAATCTTTTTTAAGGAGTGCTGGTTATATCGTTTCCTAGGGCAGCGCTTTGGGAACAGTTTACTCTGCATGCTGCTAACCGCTTTATTTCAACCTACGTCGGAAATTCCGAATCCACAGGTGCCCAACATCTCCGTAATTCCAGCGTCGAAATGCTCCCTCATTAAAGTCTGCATAGTGTGATTATCAGCCAGAAGAACTAAAACACATCGGTTAAAATATGGCAAACCAGACATGTTAGTGCATATTGCTGTTGCTGAAATTTTTCCGAAAAAGGTTGTGCAGGTAGTAATGACTTTTAAAGGGTATTCCCTGAAGCCTGCTCCCATCGAACGTTTCTAAGATCTTCTGTTGGGGAAGTTCTGTCATTTCGTGATATAAGTGCGTACAAAATTTGAATTTATAACCATTCACGGACTGCTTTGTGCTTTTTAGAGAAAAGAAGATTTGCCCTTTCTAGGCTATTGTGCTCCCGAAGACTACGTGATATCCGTAGACATCTAAAACATCTTTTTTACGAGACATACATTCTAATATCTTTATCTAAACGTTGAGGTATAACTTTGTCAAAAATAAAGTCCACTGCAGCAGCTCAAGGAAGCAGGATTCTTGACAAGGAAAACTGTTTGCTGCTAATTTCCAACGGCTCTTTTAGGATGAGGGTGGTTAGAAAACAAAGGAAGACCCGGATGTCTTCGTCAGGGAAGGAGCGCTCACGAATAAACAAAAGATCAAACTCGCCTCCTGTGCTCTCAAAAGAGAAAATTCATGGGAGTTGTAAGGAGGTGCAACCTATTAATATCTCCCACATTGGCACAGTAAGTGAACGCATAAAGAGTTGACTAGAATCCACTTGTAGACCTGACCCCCTGAAAAAGGGGTGAAGATTCAATACATTCAGTGCAATGTCACTGGATCTGCTCAACAACCAAATCTTCTGTTACATTACGCAAAGTGATTTCGCTATGAATCCAACATATCAGGTGTTTTGCATCGCGTAAGATCTTATAAGTGATCCTTGGGGGTCAGAATGCGCTGAGAACCAGAGTTGATTTTTGAGGCGAACTTCCCACGACTTACGTTCGCAGGCACGAATCTGGAGGTTCGTATGAGCAGACAGCAGTCGCAGTTGATCGGTGATTGAATTGCTGCTAATGTCCCAGACTCGCAATCTACGAGGTTGTAGCTCGGATGAGAGTTCTCTCGGAAGACTGAACAGCATCTTAAAACCAACAATGGCGAAAGAAAACGGAAGCACGAAACAGTCTACAAAGCGTAAGAAAAAGGGCAAGGTGAGTCCAATAGTTTGACATCCAATACCAGACAATCAAAGATGAAACAACTCTTTAAGTATAATCTTCCTTCTTCCTTCCTTATTGTCTAATTACCGCTGCAACGAGGTAGCAAAGATCGCTTCTTATCTCCTCAAAGTTATCACAGCGGAAACAATTTTCTTGAATTTCGTGGAGGTGGTTTACACGATTTTTTTGCACCTACAAAGCGGAGTTTGCTGGGAAGGGCCGATGTTTCCATGATATACAGATGATTTAAGGACTTCTTAATCTTGCACACCAACCTTCTTGGCTGAACTGCTGACAGCCGCCACGTGTTCTGGCTCCCAGAGAGGATGGAGAACAGTCTGAAAGAAGAGCTGCACTGCTCTAGAAATTCACTGGAAAGTCTGTGCCTGTATTGTATATGTAGATAAGTGCTGTTCTGCTACCAAAATTATACCAAATGCCGCTGCAAATACAGGGATATGAAACGCTACCTAATTGAGGCTGAGGCTGCAGGAATTTTCGGAGATACGGTATTGCATTAGTAGATTACTTCATTCGAAATACATTGCCGCTGCTATAAACCGCTATAAACTATAAACTATAAACCAGCTGCTATAAACTGATATGAACAGGCTTGTTTTCCCAGATTTTTTCAAAAGGAACTAACTTGTAGCTAGTAGTAACAGCTTATATCAATCATTCACTGTTTTCTTAAAATATAGCCATTACAAATAAAAAACACCAATCATACTGAAACGTCTTCTCTGGTCTCAGCCTTAAATCTATTTTTAAGTGGACAATGAGAGAGCCACTAAAAATATAAAAATGGAAGGACGCATACTTCTAGCGATTCAAAACGATACAAATCAATCTCAGTATCTCAGAAACTTGATGAGATTAAGCTGGTAATAGAAAAGGTTTTTTCACAAATAATTTCTCATTGAGGCTAAGCTACAGGGCGTCTCAAAAAATGTATAAGTGTTTAAATATTATTCACTACATGCACTTGCTTTAATTTGCAGGTAACCACGAGTATCAGTAGCTGATGCGACGGAAACCGCATCGGTGGAGCGAAGCCAGAAAGTGGTGCAGTGTGAGTTTTTTCCGAACATTCGAATCTTTCGTTGGTTTTGAAAGGCGCAAGGCTTTTACCAGTGTGGCCCGTAGTATGAGTTCAACCTATCGTTTCAGAGAGTGAGGACCTCAGTAATGTCGAACTATTTTTGCAGCTCAGCTGCAGCGCATGTGGACTTTTGGAAAAGTGATTCTGTGGACGCTCAAAAGCTTCGGATCTATTTTGGGTGTCCATGGAAGTTCCGAACAAAGGCGAGTATAGGCGATAGACCGCTATGTTTAGCTACCCTTCTCCTGTCTTCTACACGAGTGATTCCTACCTGCCTTCTCATTGCGTTAAAGGACGGGATGTTCACAGCTGTCCGATTCTATAGTGCTCGGCTCATCATGATTACCTTGCAGTCAAAGCGTATGCCTTGATAAGGTGAGCGTTTTCAAGTTTTTGTGAAGTGATTTTCACTTAGCAAGAGTCCACGTTGCAGGCTTGCAGTGTATACTTGTTCTACACAACTTGAATCACACGCGAGCGCAGGAGGTTTTCCGAGATGGTACTTAAGGTGAGAGTTATAACTGTTGCTGATTTTCTTGTTGCTAAAATGAGGTTTCAATAAGCTATGATTGGTCTATCAATTGGATTTTCTGTGATAACGTAAAGGATAAGGCTCGTTGCTCTAGGGCAGGGTGAGTGCTAGGCACGAACCATCTAGTTGCTTCACAGTAACAGAAGAAACTAAAAATTATACTTGTGCTGCGACACGTCTAACAGTTGTCTTGCACTTGTGCGCTTAGTAAGTAATGGTTCACTGTACAGCATACTCCTTCCTATGCGAGGTAGGTGCAGCCCTCAAAAGCATTAGTCGTAAAACGATCAATAGATAAGGTTTTGTGATCGGTGAATAGGTCCTGTTTTCTGTCCAAGCTGAATGCTGAAATTAGTCTTATGCCGAGAGCAAGTCGTATGCATGAAGTCCCATACAAAAACAGTTCCTCTCCAACTCCTTGAAGTACCCCGATCAGCACCCTATCGAGACTTGATGGTGATATGGCGTTCCCATATTGTTTAGCCATACATGATCTCCAGTGGTCCAGAGTTTGTAGGGCAAGAGCTATTCCTTTGAAGTTCTAAGCAGCGACCCATTCTAATCGTGCCATTCAATGGCAGTATTTGAAAAGATCGATGACTTTCCAAAAGTTTCGACTTCACCGCAGAGAATCCTTTAGAAACCCCCATCCTTCAGAACCTTTCTTAAAAACACTCATTCTCTTTTCGATTGCGTCTTGACCGGTGTTCACTGCGGTGAACATGTGATGGCCTATCGTTTCGGTCGTAACAGTTCTTGAAAAACCTCACGGGAACAGCCGGTTTCTTTACGCCTTTGCTTTTGAACAATACATAATAGTTACAAACGGACAAACTCAATTATGTAGTGAAAGATATAAGGAAACAGTAATTGCTCTAGCATAATCGATTAGGGGTAGTTTGTAGAAATTTTCTAGCCCGACACAACCACCTTATACATACGTGTTCAACACTATACCTCCTTAGAGGCGGCCCTACCGCGCTGGGATTGTCCAGCAGAGCTTGCGCGATCTTCTGAATTCCATTAGTCATCAGGGTCGTTTGTTGTTCTTATTCGTCGTTTTCGTTGTTCCTGCTCCCTTATCATACTACACACTAATCTGCTAGGCAGTGAGACATGCTATCCATCGACGCTGACTTATAAAATAAGGGGGAATAAGGGGCGCAAATTAAGGGGCGGAAAAATAACGCAAAGTACCCTGACGTCTTGCATGTGCCTGGGGATTTAGAAGACGTGCCGAACACACACATCGTCCGTTAAGGGGGGGGATATCATTGAGAGGGACAATACCAATAGTGGAGGACGAGCTTCACTAAGAGGGAGGGGGGGGGGCAGTACCAATAAGGGAAACGGTAGTAAGGCTAGGTGATAGATCAACATCTCGCGCAAGTGCGATGCATACCGATGGGCGTGACGGAGAACTTGTTGAATAATGCGTTAAATATGACCCATGTTGAGCCCGCTTATGCTATCTGGACGGGTTTCAAGATTGTGTGAAAATATGAAAAGGAATGAGCTAATTCCTTAATGGTCTATTTTCTGTCGCGAATGAGTACATTATTTGGAAGCAAAAGATTTATGTTTTTTAGGTTCAGATACCTCCTCTTCTTGGATGGGTCGCAAATTGCGCTGGCATCCACCAGGAATACATCGGAACTGCGAAGGTTCGCTACAACGCCTAGACCGACTGAAAGATATGTTCAATTGTTGCCTATAACAGTTCCTTAATTCTGTTCACTTATTATGTGTTTTCGTAGTTATCGTGTATTTTATTTGTCCATTGATGTTAGTTTTTCATGCTTTTTATGAGGTAGGCATGTGAAAAATTGGACGATTCGCATAACGTATGAATAAAGTGGTATGGGAAACAAGCGACTGTCAAAATGGTGTAAAACGAGCTGATCGGGGATCCCAGTGCGCTAAGATGACGCTCACACGGACACATATCGCGGGTCAAAGGTTATGAGACAGCATTAATCATTCGTTACTTACGATGCGCCACATGTTCTACTTCTACAGGATCTGTGAAGGTAATGCAAGTGCGCATATGGGTTGCGCAAAGACCTTTTTTGGCAAGCAAAAGAGTTTATTGTTCCCAAACAAGTGTGACCCCCTCCCTGATGAGCGTGATGATCCCAAATGACCGACCCTTAAAAGATTAGAAGAAGCATGGCAAGGGCAAATCATGGTCCCCATGCGACGTGCAGTGCATACGAGGGCCGACACCTCCGAATGTCACGCGTCCTGTATCTTAAGCACCTTGTTCATCAGAGCAAAACCCTTCAGTACGTCACTCATAGTGTAGGAGGAGATGTCTCTGTTTCTCGGCACATCCTGACTAAGATCACAAGCGTGTGGAACGGCCAGGATACCACTTAAGACTATTTCCGGAGGACTCATGCTAAGGAAATGTCGAAAATGCAGGCTCTTATGAGTAATTAAATGAATAACTGAGGAGGTTCATAACGGACTCGAAACTTTATTTATATACCTGAATGTACATAACAAATTACGAGAGTACAAGACACTAATACGATAATATACTTCAAATCACCACGTTCTACGGACAAGGTGGGACAGCTAATATTTACAAGTTTGACTTGTTACTAACAAACCTAAACACACGTTTACAATAGCGCTTTATAGAACGATCCGTTAATGCAGGATCGAACAATCGACTTCGGAACCGCTCCATTTCCCTCCTAACCTTTTCTCGCCGACGTAGATCCTTTGGTCTGAGGCGGATTTCTGCGGCAGGATACTACAAAAGGTGCAGGTTTGGTGATCTGTTTTTCAACTTCCGCTAGTTTTATCTACCCCTTCATGGTGCAGGAGTAGTCCAAAAGATCTCGCATTTTGCCCATGTAGATACTCCAGGAGATCCCGCAAAGGCGGCGTTCTGTTTTTCATCACTCTCGTCAGCGTACTGAAAGACAAGGAACCTGGGGCACAAATATAGGAGTTGAAGCCTAGTATTGTGAACCTGTGGTAGAACTCTGCAATATTGGTTGTCCTCAGGATGTCCTTGTCCTACTTGTTCCACATTCCGGCGAAGGGACCATCGAACCATGTTACCTGTAAATATTCGGGAAAAGCCCGACAGCCTTGGTAGGCAGGGTGATGGCTGCGGACAGGTCTCTCTGTTAATGCGAGTACCGTCTCGTGCAGGTGAGGAGGAAGAAACAAAATTCCCTTCAAGATATTCCACCACCTCTTCACCCTCCTACTTCGCTCGTTCCCCTTTAGAAATTTTCGTATGCCCAACTCGTCGCGCTTTCTATTCCATGAACGAGCGAGGTGGAATGCGCAGCCCTCAACCCTGCCCCCTGGAAAAACACTATTGGCAGCCTTTATGGATGCCCGTTCGAAGTTCAGTAATATCTGTGGATTGAAGTCGTGGTCCGTGGTGCTGTCGATGACTTCTAAACAACAGTTCAGAGATGGGATACAGTGCTGGAAAAGACGTGATGTTCATCACCTTTAAGCATAGTCCAGATTTTTGTATATATGAACTCAGTCTTCTTGTTTGTGATTGCGTACAGTAGAGGGACATTCACCTGCAACGAATACTATTTAAAAACTGGGCTTTTCAGTAAACAGTTAAAGCTACCTTGCCGTTACATACGCCGTAGATTGTATACAGCTGCCCTTTCTTTTCACGCTGATTGGGATGCATTGAAAAAATGCCAACCGCAATCACCGTGTCCAGCTCATTTTCGCACGCTTTCTGGAGTCCTATGTATAATGACCGCGTATCATATAGCAGTAGGAAATTTGCGTACTCTAATGATTTTTTCCAAGTAGTATATACATATGCATGTCCGCTGTTTGATACTGGAGAAAACGCGTCTCATCCGGATTCAGCGCAAGGTGCTCCGGCACGTATTCTATCGAAACTCCCTTTCCATATGGCGTCGTAGGATTCTTAAACGAACATTAAGCAGGATAGCATCACACGGCGCTACACCTTTGATGTGTACCTGTAAACCGTGACCCGACACTTGCCGTAATCACTGTAGTGCGACAGAGTTGCTTCCTTCTCTTCATTGGCTTAAAAATCAGACTTAAATTCCTTTCATTTTGATCTACAAGTACCTACCTATTGTGGTTGACTTTTCAACATCTAAAAGGAATCTGCCGTGCTCCTTATACAGAACATAATTCAGATATTTCTCGTTTCCTCTCCATTCTTGACATTGCTAGAAACGCATAACAAGGAGTACTCAGAGAACAGTTGGCAAGTGGTAATCACTACCCCACAGAAAATGCGCTTGTTTCTCTCCATTGGCCATTTGAAGGGCAGACACACATGATCAAGCAAACACGGGTCTCTCGTGAACTCTATGCTGTTCACCACCTGAAAATTTTACCCTTCCAAAGGTAGCTTAAAAAGTAAGGAAGAGCTAACCGTTATGCCGGTGAATTTCCTCTCCTTTTTGCAACCCAATCACTTAAACGATTGGCTGTTCCTATTCGTCTTCTGCCAAAAAAAGGTACAGCATAGTGGCCTTCCTGGGATTTTATAGATAAGTACAGGATGCCTCCCGTACTTGCTGGTGTCTGGTAAACCGTTGTAATGCGTCCCTGTAAACACTTTGTAATAAGCTGGGAGATGGTATGAAGCAAAACGGTTGCTCCCACCATGCTCATTACTGCTTGCTCATGCTTTATACTCTGGACCCGGATGGGCTTGCCTCTTGCTCTGAAACAGGTGAGGTAGTAGCTTTATTTTACGAACGTACGTCTAACAGTGCTCCCACCGATCTCTTCGCCTCCAGCTCAGCCTGTAGGATCGGAGGCCCCTGCTCCTGCTCTGGAACACTCAATATAGTTCGACTCCCGCTGATAGCTGCTCAGGTTGGAGTGAGAACTCAAGTTACTGCTATCGCCTACCATCCCACCACTCGTGAAGTCCCTCTTCTTCATCCTCCTTCTCGTCCACGACGTCTGCAAAACATCTCCTATCTATTGGCGGTGTGTTTAACACTGAGCATGAAGCCCCAGTCACGTATACGGCATCGCTCTCACCGATCCCTTCGCGCTCCAGCTCAGGCTGCAGAACCGGAGGCCTCTGCTCCTGCTCTGAAACGTTTCCGTTCACAGATATTGCGCACTACTTCAACAATCAGTAGAGCGAACCTCTCTCATGCTTAAAACTGCATGCCTCGTAGACAACAGCATTCACTTCTAGTACGCCTTCTGCAAGAAACAAGTGTGAACGTGGAGAGGTAGCGCTTACAATCAAGACAATGAAGCTGAGAAGTCAAATGCAACATGCCACACTGATGTTCTAGTAGGGTGGCCGTTTCAGGCGTTGCAGTTCCATTTCGAGGAAATTGAAATGTACCACGCAAAATCTTCCGTCCATCAGCTTCACTACGCGATACATCCCAGGGGAGGTAACAATCGTGGAATTCTCATCGAACATCATTGCGCTGGCAGAAGAATCCATCGTTTTAACCGTTCTCCCTAGGTACCGTAGTATCATAACGAAGTGTGGGAAAAGACCGTAATGCGAAACGTCTCCAATTCTCCATAATACAGTACTAGTAGTAATGCTAATCCAATTACAAACATCAATATGATACTGGTCATGGCAGAGCATGTAGGATGAATAAACAAAGACGAGTAAGTAGAACAGACCATACAAAGTCGAGCACGTCCATCAGGAACAGCTCACTCCCGCTTCCGTTCAGGACCACATCATCATCCGCTCGCTCAAGTGTAGACGCATGTGCTGGACCTTATATACTTCAGTCAAGAAGATGTATTGTGGTCACTCCTGTTCCACTAATGAGAACGATGAAAAAGGAAAGTGTTCTGCAACGTTATGCTGACCAGTGAGGGTTCATGTTGACATAAACACATGAAACCTCCATAGAATAGCATGACAGTGCAGTTCTGAGGCAGGAGTAGCTAAGAATAAGTGGATGATAGCTAAAATAATAAGGTTCTGAGCTCACCAAGATAGGCAAGGGGGGCACTGCGACGGCATGCTGCCCAGTGAGGGTTCATGTTGAAATAAACACATGACAACCTCCATGGATTAGCATGACAGTGCAGTTCTGAGGCAGGAGTAGCTAAGAATAAGTGGATGATAGCTAAAATAATAAGGTTCTGAGCTCACCAAGATAGGCAAGGGGGGCACTGCGACGGCATGCTGCCCAGTGAGGGTTCATGTTGGCATAAACACATGACAACCTCCATGGAATAGCATGGCAGTGCAGTTTTGAGGCAGGAGTAGCTAAGAATAAGTGAGTGGCAGCTAAAATACTAAGGTTCTGAGCTCATCAAGGTAGGGAAATGGGGGTACTGCAACGATATGCTGCCCAGTGAGCGCTCATGTTGGCATAAAAACATGACAACCTCCATGGAATAGCATGGCAGTGCAGTTTTGAGGCAGGAGTAGCTAAGAATAAGTGAATGGCAGCTAAAATAATAAGATTCTGAGCTCATCAAGATAAGGAAAGGGGGGGGGGTACTGCGACGGCATGCTGCCCAGTGAGGGTTCATGTTGAAATAAACACATGACAACCTCCATGGAATAGCATGACAGTGCAGTTTTGAGGCAGGAGTAGCTAAGAATAAGTGAATGGCAGCTAAAATAATAAGGTTCTGAGCTCATCAAGATAAGGAAGGGGGGGGGGGTACTGCGACGGCATGCTGCGCAGTGAGGGTTCATGTTGAAATAAACACATGACAACCTCCATGGATTAGCATGACAGTGCAGTTTTGAGGCAGGAGCAGCTAAGAATAAGTGAATGGCAGCTAAACTAATAAGGTTCTGAGCTCATCAAGATAGGGAAAGGGGGTACTGCAACGATATGCTGCCCAGTGAGGGTTCATATTGGAATAAACACATGACAACCTCCATGGAATAGCATGACAGTGCAGTTTTGAGGCAGGAGCAGCTAAGAATAAGTGAATGGCAGCTAAACTAATAAGGTTCTGAGCTCATCAAGGTAGGGAAAGGGGGGTACTGCGACGGCATGCTGCCCAGTGAGGGTTCATGTTGGCATAAACACATGACAACCTCCATGGAATAGCATGGCAGAGAAGTTCCGAGGGGAAACACAAAACATGGTCGACACGTACCAAATAAGTTAGCTTAAGCAGCAAAAATCAAAAAACAGTGTGTTACGTTGCACTCACCAAACACTAGACGTGTAGCGTGGAGATCGACAAAGAACTGAAAATAAGTGAACGGAAACACCAATACGAAAACGGCCTTGACTCACCTTTCTATTCGAAAACTAAGTAAGACTAACCAAGATCAGAGGTGAGAACAATAACAGACCCACGTCTCTTGGCCCACACTTGCAAAGAATAGAGATACAGAACAGAAAAAAAAATAGGAAAGAATCAAGTCTTAACTGCTCCGGCCCGAAATCTGCTCCAAAGCAGCAATGCGCGCTCGGTTCAACCCTCCTCATCTCGTTGCGAAATCTCGTCCGAGGCGGGCGCGGCACTCGGTCAGCGGCACGGTAATCGAGCGCGCCCCTCCGCCTTCTACAGTATCGCAGACGCCTAACGTAACGCACCCGTCGGATCAGGATTGCCGATCACCTTCACTTATCGATATGGGCGGTCTCCTGCCGCAATCGTCCAAATGTACTTCGGCATCGTGATCGGCACCCCGAGTAAGTCCCCGACCCTACGCGAATGTTGAGCAAAATCGATGATCTGACCAGACCACCCTCAATTATCCAGAAAAAAATCCAAGACCTACCGAAGACGACGGAATTTACCAAAACGAACGGCGGATTCGCAATCAGATAACGCCCCAAATAACGCCTACACGATTTTGGACGAAATCTACAGGAGGAAATTTGGCCAATTTCGAAAATACCGGTTTTCGATGACGTCATCGTCCGCGCAGCTCGGCCTAAGGCGCCCACGTCCTCGATGGGATATTGTTAAAAAATCGATTTTTTTGAGATTGGTCGAGAGTGACACCATTCGATAAAACTTATCGTTATTTACAAAATGGTGTTACCGGGAGTGTCGGAAACCCAAATATAGCCGAGTATAAGCGCAGGAAACTTCAACCGCTGAGTCCGCGGCCCTAAAACGGCAGATGGGGCTAAGGCAGTGACGGCAGATGGGGCTAAGGCAGTGTAGGCAGATGAGAACTGGGCCCGTCGCCGTGAAGTACCTTAAGTGGCTCTGTTTGCCTACGCATTTTGAGGCCGTTAGCTAGCCGCGTCTTCTCGCAGTGGTTCACCGAAATCGGAAAAAAATGCGTCACGCAAGCCTCACCTGCATATTCGCGCCGCTCTTACGTCGTCCATCCACAAGCTACATCGCTGTTCTTTAGCACACGACTAGAAAGTTTTACTGCCTACAAAATCTACAAGTTGCAACCAGATCGATTCGATCTCGACAGAGTTATTGCGCTCCGAACACGCCCTTGCGTCCTATTTGGCACAGTAACGGTCCATGTTCTCCGCGCTCTTATTCGCCCAGATCACAATTCTCGATACTCCTAGTAACACCATTGAAATCAGCAGGAAAAATTTCATCGAATGGTGTCAAGCTTGGACAAGTTCGAAAACATCGATTTTCGATGACGTCATCGTCCGTCTGCGACGGACTGAAGCGGTCTCGTCCTCGATGCGAAATTGTCAAAAAATCGATGTTTCCAAAATCAGCCGAAATTAACACCGTTCGATAGCGCTTTTCACGCTGAACAGAGCAGTACCATTGCGAGTATCGAAAACTCAAATCTAAGCGTGCAAGAACTAAAGAAACTCTAACCGCTATCTTCCGCCACTCTAAATTGGCAGATGGGGCTAAGACACTTCAGGAAGCTAGGGAGTTGTGAGCATGTCATCGTAAAGTACATTAATTGTTCTGCTCGCATACGCGTTTGTAGGCCGTTAGTTCTCCGCGTCTTCCTGCAGAGGTCGACTGAAATCCGAAAAAATCGTGTCACACAGGGCTAACCTGCATATTCACGCCCCTGTAACTTTACATAATTATAAGCTACAACGTTCCATATTAGCATACTACTACAACAATTTTCTGCCTACAAGATCCTCTAGTTGCAGCCGAAACTATTTGGACTTGACAGAGTTACTGCGCTTTGAACACGGCCGCGCGTGCAAATTGCAAGCGGTCGCTTCCACTCGATTGATAGGTTTGATCTTGTAAGCATTGTGCACGGCGCACGCTAGAGGCTCGCCGAACAGTCTTAGGGCAATTCCTGAGTAGGGCGGCTGTAAATTTGTAATAAAACTCCCCAAACGCTCACTCTTCAAGCTGTCGCTCGCTCGCTCTACAGGTTGTCGCGCCCACTCGGTTGATTCTGTAGGGCCTATATAAAGGGTAAAGGATAAAGGACGGCGTTACTCAATCCCTTTTGGGATGCGCCAGCGCATTCTACTTCTACGGGATGTCGTGGAGGCGACATGAATGCGTATCTGGCCATACAATGACTTGCGGTGGCCAGCCGATGAACAAGTCAGTGCTTTATCCTTCCCAGACAAGTCTGGTACCAATTCACCGACCCCGGAGGGATGGAAGGCTTGGTTGGCCTGGGCGGGAAATCCGAACCAGGAACCTGGTATCGGGTGCACGCGACAGTCGCGCCTCCTCCGACTGCGATACACACGCCCTAGGGCCTATATGCATTGTTCAACTCTACTAAGATCTATGGGTCGTAAGTAGAGCTTGAGCTGCTGAGCTTAAATATATGTTTCTTTTTACAAGTACTTGATGTTTAAAAAGGTTATTTAAAAAGGCCGCTTTGGACCGTTCTAAAGCGGCCTATGTTGACCTTTCCGGGATTTCCGGCGAATGAACAGAGGAACATGTCCGGCGCTGTGTACTACATCGACGCATGATGCCTTGTCTAACCAGGAAGCTATCTCAAAGGTAGATCGGAACGGCCCAAGTGTTGTATATAGGCAGAATCGCTTCTCTCTGGGAAACAAGAAAATGCAAATATCTCGAACCTTATTCAACTCTGCGCAGAGTTAAGGACGACAGAATTTGGGCCGTTGGAGGCGTTAGTCCTATGCCTGCACGAGGAGGGCGAGCTGCTCAAGTTGGGTGGAAACAACAATTATGAGGATTACGCCGCTCCTCTACGCACTGTGCCACCATCGCTCGCTCGTCTTCGCTGTTTTCAGCCAACTTGAGCCCGCCCTCCGTTTTCAGGCATAGGGCTAACGCCACCAACGGCCCAACTTCGGTCGTACCTAACTCTATGCAGAGTTGTATTGGGGTCGAGATACTTGCGTTTTGCTGTTTCCCAGAGAGGCGATTCTGCCCATATACAACACTTGGGCGTTCTGACCTACTGTTGAGATAGTTTCCTAGTAAGTAGGCAGTCCAATCAATAAACGATTGGGGCATAGCCGTTACAATTGATTTACCTTTTTGGAAGCCATGTTGAGAGAAAGAAGTAACGGAGTGGTTCTCAAGATAACGTTCGATCCTGACTTTGAAAAGTTTCTCGAAAACCCTAGCAAAGATGGATGTCATGCTGATAGGACGATAATTACTTGGACAAGTGTCGGGCACCTTCTTCAAAATGGGAGTCACGAGAGAACATCTCCATCTCGAGGGAGCTTCGGATATCATAAAGCTCAGGTTAAACAGAAGTTTAAGGGGTCGGGCTAATACACAGGAAGTCTTTTTAATGAAGAGGAACGGGATGTGATCGAGTGTATCAGAAAAGGAACTGGGCCAGCGTGATAGCGTCTTAAGAATGTCGTCAATATGGAATCGTTATGACATGGAATCGTATGATATCGGCTACAGGAGTCAATTTAGAGGCAATAGCAATTGCGGTGTGACGAGCGAGTTTGGAGTAGTAATGTTCAAATGTATCTGCTAACATCTAGGATTTTTCACTGTCACTCGAAGCAGTAACTCAGAAGAAGTACGCAACTGACAAGCTGAACTGTAGTGTTTATTACTGCAGAGAAAAATACTCTGCTATGCTTTATGATCTCACTTAGGTTTTTCTGGTGTACTTTCGATAGGGGGACGAGCGTTCTACTCCCTCGTGCCCTTTTGATACACCCACGGACCTCCCTCAATAGAGAGCTGTCGGGCTCTTCTTGTTAAGAGGGATCTAGAGCCGCTTGTAGCAGGGCCGTGGCGCCGTGGCGCATCTCCGGGCGGTGGATAGGAGAATGAAACCCAAACCAAATGTGACCATGTACTGCTCAGAGACGCATGTGGGATGCAGGGGATAGACTCCTTGCTCCTTCTGTTCGGGTCGATTCGTTCCTTGCGTGCGGGAGCGGCATGTTCATGCACGTGCATGTGTTTGCGGCTGTGTGGATTGTAACTGAGTCGGCCTCGCCAAAAGTTTGCACTCGGTAGACTGAGAGTTTATGTAAGACGATTCGAGGCCACCCTAAAAGTCTCGCTCCGTCCCTTCAGGCAGTCTGGCTGGCTGCCGGAGTTCTTCAGAGTCAGAGTCTGACTAGCTAACCTGTAATTCAAACACAGCATTACTATAGGGCCTTGCTCCCCTAACCTTGGAGCCCCCTCTTTCTGCAGCGATGGGAAGGGCGAGTACGGAAAGGCTGCTGAAATCTTAGGACCTAACCAGGAAAACTGAGAAGTACAAGGATGACGATCTGTGCTTTCAACGCTCCCACCCTCGCATCGGAAGAATCCGCCGAGGACATGATGATGTAAGCCAGGAAGATCAAGTACGACATCATCGGACTGACCGAGACGAGAAGGTGCCACTCCCTACCCTCCGCCTACGACTCCGGAGAAGGACTATTCCTCGGAACATGCGACAGCAGGGGAGTAGGCGGCGTTGGTGTCCTCGTAAACACGCACTTGGCCATGAACATCGATTCGTACGAGTCTCTGACAACCCGAATCGGACGTCTGCGACTTTAGCGATGTGCCTCCGTGCCAGCTTCGACTGTGTTCGTCGCGTATGTCCCAACATTCGACTACGACTACGTGGAGCTGGAGAAGTTCTATAAATAAGACCACACCGTCTACAAGGTGATCGTCCGCGACTTCTACGCCATTGATCGGGCCACGAAGATCGCTGGAAGAACTTCACATCGGAACTCACGGTTTGGAGTGGAACGAGCAAGGTGAAAGGCTGTCTGAGTTTATCATAGAAGTTGGTGTAAATCTATGCTTTAAATTACTTAAAATAATTAATATATTATTGTTATTTTTTAATTAAAATTATTATTTTCATAACTTTTCAATAACATAGATTACAAAAACACAACAATTTTGGACAAAGGACAACAACACCACCCGAAATATCGACGTCTAACAACATTTTAAACATGTTTTGTTTCGCCTCTACCTTCATACAAAACATGTTTATAATTAGTTACCCCGAGGCTCATCAGTGAAGAAGGTAACTAATTAATTTAGTTGTTAGTACAATATTAGGTGGCATATTATTTATGTGTTTAAACTTATGTACTAACAACTAAATTTTACAAATCAAGACAAAATTAACAACCTATGTTATAACACGAAATTAACAGAACAAAATAAAACAGGTAACTTAATAATGCCTAGCTTAATATTACAACACATTTCTTAAAACACAGGTCTTAAAACTGTAAAATACGTTTCACTTGACATAAAACAGATGTTTATGAACGTTCCTTTATTTCTCTATATATAACCGTATTTACATATTTATTTATATATTTTTAAACTTTTATATATATTTTTAATTTTAAATTAAATTTATATTTATATATATATTTTTTAAATTGTTATTATTTTCAAAAAAATATTTATATAAATCATGTCGACCGAAAACATCCGTGGAAACTCACAGTTCCAGAAGCCTCCCTTTCTACGATGGACCTGGGAATCCCCCTGTGGTCAGTTCCACAACGAGATCGACCACACCATCTTCAACTGCAACTATTGCCTGACCGACGTCTCCGTTATCCCCAAGTTCTACACGGTTTCGGACCACCGCCTCCTTGAGAGATTGAGGTTCCGCTTTTCGCGTCAATGAGAGAAGACCGCAAAATTCAAGAAGAGGAGTCCCGGAACGACAATTAACTGGGACCTCTACACCCCTCTTACCGGCTTTTGGGAAGATACCGTCTTGGACAACATTGACGAAGAATGCAATCGCTTGTGCACTATCTCCGCGATAATGCTAAGGGAGCCGAGAATTTAAGGAACACCAAAAGACGCCTGTCTCCGGAAACTCGGGCTGATACGCCGCGTGGAGTACGAGCATCAAGGAACTACAAACTGACGTCCGAGCTTGCGAAGCTATGCAGAGCGTTGATAAAGGAGGGTCTTAAAGAGAGAAGAGCGGCGGTGATGGCTGAAGCCGCAGAGGCAGGTTTGAGCATCCGCAGTGCCTGCCGGAACTTCGCCAACTCAAGACAAAGATGACAGCCGTCCTAACGGAACCGTCAGCTCCTCCAGATGAGCCATGGAGAAGGTCAACCACGACTTCTACTCCGATCTCTTCGATAGCCACGTCCACCTGCCCCCATCTTCCGCAGGATAGGTCCCCTCTGTTCTCCTTCCGAGATCCGACAAGCCGTCGGTGAAGAATCGTACAGCATCCGGTCCCAACAAGATCGGATCCTAACATCGGAATAACCTCCCGCTAGCGCACACCAACTCCCTGGCGTGGCTTTTCACACGCTACCTGTCGGAGTCAAGGTTCCATTTCAGTGGAAGACCAGCAGGACCGTCTTGCTGTACAAGAAGGGATACGTGCACGACATTGGCAACTATCGCCCGATCTGCCTGCTGTCCGTAGTCTACAAGCTGTTCACTCGAGTGATCCTGAATAGGATCAGCAGAACGCCGGACGAAGGACAGTCATGCGTAGAAGCAGAATTTTTGAGAGAATTCAGCATGATCGACCACATACACACCATTACGAAGGTCATCGAAGTGTGGCGAGAGTACAAGCTTCAGCTGTGCCTTAGGTCTATTGACCTCAAAAAAAGCATTCAACTCCCTCGAAGGTGGAGCGGCCGTCGAAGCCCTGCGCACTCAGGGCGTTCCTACTCAGTGTATCAGAGTCCTTCGAGAGCTGTACAGTGGATTCACAACCAGGATTTCACCATTCTACAACGACGTCGAGGACAGGGGTTCGGCAAGGGGATGCCATATCCCCGAAGCTCTTCAGCGCCACCCTCGAAAACGTCATGCGCGAATTGGAATGGGAAGACATGGGAGTGAAGATCGACGGCCGGCAATTACACCATCGTTTTGCTGACGACATCGTGCTCATAACACAGAGCATTAGCAGAGCGGAGCGAATGCTGGCCGACTTCGATCGTGTGTGTGGAAAGGTTGGAATGCAGCTAAATCTTACAAAGTCGATGTTCATGAGAAACGAACGAGTTTCTGATGCGTCATCCTCGCTCAACGGAACGAACATCTCCGAATGCTCCAGCTACGTGTATCTGGGTCGCAAAGTCAATATGGCCAACGAGCTAGAGCCGGAGCTGAGCAGGAGGAAACGAGCGGCTTGGGGAGCTTTCAAAAGCCTCGAAGAAGTCGCGAAGAAGACGAAGAACGTCCGACTCCGTGTCCACTCTACCGTTCTTCCTGCCCTAACACACGCCTCAGAGACCTGGGCTATACGAAAGCGGGATGAACTCGCGATCAGCGTCGCGCAGCGTGGAATCGAGAGGATGCTCGGAGTGACACGATTCACGCAAGTGAGAGAAGGCCTCCGGAGTTCCGAGCTTCGCCGACGTTCGAAGGTCAGAGACGCTGTCGCATGTTTAAAGTCGTCGAAAATTAGGTGGGCCGGTCGACGTAATGCTCCTCGCGGACACCCGCTGGACAAGAGCCGTCACTGACTGGATTCCACGGGACGGGACGGCGGGTGATGCAAGTAATTCTTTTGATAATCTGCGGATTCAGTTCACTGACCGCTCCTCTGTAGAGGTCGGCTGCTAAACGTATGGCCTGATCAACTCAGCCCATGTTGGACAACCTAGCGTAAGTGAACACTTCTCCGTGCATAGAATAGGCTTCAAGATCCGCACACTCTCTCACTTGCATGAACAATTTTTTCTAGTTACCGCTCTTAGTATTCTTCATGGTACAACACTGTTTGCGTGGCCTTTCTGGTAACGCTGTCCCGCGTTTCTGACAGCGAGACGCACCCTTTTGCAGATCATCAACTAAATATGCGGAGCTTCTTCTGATAGCAAGTATGTACAGATGTCCTGGCTCTAGGAAGCATGGCAGCTAGGTCAGTGAGTGCCCGTGCCTCGACAGATAGCAATCGCCTTGATTACTACATAATTCTGCAGGATAACGGCTCTTTGTTCCTGCTGGCTTGAATGGACTGTGTTGTTCTTTTAGACAAAAAGTGGAGTTCAAATTGTCTGCAAAACGTTTATTCTGACCGGTGAATCTTCAATGTTAAGGAAGGAGTGTCGCTTTTCAAACAATTAACGTGCTTCGTATTGAGGTCGCAGCTAGTAGTAGCTTTCAGATGACGATGCCAGCTACTTCTTGAACCGCCGCAAAATCGGATATATATGGTGGAATGCCTGGTCGATGTCGTCCTGATGCCGCGCGCCAGTGATAACGACCTGAAAGCCTCCTCGTTTCGCTAAAGCTCGAGCTTTACAGGAGCACAGTCTTCCTGGCAAGTGTTACCTTTCCAGAAACGAATATCAGCAGCACAACTCTTGGGTGAACCATGCGATAAATCAAGCCAGGAAACAGCTCCGGCTCATAGGTGCAAAACTGTGCGTGCATTATACACAGGCTTTCGAGCTGGATCGAAAACCGCACATCGGACGAGCCAACTATGTTCTGGACCTGAACAGCGAAGAAGATATCAAGCCTACTTCTTGGAATCAGCAATCGAAAAAACGGCGACAGTATAAATCGCTTCCATCGGCAGCCTCGAAAACACATAATTATAACTATAATTATAACTATAATAATAATAATTACTATTGTTATTGTTTCTAATAAAAACACATATGAACCCCTCATGTAGTCTTGACAGCAACCTGAAGCTCAAACAAGGTGCAAACAATGCTCGGAAAAAGCCATTTCCGTGTTGGCCCTTGTTGAACACATCTGCTTGCTGGTTAATACGCCCAGCCTACAGGTGCCGGAGATTAGTTTTTAACTCAAAGAGTTTACTGGCCCCATTTTTACGGTTTTTACATTCTACCGCGACAGAGGTCTACCGCGACAACTCAACGAGAGGAATTGCGGTGTGCACGAGAGCCACAAGCACCTTGGATTGATTACGGGCTCAACATGCATCGCTTAGTTGAAAGACCGCGTGAACTCCCGCCTGATTGTGCTGTTTCTCCCAGGCGGCCCACCAGATGAGACACCACTAGATGGCTAGATGATTTTAAGAGCCTTCGTGTGCTTTTGCTCTGCAGCTCTCCAAATGGAACTCATCTTTGGAGGGGCAATTCCTCTAATCCTTTTGTGTTCTCCTGGCTCTGAACAGGGATATGCGGAATTTCCGTTTCCCGCCATTCGGTTTCCGGCCAATTTAGAACGTTTCCATTCCGTTCCGTGTTCCGCCTGTTTTTGCGCCGGAAGCCGGAAACGGAAATGGGCACTGTTCCACACTAGTTTTCTATTGAACACAATCAGCGTATCAGTTAAAAAGATTCCTCCTTCATATAAATGTGAGAGAAATACTGTTTGACAACTACAGTATTAATATTCTTAAAATTTCTTAGACTACCAAGAAAGCACTCAGAAATGACGTCTGAGTGCAGGGCAAAATTAATGTGCTACAAAGGCTACAGTTATGACCCTTGATCAAATCCCGAAAGAGCCGCGTTTTCCCCTCTTTTGCGTCTTTTGATATAACTCGTCTAGAATTCATTAATTTCGAAAACTATCGATATATTTGAGCTCAGGAGCTTGAGCTCTATCGTATGGTATACATTGTTTATATGAAGCTATGGAAATGGCCGAAATTGAAAACTTGCGCTCCATTGCGAAGGGCGGTCGCGAACGAGTTGTCGTCCTCAAGACGTCGAAAACAGTTGCATGCTCACAATTCCTCTAGTTTGAGGTTTTTTGGGAAACGGTGGGAACCGTTCGATTCGTCTCTTCGAGATCTACACAAGCATTTGTACAACTTCGACAGACCACCGCGTTTTCGCAGTGGGTGGTCCAAAATTACTGGGGCAGACCTTTTGCGATTGGAGAAGCTTTTTTTCAGGACTTGCATGTTCTCGGAGTATTCAAACATGGCGTAAAGTGTTCCGTCATGCCAGGAATCCGCTGAGAGTACCCCGTGCACTATGCATATAGGATCAACCTATCAATCGAGGGGGGACAGCTTGTAGTGTGGGCGTTTAGGGAGTTTTATGAGAAATTCTTAGCCGCCCTACTCAGGAGTTGCTCTAAGACTGTCCAGCTAGCCTTTGGAGTGCGCTGTGCACTATGCATATAGCATGGAACCTATCAATCGAGGAGGGGGGACAGCTTGTAGAGTGTGCGTTTGGGGAGTTTTACCACAAATTTGCGACCGGCTTACTCAGGAATTGCTGTACTCTGCTCCGGTGAGACCTAGGAGTGCGCCGTGAACAATGTATATGGGATCGAACCTATCGATCGAGTAGACCCATCAGGGTGTAGAGTGGGCAATTGGGGAGTTTTATGAGAAATTCCCAGCCGCCCTAGTTAGGAATTGCTCCAACACAGTCCAGCTAGCCTTTGGAGTGCCTCGTGAGCAGTGCATATAGAATAGAAGCTATCAATCGAGTGGGCGCAACAGTTCGCAAATTGCACGCGCGGGCATGTTCGGACCGCAATAACTCTGTCGAGATCGAATCGTTCCGACTGCAGCTCGTGGGTTTTGTAGGCAACAGAGAGCTTTAGTAGTCCGCTGAAGTACAGCGTTGTAGCTTCTAAAAGGGCGAAATTATACAGGTGTGAAAATGCATGTGAGGCTTGTGTGGCCTAACTTTTCCCGAATTCAGTCGATCACTGCGAGAAGACGCGATGAGCTAACAGCCCACATGTGCGCAGGCGAGCAGAATACTGAAGGTACTTTGCGATGGCATGCTCGTAACTCCCCTGCTGCCTAAGCTGCTTCGGCCCCATCTGACAATTTACAGAGTTATCGCGCTCAGAACACACCCGCGTGTCAAATTTAGAACAATAACGGTCGATGTTCTCCCCGCTCTTACTGGCCCAGATTCGGTTTTCGCTACTCTTAGCTGAACCATTCAATTCAGCATGAAAAGCTCTATCGAATGCTACCAAACTAGGGCCGGTACGGAAAAATCAATTTTCGATGACGTCATCGCCCCTCTGCCGCGGCCTGGAGTGCCCTCGTCTTCGATGCGAAATTGTCAAAAAAATCTATATTCTCAGAATTGGAAGAGATTGGTACCGTTCGATAGAGCTTTTCGAGCTAAACAGAATGCTACCACTGCGAGTGCTGAAAACTCAAATGCGGACGAGAAAGAGCGCTGGAACCTTCACCGCTGCCCTCCACCGCTCTAAAATGTCAGATGGGGCCGAAGCAGCTTAGGCAGCAGGGGAGTTTTGAGCATGCCGTCGCAAAGTGCATTCAGTATTCTGCTCTCCTACGCGATCGTGGGCTGTTCGCCCATCGCGTCTTCCCGCAGTGATCGACTAAAGTCGGAAAAAAATTAGGCCACACAAGCCTCACATGCACATTCACACAGCTATAATTTCGCCTTTTTGAAAGCTACAACACTGTACTTTCGCGGACTACTAAAGCTCTCTGCTGCCTACGAAACCTATGAGCCGCAGCCGGAACGATTCGATCTCGACAGAGTTATTGCGCTCCGAAAATGCCTGCGCGTGCAATTTGCGAGCTGTTGCGCCTACTCGATTGATAGCTTCGATTCTATTTGCACTGGTCGCGACGCACTCCAAAGGCTAGCTGGACTGTGTTGGAGTTCCTAGCTAGGGCGGCTGGGAATTTCTCATAAAACTCCCCAATCGCCCACTCTACACCCTGTTGCGTCTACTCAATTGGTAGGTTCGATGCTGTATACATTGTTCATGGCGCACTCCAAAGGTTAGCTGGACAGTCTTAGAGCAATTCCTAAATAGAGCGGCTAGGAATTTCTGATAAAACTCCCCAAACGCGCACTCTACAAGCTGTCGCGCCCACTCGATTGATAGGTCCGATCCTGTATGCATTGTGCACGGCGCACTCTCGAGGGATCCCTGGCATGTCAGAGCACTTTACGCCATGCTTGATATACTTCGAGAACATGCAAGTCTCGGAAAATAAGCTTCTCCAATCGCAAAGGGTCCGCTAAAGTCATTTTTGCCCATCCACTGCTAAACGGCGGTGTTCTGATAAGTTGTATACATTGCTGTGTAGATCTTGAAGAGTCGAGTCGAACGATACCAAACTTTTCTCAAAAAACCTAAAACTGAAGGAGGTATGAGCATGCAACGGTTTTCGACGACTTGCTACCGACAACTCGTCCGCAGCCGCCCTTCGCAATGGAGCACGATTTTGAACGAAAAAATAACCTTTGGCAAGTTCTGTTGAACTTTAGAATTCTTGGCAATTTTTTAACGCTATCTGATAGAGCTTGAACTGCTGAACTCAAAAATGTGCTTGCTTTCGCAATTGGTTAACTTTGAAGGAAGTTCTTTCGAAAGGCCGAAAAGGCCGGGAAAATGCGGCTTTTTCGGCATTTTTGGAAAGGCTACGGCCCAGTATGCAGTGTATGAGAAGAAAATGCACTCAGCATTTGAATGATCAAAAAATTCTTGATATATTAGTTATGAATAGCTACAAAAACTTAGTAAGCATAGAGCGCAGTATCATGAAACAAAGGGTCCAGTGAAGGTTGTGACATGCGATTGTCTGCTCCAAGATTACAGTGTCAGTGTTCCTGACCAAAGGTGCAAATTTCAATTTTAATTTCGTTAGGTGTGATATTCATCCATAAGGAGTTACGCGATTCATTTTTTAGTGAAGCATCACGAATATCTACCATGAGCTGTTGCTTTGATTGGCTACGGTGACTTATTGAATTTGAATTCACAAAAGTATTGCTTCGAAAACCGTCTTGGAACTGTCCAGCTGTGTCGCCTTGGGCGTAGGGCTTCTAGGCTGGCACAGAGTGAATATTCCTGTGGAGGTGTGGACCCACCATGACTAGTCAGTTATCCAGTTCTCATCTTAGATTCCAGAATGAATTCTGAGTACTAGTTCTGGTGATTACTATGTAACTGCTAATGTTGTGTACGAAGATATCTCTGCAGTCACCACGTCATCCATGATGTCACTGGTTTCTAGAAGTGTTGAGAAGAACCTCTTTCCTGCTAAGAAAATGATCTAGGTGGCTACTCCAGTTTCAAACTTCACCCGAGTCAGTTTTTTTTTATTGGGGGGTGGGGGGGGGGTTCTGTAAGTAACCACAAGTGGTTAAGTCTACCGTTCAAAAAATAACAGCATTAAGAAAGTCAGCGAAAAACGAAAAAGGAACTAGATATGGAGAGACTGCATGCTGAAATAGTGAGAAATATGAAATAAGCCTCTGAATTTGCTTTCGTGTATAGCTCTGCATAGCTAAAAGGTAATCGTAGCAATAGTATGAATTCAGGCTCCGTTATGTTATATTATGATGAGGATGAGCATTGAGCATTGAATTGTGGAAGATCTGTTGCTCGCAAATTTCTGAGCAAGAAAAGGCGCAATGGAAGCCGCTTCTGAAGCCGTTTCAGATGCACTTTGAACAAATGGCGAATATTTCCGTTTCCGTGTTTCGTATTCCGGTTCCCAGCCATTTTTGAGCGTTTCCGTTCCGTCTTTCGTCTTCTGTCTTTTCCAGAAAAAAGTTCCGCACATCACTGGCTCTGAAGGATGCCGCTACGCGGACATATAAGTCGAGTAAAACTTCAGAAACATTTTCGACCATCTCCCATTTCCTGTTCGTCCCTGCGTTGTGAAAGTATTCGTGTTGATGCTGTCTTACCTATATCTAGTGAATGCCTATCATTTTCACTTTAAACTGGACACCTTCAAAAAGAAGAAGTACCTTTCGCAAGCCAAATCGGTCGTATCTAAAATTTGAACAGGCATGATCTAATAAAGTAGAAATTACTTTTTTTGAATAAAACTCTTAATAAAAGTCCACGTTCACAGAGTGCCTTAGGAAAAATTACCACACTATTTGAATACTCACAAAATTCTTCCTAAAATTCTTAATTATTGGCACTCAAGCAATACCTTCAGGCTTGCTCTAAAGTGTTGGAAAGCATTGAATTAGCTTCTATGTATGTGGAGGAATTACGCTACACCCCTTTCTTTACATTGTGTTACCCACTGGAATGACAGCACAAATGCTGTTTCCATGCCTATCAACCTAAAAACGACAAACGCAATTACAACAGAAGAAACATGGTGCCATTTCTACAGCACAATTTCAGCTAGACAAAGTTCATACCATTAACCATATAAATACTAAAATCTGCTGAACGAGTGCACGACACCACATGAAAACTTCCTGGCATCAGAGCATTTTAGAGCACTCCTAAAAACATTTTAAAGCAGTTCCCAACTTTTCTCTTCTTGAAATCTCGGCATAGTGAGTTAGTATGCTGCGCCAGACGAGATGGTTGGGTGGATCTTTATTATCGCTATCCGACGTTTGGACTTTCTGTCGTCCTCAGAGGCCTAACACTGGAGCGCAGGTTTTTATTTGCGCTCTACTCTCCCAACCGCCTCAGCCACCCTAGCGCTTTCAACCCACTCCCGGAGTCACTACAGAGAGCCTGACTGAGAGAGACAAACTCACGCATAGGATCCACCGTAAGGGCTGACATTCGCCCACGCTAGGGGACCAATGAAGGCGAATGAAACCCACTCAGTAGGGCTGTCGTCGACCGGTCACCTATAGTCCTCAGTGATACACAAAGGCAAGAAGTGACTCGTAGCGAGTCCTTACGTTGAATCTTATGCCTGAGTCAGTCTCTTTCATTCGGACTCTCTGCGGTACTCCGGGGAATGGGTCGAAAATGCTAGGGTGGCCAGGGAGGTTCGGAGGGTAGAGCGCGATTAAAAATCAGGGCTTCACTTTCAGACCTCTGAAGACGACGGAAACTCGTAACGTGGGAAAGCTGCAATAAAAACCCGCCCAAAAACCTCGTCTGGCACAGCGTACTGACAACATCCTTGAAACATTGTTTTAGCCGAAGACATAGGAATTTTATGTTAATTGTAGAACTGTACACATTTATCTTTGAGACACCCGGGGTATAGGAGTTCTCTAATCCAGATTTTTTCAAACAAGAGATTATCCTGCTATTCCTCTGCTTTTAAATGCATATAGTTTTACTTGAAACGGGTGCGGTTTTAAATAAGAATGTCCGGTGTAAATGAAAAGTGTCCAGATTGATATGAAAATGGTAGCACTGCCGGGCCAATGCTGCTGAAAGGTAGTTTATTGCGCTGCAAGCGCAAGGCAAGAAGGATACCATCCAGGTCATTTAGCTTCCAATTTTAAGCACAACGCTATGTTATTTACGCGAAATTTTGCCCGACTACCTTGAAATCGGCGAATTTCACATTGAAGCCGACCTTCTGTACGATGCGAGCGAATTTACGAGATGCCTGCCTAAAATCGCTTTAACAGACTGAAGCTCTAGTTTCGGTCAACTGTATAACAGAGTGCACCTGCTTGCTATTTCCGACTTCGCGCCTGTTGTCACCATCTTTCCTGACGAGAAGATGAGTGCAGTGGTTCGCGGCTCTCGTATTCGCATGATCACCGCCGAGAATCTCTTCGGATTGTATTCTGTATTTCTGGAGTGCAGAGTGAGCTTTTTCAAGTCAATTCGATGTCCTAAAACAATGACCTCAATGTGAGCTCTTTACATTATTGGCTTTCGGTGCATCGAAACCTCTGCTAATTGTGCCGCAAGACTTGGCACGTGCCTAAATCAACTGTCGCCACAATATTCTGAATAGATGGAATTGGTGGCGTGTACGTGGTGAACGGCATTTTAAACCCCATAGGAATCTGTAAAGTCGAAGACGTCTTCATGTCGTCTTGCCTCTCCTTCTTCTGAAAATGAGCTTAATTTTCGCATTTCTAAGCGTTATTTGGGCTAATGCAAGCACCAAGAAGTAGCTTACCAAGACATGTGTTGCTGCAGAAGATGCGTTGGAAGTTGCCGCTTGGGAAGGGGCAACATGTCCCTGAACAACTCTCTGCAGGCGATGCATTCTCTGCCTCTCTATTGAAAAGATGTCAGGACGGCTGTGCCTTAACGTGCCGTGAAACGTTCCACTGGCCTGTGAATCTCAACGGATTCTGACGTGATAACGTTCAGGAAAGTAGCTTTCCAAATTTTTGTTCTTAGGGCGCATATAGCGCATTCGGAGGGGTGCCGGCTTTTGCGTTCATATCCTATACCAGGTTCCTGGTTCGGATTTCCCGCCATGCCAATAAAGCCTCCACCCCTCGGTGAATTTTCGATCGGTGAATGGGTACCAGACCTGTCTGGGAAGATTAAAGCGCTGACTTCTTCATCGCCTGACCACCACAGGTGATTTACTGCATGGCCAATTACGCATTAAAACGTCTCCAGCACATCCAATAGAAGTAGAATGCGTGGCGCATCCCAAAAGGGATTGTGTGACGGCGTTCTTTATCCCTTCACTAGCATTTTTCTTGAATCATTCAAGATACGTCCGCCGACTAAAAACATTCTCTCCTTTTCGACTACTTTAGGTGGCGAGCAAAGTATTCCGGGATAAGCAGTGCCAAGTGAGGATAAGCATATCTTATGAGGAGGTCAGACCACTAACTTTGGGGATTTGTTGACGTACTTGGCGCCTCGACGAAGAACTTCCATAGCACCAGTTGCATTATTTCCAAAAACTAAAATGCGCCATAGAAGGCATGAGAATAGCAGAAAACACTAAAGTATTCTTGCCGATTTCAACAGTTTAACAGGAATATTCCTAATTGGGAGGATGAGGCCTGCAATATTGGTGAAGACTGAGGGAAAAGTGATAAACTTTCTGAGAAAAACGGAAAGTTAAAAATTCGGTTAAATTTCTAAAATTTTTCGTTAAACCGTTAAGCCGGATTTTAGCGGAACATGCCGCTAAATCGTTGGATCGTTAACTGCTAAATGTGCACCCCTACTGTTCAGCCCGTTTACTGAGACGCCGTAGAAGAGGCCTGGGTGTTTTCCGCTATTTTCGCGTCCCTTAATTTGTGCCCCATTATTTTATGACTCAGCGTCGATCGATAGTGTGATTCATTGCTTAGCGTCTTACTACTTAGTATGATGATGCTGTGATTCTCCCTCGGTTCCTGTAGCCACTGTGACCCTGTCGAGTGTAGGGAGAATTGAACTCGAGCATACGTCATTAGTCTCCTCCTTGGCAGCAGTATTTATTCCACGGGATAACACATCGTCTACTGCTTGCCTTGCGGCACTCTATCCCAACGCGATATTGTTGTACTTCAATTGTCCACGGACAAAGGAAGGTGGTCCATTCGCACGAACAGTTCCACGATAAAAGAGATGGAAACTCCTTCAGGTTACAGTATGGTTAACATGGCATCTTCGCACTGGTTTTGGTACAATACAATTTCTATTGGGTGAAGGGGATCGTCCTCCCGCTCCTGCGGTACATGCGCCAATACCTAGCTGCGACAGAACGTGCAGAGTGAACGGATGTTTGCCATTGCTCGATGCTTCAACTCCGGTTCTGTTAGAGCTGGCGCTGAAGCAAAGGCAGCCGTCCACCTTACATACGCCGATTGTTGCTCCATGTTCCATTTGCAGCAGCCTTTTATAGGGACAACTTCGCTCTAGAGGGGAGTTGGACGTCAGGACGCCTAAAGACACAACCGGTGGGTTGCAATGCAGAAACGCCGCAGCGCACAAGTACGGTATCTCCGAGATCCCTTGAATGTTCGCGCGTTCTGTTTCTGTTCTGTCTCCAACATATTTGCTCCTCGCATTAATCTGGTGACAATAAAAATTTTAGACAGAAGGGAAGTTTTAAAGAGTTGCTGGTCCCTGTTCTGCGGAACTCTGCGAGTCAGCTTGTACGCGTAGATGGCCCCTGGTTTGTCCAGTGTTCACTGTCACCTGATTGATTTATTGTGCCACGCTATATAAGGCCTATATCCTTCGCAGATTTATTTAAGCAATCATACCATATTGCATTTTTCGAAATTGTAATCATTTCAGTGATTGAATCCAAATTCTTGAGCATCTCGATAGCAATGAGGGCTTACGCTAACGAAATTGGGTTTACAAACGTTTGGTGGACATTTTCCTATAGTAGTTCTTGACATAAAAACTCCCACCTACTCGAGCACTTCTTTGCTCTAAATCTTCCAACCAACCTTGGTTTCCGTCTTTTCAGAGTCGCTCTCCCTTTTTATCGGACGTTCAGGTACGCACCGTGGGGCATCTGTGCAGTTGCTGTTCAGTAGGCTAGACGGTCCTGAAAGACAACTTTGTTGCTTGTTCCTGACCTCGAGCACTCGCTGTTAAATCCGCGATGGACTCACCAATAATTGACGGGCTGCCGTCCAATGGTGTGTGCTGGCCGGACATAACGTACGCAGGGCTTGCATAGGAAGAAAAGCAACCGCTGTCTTGATCTGAAATTTTCAGCACTAACTACGAGCGTCATAAGAACTGCTTTGTTCTTTCAGATTTTCTCCCTTTGTTTGGATTTTTCTTTGTTTCTGATCCCACGTTTATGTTTTGTGTTTTTCATTTGGTTACTCGAATTTGGACTTATGGATGAGCTTGCTTTACCTTTCCACCAGAAATGTAATAACATATGCTATTATAGAATTGCAGTTATTAGAAATATGATGTAAGGGTTGAATCCAAACTCACCGAACGGATAACTGTCAAAAGCACTTTCGATCTTCTTTACGCAGTCGGAAAGAAGTGGAGATAACATTCTCCAGCTGCCGCGGGTTCTGCAGAATCTCTATGCTTCGATACTAACCAGGGAAGTCGCTCAGGCGTATGTCTGAACTGCGAAAACGAGTACCACTGTGAGAATCTTCACCCTTCAAATAGTAGGAAGGAATGTTCATTTTTTGCAAAACCCTTGAAAACATTGAGCTAGGGGCCCGTGAACGCCCAGCACTGTATTTCACTGTCAACACGTACCTAACACGTTTATGCGCACACTACGTGGAGATAAGGGAGGTAGTGAAACATATTGGTGCAAGCAGCTCAATGGCCCTGCGGGAGTGGCGGTGGTTCGTAGGTGCAGAGTTAGGTGTTCGATTCCAGCGCCTTGTCGTTGTTTTGCATTTTTATATTCATTCCTTGTTTGGCATCTATTACCTTCCCAACTTTTCCTGCGCATATATTCCACTATAGGTTGCCAAGTACGTGTTTAGTGAGAACATTTCATCAGTTGACTCCCCTTCCTCTATATGCGACACTTTGTGTTTTCTGCAGATTTTTGATAGGACCCTCTCCACATGGGGAGTGGATTTTCCCGATTAACATAAATGAAGCAACTACAAGGGCATGTGATGCCACCGTCCACAAGTTGAGGATGGATATCCAGTCGATCTCATATAGAATGTCCCCCAAATGATCAAAGAAAGATAGGCGATCGCTGCACAAGTCCAGTTGTACCCTACTGCCTGTCGAAGGTGAAGAACTAGACACACTAATGATGACAGGCAGGCAGCTACTGCAGTCCCAGCTGGTCAGCGAGTATAGGTCACCGTCACATTCTAGCGTATCGCTAGACGGGGCACGTTGGTCTTGAATCTCGTCTGGTGAGCTGACCAATTAAAAAATGTTAAATATAGAGAGATTTTTATTGAAGATAGAGGTGCCGAGATGTCTCTCAAAAAGTTGATCACATCAATGGTTCGCCGTGACATGAGCGTACGCTCCCCTGAATATGCGATAGTCATGGGTAAATCTGAAGTAGCACAATAACCCTTTCGCAACTCGTAGCTTATTGGTCGAGGTCGAGAAGGGGTAGAAAAAATTTTTTTACCCAAACTTTGCCTAAGGGAGTTAGGCAAGGTTGGGGAAAAAAGTCTGGGGCGGTGATCACGAATATGATATCCATTTTTGAAATTTCGGCCGTATACACTGGTTTAACACGTATGCATGCGATCCCATGTAAACTTGAGGGTTCCTAGTTCCTTGGATTTAAGTACTTTGCAGAAGTAGGACATCCCTTCCTACTACTTGAAGAGTGGAGATTTTGGCAATGGTATTCGTTTTCGCAGTTCGGAGATACGCCTGAGAGATTTCCCTGGTAAGATCACCACTAGAAACGGCCGCTGGTCCACCCCGAACGGCCGCTCTCCACAACTGTTCTGTGATCAACTTTTCTGTCTGCAACGATGCCCCCGAAGAAGACTAGCGGAGTACCAGCTCTCGACGAACCTCCAGCTTAGCTGCAGGCCATACTCACAAGGTGGGACGGTTTCTTAACAAGATTCGATAAAATGTTCGACCTTGTACTTAAGATGCAGGAAACTCAAATAACGATCTTGTCCAAGCTGTCCGCTTTGGAGGAGAGGGTTGCTGCTGCAAAGCAGGGGCCCTGCCCAACAAATGCGGCACTTTATAGTGCCCTAGTTAAATTTCAGGGAGATTCGAAGTTAGTCTTGGCCAAGTCATGTGGCATAACGTGGGTTGGCATAAATGAACAAATCGATGAACCAAGCACCCACGCCTTCGATCAAGAGGCCCTGAAGGAGATATTCGATTCATCCGCTGATGATGATATCATTCGGGAGTTTAGTTCAGGTCAGATAGAGGTACACAGGCACCCCAAAGTTAAAGGTAAAGGCTCTCGTCCCCGCATAATTAAAATATATTTGAGGAATCAGGAACGACGCGACAGACTCCTACGTCACATGCGCAATGGTAGGCTGTCCCTCACGAAGCAGTTCGTCCATTCGTATGCAAGGAGGGACTAAACTCGTGAAGAATTGGAATATGACCGTAGTCTACGACAAAAAGCTGGTGAGATGAACAAGCAGCAAGGTATGTTGAAATTCGTCGTGAGGGACTTTGCGATTCATGAGTTGCGCTGCCCACGTGCGTTACCTCATCGCTCCGAGCCTAGTCTCTTGTACGAGCCTAACAAGCGGAGCGATGCTGTTGTAGCTGCACCTATGGTTCAACAGGACCGTCTTGTGAATGAGCCCAACTCCCTTCTAAACGGCCTTAGTCCATAGGGATGCGATCCTAGCGATGCGTCTACTTCATCGTCATGTAACCCCTCAGTTGAAATTAGTATCTGCAATCTTTCGGACAATCTCTCGAAAAAATTTTTGCTATTCAACTCTCGCTCGATTGTTAACAAAGTTCCTGATTTGAACTATATCCTCTCTCAAAACCCATATGGGGTTTTCGTTACCGAAAGTTGGTGTAAACCACATTTGATACATGACGCAATTTTAAGTCACCATTCCAATTATGTGGTTTATCGCTGTGATAGAGTTGGAAGTCGTATTGGAGGAGGTGTCCTGGTGCTTATTCACAATACGGTGCCACACTTCGGGTTTACCAAAAGAAACTTCTCTGAGTTCTGTCAAGTAGTCACTTTACACGTTGAGATGCGTCGTGATCATATTCTTATTATTGTTATTTATAGAAGCCCTTCTTGTTCTGTAGCAGATTTTAACGAAGTTATCCAGTTTTTGACGAATACTTGTTTGGAATGGAGTGGACATATACTCGTTATGGGAGATTTGAATTTTCCTCTCATTGACTGGGAAAGTCAAATAGTCCGCGGAGACAGTTCTTCGCATTCCTCGTTGGCATTTCTTAACTTTTCGAAAAACTTCATGCTTCATCAAATGGTTAAGCAGCCTACGCATGGTCTTAACATCCTTGATATTATTCTAGCTTCTCCCTTGCAGATTATTGAAAATGTGTTCATACTACCTCCATTCAGTACGTCAGACCACAACATGGTTGCTTTTGACATCAAAAATGTTGAGGTAACCCCTAAAAATGACCTAAAAAGTCAGCGTAACTATGCGAAGGGAAATTACGACGCTATAGTCCTTGCTCTTGCATCCGTAGACTGGGTTTCTGTCATCAATGGTCCGTTTGATATAGATATTTGCTACAAACATTTTGTAAATATATGTCAGGACCTCATTTCTAGATTCGTTCCTAGGTACCGAATGAGCGCCGAGCCACAGACATACCCTACATACATTCAAACTCTCAAGGGCAAAGTTAACTATTACCATTTTAAAAAGAGTTCTTTTGGATATGCCAAATATTACGAATATGCCAGGAAGCTCAAGCGGGCACTGTCACGACTATCTTTGCGCAAAGAGAAAAAGGTTGCAGAGAGCAGAAATCCTAAGCGATTTTATCAGTTTTGCCGCCAAAAGCTGCAAGTACATGATACCATACCAATCATGACTGGTCCCCAAAACGAAAAAATAAAATGCGATATGCAAAATGCTGAATTATTCGCTGATTATTTTGAATCGGTTTACAAAGCGCCATATCATTCAGAAACTGAGGTACATTTGCTCGCCGACACACCCCTGCGATGGGTTGACATCTCATCTGAAATTGTTTACAGTGCTCTCAGTAAGCTTCCGAGTAGAAACTCTACATCGCCTGATGGAATTCCGTATATTTTTCTCAAAAAAGCCGCCCTCGGGCTGTCATCTGCTCTTACACTTATTTTCACCAGGTGCCTTTTGAGAGGTAAAACCCCGAGCTTGTGGAAAATTGGGTATGTACGGCCTATTCACAAAAAAGGTCCAAAAAATGATGTACGGAATTACAGACCGATATGCTTGACCAGTGCTATAAGTAAATTGTTAGAGCGGATTATATGTAGTTGTATAACCGATCATCTTCTTGCCCACAACCTCATCCACCCCAACCAACATGGCTTTTTAAGCAAGAGGTCAACTACTTCAGCCCTTTTGTCAACTGTTCCCCTTTGGCACAGAGAGATTAATAGAGGAAACTTCGTTTCCGTTTGCTATATAGGTTACAAAAAAGCTTTCGACTCTATTTCGATCCCGTTACTCTTGACGAAAGTTAAAGCTTTTGGCATTAGCGGATGTCTACTGCGATTCCTCCGGTCATTCCACACTAACAGAACTCAAACTGTTTTGGTGAATAAATCTCACTCCCGCGTATACCGTACCACAAGTGGCGTACCACAAGGAACCTGCATAGGCCCTTTAATGTTCATTATGTTTGTTAATGATCTTCCAGGAGTATTACCTCCGGGTTGCTTTTGCTCAATGTATGCGGACGATTCCAAGATCTACTCAATTAATGACTGCAAACTGTTACTACTAGGACTAGACGCATTAAGCAAATGGTCTCAAAAATGGGATCTCGATCTATCTTATGAAAAGACGCTGATAGTTTGTTTCGGTAAAGGACATCCCGATTACAACTTTACTATAAGTGGGAGGCCTCTTACCTGCTCACACATGGTACGGGATTTAGGTGTTACCTACAACGATAAGTTCGAATACGAGGACCATATCAGAGACGTTTTGCTTAACGCAACCTCTAAATGTAATTATATATTACGCGCGTTCAAGTCTAGAGACCACAAGTTACTATTTAGACTATTCACGACATACGTTAGGCCACAAATGGAATACTGCAGTCAGCTTTGGTCTCCGTACAAGAAGTCTCTCATCGATAGCATTGAACAAGTACAGAGAAGTTTCACTTACCGGTGTTTCCTACGGAAGGGACTAGTCAGACTGTCATATGAGGAACGCCTTAAGGTCCTAGGTGCAAATACATTGTAGAAGGACTTTAGCCGATTTCCTCTACATGTACAAGCTAGCTACTGGTCGCTCTAACCTGGAATTGTATGACATTTTTGACAAACCGTCACTAGCAGAAATTACTCGGGGCCACCCGTACCGAATCAAACCAGACAGACCTACTACCGCTGCCTACGCTGGATCCGTTTTAGCAAGGTCAGTAATGAGGTGGAATAAACTTGACGCTAGTTTATTCAGGTGGAAGCGATGCAGGCCCATCTAATCGACTATCTCCTGAGGACTATTCCAGATCGGCCAGACTAGGATGTGTTGCCATTTTTTTAAAGAGATTGCTCCTTTTCCGACGACAATGTTGCTGCAATATCTGTTACTAACACTTCACCTCGTTTTGTGTTTGGTGTCTGCTATTCTTGTTCGTTACTCACATTTTTTGTGTTGTTCTGTTTCGGCCCCCTCGACCAAACCCCCTCGACTTCGCAGTGTGGACCTCGGGAATGTTGGCGGACCTACTAAGATGGTATCCGGAGTCCAATCCACGCCTCCTCCCACCTCGTCGCTAGGACTTGCAGTGTTGGCGGGCAACTGCCCTTTTGAACCGAGCTGTCCAGTTCCCGTTCCCCGCCCCTCCTCCCCCCCCCCCTCTTCTCCATCAACTGAAGAGGTCGTCGGTTAATACAGTTTTATCGCCTTGTGAACTATTCCTATACTGCTTGTTCCCATAATGATAAGATACCAATCTAAATAAATAAATAAAAAAATAGAATTGCATATTCATTGTAGCTCAATCGCTGTCGCTTGCTCGTCGCTCATTCTTTCTCTGCATGTGGGGAGCGATAACAATGTTGCGATGCAAGTAGAAGCGCCAGAAGTGAGCAACTATGTACAGCCATCACCAACAAGCAGCTCTAGTGCGGATTCAGTTCTGTGTCGATGCATGCAAGCCCACAACATCTAGTAGAATCCACACCTCCCTTTACGACCAGGAAAACGTATTCCTGTCTTGAAAACATGGAAAAAGAATCTTACTATAAAAAATCCAAGATCTTCGCCTAGCCCTTGGGCCACGTTGTCAATCACATGATCATTCGCACACTGGCCAGCGAGCGGTGGTCTTTTCACGCCGTGTTCTTTATCTCCTTCAAAGTTCTCTCCTATTACTGGGAACTCCTGTCAGACGGCCAGATTCTATCAGCGGGCTTCTCGTGAGAAAGAAGAGAGACTGATAACTTGCCACCTGATAGGGTACGTTATTGGGGTTTCGCTCCCTTCGTTAGCGGCCGCTGTGGTTACGGAATCAACCATGTCGGGTGCCGGTGCGTCATCTTTTGCAGCATGTGAGGCTTTCTCTAGCCCATTAGCTGGCATGATAATCCTGGTCGAGCCAGCCGAGCGACTACAAGGACTTTTGGGACGTGACAAGGTGCCCAATTATGTGAAGGTGCTGGTGGATAAACTATTGGAGACGAAAGCAGAGATCAAGAAGCTCAGCTGACGGAATACCGACCTGATGGAAGAAGTCCGTCAGTGAGAGAAGAGAACTAGGCTTTGAAGCAAAACACTCTAGTGTGGGTAAGTAAGTCAGCGGTAGATCTCTCCTCTAACTGCGGCCCTAATACAGTTCTATCTATGGAGCCTGATATCGAACGTAAGAGATAAATTGTGCTGAATATTATCCCCGAATCTTCGACTCAAAATCCATCAGAACGAGTAGGTCACGATGCACCCTATGTAAACCAAATCTTGGACTTCTTGAACATCGAATGTAATCCTATGACAGTATACCGTATGGGCAAATTGGATGCTCGGAGACCCAGGCTCATGAAAGTTGTACTCCCAGCAAGCAGATTCCAAATGGAAGCTGTAAGGCAGGCTCCTCGATTTCGCCTCTCCTTCTCATCGGAGTGTATACTTACGTCCCTCCCTTAGTAGGGAGGAGAGGAAGCGAAGACGAGGAAAACGCGTAAGCAGTCGGAGGTTGGGGATTGACGATACAGTTGCTAACATCCCATCGCAGAGTGTACTGCAGTCCTCCAACCCCTACGTAGGGCACAACACCTTCCTCAAGCAGTCTTTCGGAAAACTGCTAAGATATCGGAGGAAACCTTATACGAAGATTTCTTGTGCCCTTTTAAATGTAAGATCCTTGGTAAAGAATTGCAATTCCCTTATCTTTACGCTTTGTCATAACAAGTTTGATGCTATCCTTTTAACAGAGATATGGTTAAGCACGCAAAATGATCTAAATCCATTGCTTGGTATAGCTGCGGGGCAGTATATGGGCATAAGGTGTGATCGGGAGAACAAATTGGGTGGAGGAATTCTGTTTCTGTTTGTTTGAGAAGTTGTTTGTTTCTTGAGAAGTTCTTTTACTATGAAATAGTTTTCATGGAATCAGTCAAAGATTCTTGCGAGGTCCTAATTTGTGATATAGCAAATTCTTTGTGTACTTTCAGACTCATAGAGATTTACAGAGCACCAGGTTGTGGCGCAGAAGGAACCCACCAGTTATCGAAGGATAATACTGTATTTTGCGCGTGCGGAAAACCTAGCATTGCTCTGGGTGATTTCAACTTAACTGATTTGATGTTAAGCAATCAGAGAGGAACTTTTAAATGCTTCCGTGATGCGTTAAAAGCTCATGTTTTTAATCAATTGGTGCCTAGACCCACCAAAGGGCCATCCTTTCTGGACCTTATGTTTTGTAATAAGCAAAGTCTTGTCAAACGTGTAAGAATTAGTCCACCAATTGGAGATAGCAACCATAATACAGCTCTCTTCAAAATCCAGCTGAAAGCAGATCCTAGAAACAGTGGCGCACAGCGATGGGTAAGAGACTTCAAAGAATCTGCTCCCTGATTTGTTCATAGCCAACTATGAACAAATCGGGGAGCATTTAGCTAATGTTGATTGGGTGGGTATTCTCTTAAAAAGTTCGTCAGCCAACACCATGTTCGAAACTTTTCTTGCACTGCTTCACTATGTTATAGTGTCATACGTTCCTAAACGCAAGGCTGTTTTCAACAAGCTGAATCTCCCACCACACCTTAAAAGATTGCATAGTGAACGTCTTCTCTGTGGAATCAGGCTACAGTAACTAATAGTACTTCTGATTGGGAAATGTGTCCTTGAATAAGACAGTGGAGAAGCTTATCTATAAGTATTATTGCTACCTAGAGAAGAAAAATGTTGCTTCAGAAGACAAAACAGCTTTCCTTAGATATGTCAGCTGACGTAGTTGTGATGAAATTCAGGCATCATACTAAACTTGATAAATAGTGATGGCCTCTCTATTTGTACTGATAGGGGAAAAGCCAATGCCCCGGCAGAGGAATTTCACAAAGTCTTTAGTCTCTCAAGTCGTAATGGTTCCGTTTTCATGATAATCTACCACCTCAAATGAACCCTTCTTCATGGTTCCATAAGGAAGAAATTTATAAGATTTTGTCTAAGTGGAGCACATCGTACTCGGCTTCACCGGACCTCATTCCATTAAAATTCATCAAAAATATAATGGACTACATAGTTTTCCCACATGAGCAGATTTTTAACTTCAGCTACAGAATACTAAGGTCCCTCAAAGGTGGAAACATGCCTTCATTACTCCAATCCCTAAGAAGCAGCCGTATAGTGATCCTAGAAATTATAGACCTATTAGTATAACGTCAATTTTTGCGAGAACCTTCGAGAATATAATGAAAAAACACGTTTTAGAATACACCAAAAAAGTAGAGTAATGTCTGAAAATCACTTTGGATTTATGAAAGGCAGATCAGTCGAAACTGTGGTGCAACTTCGCTAAACGACTGACTGCTGCCGTTGAAAGAGGTCATCGTACCGATGTTGTGCATTTTGATTTTTCGAAAGCTTTTGACAAGGTTCCAGTAGATAAGGTGCTTATAAAAATGGAAATGGTTGGTATCCATCCTATTACTGGGGCTGGATCCAAAGTTTCCTCACGGAAAGAACCAATCAGGTCAAAGTAAGATAAGAGTATTCAAACATATACTCTGCTCCTGGTGTACCAACAGTGGTGTGCCTCAAAGGGGGCTCGCCACTGTTGTTTTTCTTATGTATCTTTGAACTACCAGCCAAAATTAGTTCGAGTTGGGGCTGCCTGCAAAATGTACGCTGAGGAAATAAAAATTTACAAGGAGATCGAAAATTTTCAAGACTGTCGTGTGATACAGTTAGTGATCGAAAGCGTGTGTGGGCAAAAATGTAGGAGCTACCTCTTGCTCCAGAAAATCTTATAGTTTCACAGCCGGAACAAGAAGTGAAGTTTACCAATACAGTCTAATCGTAAGTGGAGGACTATGAGCGTTGGCTAAAAAGCAACTTTACGAACTTATAACTTATTTAGGATAATCAAAACGAACCACCTGTAGACGGTCTTGCGAGCTTACAAAATTTACGTGCGGCCCATTGTAGAATGTAGCACAACCATGTTCAACCCCATCAAAATGAAGGATATCGGTTTTTTGGAAAGCATTTAGAATAATTATACACGTAAGCTGTTTATGAGATGTTATGGACTTCAATATTGTGGTTTTCCGAAACGATCCACTAGAGCAAAGTTGCCTAGTCTTCCTAGTCTGTGTTACAGAAGAAAAAAGGCTGATTTGCTCATGTTGTTAGAAATTCTGACTAAAGTTGTTGCAGTCGAACCGCTGCCATTCTTCAAGTCTCCACTATCTAGAAATAGAAAAGGAAAACTTAGAATCTATGTCTCTGCTGCAAACACGCAGGCTAGGTCAAGCTTCCTCACCTATAGGTATCTCAGGGAGCTCACCTGCTTGCTTGATGAATCCGAAAATGTCACACAGATGTCACTTTTGGCTCATAGGTCAGTTATTTTTCGTAGATTTGTCTGTTGAAGCTAATTTATTATTGTTTTATTTAGCGACCATTTCTTGAGTTTTGAGTTTGATATGTCTTGGTTTCATTTGACTTCCTTTTCTTTGTTTTAATACACATGTATTGTATGACAAGAAAATCACGGGGACCGGGTCTAAAGCCAAGGGATGTCTTCGACAGGGCGGCGTATGCCAGCCGTGTTTTTTTTTAGATTAACCATGGGAGATTGCTGGCGAACTATATCCTTGGCGGCGGATCGTTCAAGTTTACAATATTTTGCGCGTTAAGATATGGATGTGGATCAAGTATCGAGTGCCGGAAATCAGACGACGTGCCGCAGACGTCGTCCAACGCGCGAAAGGATTTGGAGTTAATGGAACCAGGAAAGGGGGATCAGGGAAGAGGAGACCAGTGGAGGGGGACCAGAAAGGGGTTCAGTAAAGGAGGTGGGGGGAGGGAGCAGCGAAGGGAAACCATTAAAAGCGAACCATAAAGGGGACGACTAATAGGAGGGGTGCAGTAACCAATAACAATATTCATATACACGAGGACCAATATTTCCTAACAATACCGTTCAACGTGTGTCGGGTTTCTGAAGATGTGCTACAGAAGTCGTGCCACGTGTGTCGGCGTGCAGAAGGGTCATGGACATCACGCTAACTTGCTGACACTTGCGACGCACTCAGCAAATGTGTCACGTGGGCTACGCAGCATGCGTCGGGATTCTAAACATGTGGTAGAGACGTCGTATAACGAGCGTCCAAATCTAGAAGACGTGCCGCAGATCAGACTTTACGCGGCATGCGTCTGGTATACTGATAATTTGTGGAATAAGAAGCTTCTGTGCTGTTTGAAAGTTTGAAAGAAATGATGGGTGTTCACTCGGCCCTGCAGTGCTTGACCCATCTTGCGTTGGAAACAGTGGTGTGCGTTTAACGATTAACGATTTACCGATTTACCGGATTTACCGCCATTTTTCGTTAAAATTTTTTAACGAACTTTAACGACGAAAATTCCCGTTAAATTGCATTAACGCCATTTTACGCGCCATTTTTGATTTTTTACTTCTTCATAAAGATTCACTTCTGACCTTTTTTCCATTGTGTTTTCGTAGTATCATTGCGATGCCGAGAAAACCCTCTACATACTTGAATTAGTGGAATTAGGCAGTCGGTGGCGATGTCCGTTCCTCCACGTGGTGCCACTGGAAACTGTTCGCTCTGCGAGCTAAGCCGATCACGGACATTCGATTGCAGGCGACAGGCCCTTGTGACAGGCCGGCCTACGAAGACCCATGTCACATCACATGGTGTATGACTGCTCAGGTTTATCGAGATAGTGCTACGGCGTCCGCGGGAGCCGACGCGCACTCGCAAAGCCCGGCGAGTGTGAAAAGTATGCGAGGGTCCCTGATGCGAGGACGGCATCGGGGGGCAACTGAGTTAGTCCGAAAGTCCCGTAACGTAAGCAGGACCCGCGTGGCTACGCTGAATGTGGGTACGTTGACGGGCCGCTCGTGCGAGTTGGTTGAAGCACTGGAGCGTAGAAGAGTTGATTTCTGTGCGGTGCAGGAGACGAGGTGGTCCTGCCGCAAGTCAAGGGACATAGGACGAGGCTTCAAGGCCGTTCTATGTGGAAGTCCCAGGACCACCAGTGGTGTCGGAATAATCGTCTCCGAACGATTTCGTGACTCGATTGTAAGCGTCGAGCGCTTTGACGATCGATTGATGAAGATCGTTGTCGCCGAGAAGGAGCGACTCTATCACTTCTTCTCTGCGTATGCTCCGCAGACTGGCTGCTCGGATCAAGCCAAGGAAGAGTTTTGGAGCCTGCTTGATGAGAAGACAGCAGAGGTACCGTCGAAAGATGTCATCATAGTCGCTGGTGACCTCAACGGGCACGTCGGCGCGACGAAAGACGCGTACGGCTGTCATGGTGGGTTCGGTTTCGGGTCGCGTAACGCAGATGGTGAGCGTATCCTTGAATATGCGGAATCGCACATCCTCACCATAGTGAACACCGTATTTTGCAAACGCGATTCCTACCTCATCTCGTTCTATAGCGGGAACACCAGGACTCAGATAGACTTTGTCCTTGTGAAGGATCGAGATCGAAGTCTTGTCACAGACGCGAAGGTCGTGCCGTATGAGACGGTCGCCTCACAGCATCGACCGCTGATCTGTACTTTAAAGATCGCCCCTCCGAGGCTGAAGCAGGTCGAGCGATGCGGTGCACCAAGAATCAAGTGGTGGCGAATGAAAGAGAAGGAAGCAGCTGTGATTTCTCGCGTGCGGTTACCGACAGTGACAACTGTCGACGAAACTTGGAAGAGAGCAACCGACGCGATTCGTCACGCTGCACGGTCGGAGCTCGGCATCACGAAGCCTGGACGACGCAAGGTCGACAAGAAGACATGGCTGTGGACGGACGATGTGAAGGCAAAGGTTCGAGAGAAGAAGACGCTATATCACGTGTTTCTCGGCGAAAAGACAGCCGATAACTGGCGGAAGTACCAAGAAGCGAAGAAAGCTGCAAAGAAGGCAGTGGCTGTTGCAAAAGCCACTCATTATGGAGATGTCAACGAGAAGCTCGAGTCGCGCGATGGTGAGCGGTATCTGTACCGACTCGCAAAGAATCGCCATCGCCAGACCGAGGACATCGAGAAGTTCTTCGGCATCAATGATGGCCATCTTCTTATGGACCGCAAGAAGGCATTGAAGCGATGGCGCGATTACTTTGAGGAAATCTCTACAGTAGAATTTCCTCATCCAGCCATCCCCTCAACGGTTCCAACCCACGGCCCCGTTCAGAAGATCACCGTGGAGGAGATTGAAGCGGCTTTGAAGAAGATGAGGCCAGGGAAAGCCACTGGGCCCGATGACGTGGCAGCTGATTTGTGGAAGTCCAAGTGCTGGTATCCTGCTGAGTGGTTGGCGAAGTTCTTTAATCAGGTTGTGGCGGAGAAGAAGGTGCCTGAGTGTTGGCGCCAAAGTACGACGATCCCGATTTGGAAGAAGAAGGGCAGTCCTGCAGACTGCTCCAATTACCGTCCGATTCGCTTGCTTTCGCAGAGCATGAAGATCTTTGAGCGAATTATCGACGGACGAATTCGTGACATCGTCCAGCTCTCCAGCAATCAGTGCGGCTTCGTGGCTGGCTGTGGCACCATTGATGCCATTCACGCCGCCCGCCTCCTGATAGAGAAGCATCGCGAGAAACAGAAGTCGGTGCATATCGCCTTCCTCGACTTAGAGAAGGCCTTTGACAGCGTACCGCGTGAAGTGATATGGTACGCCTTGCGACATCATGCAGTTCCTGAAGAGCTCATAGAGTGGGTGCGAATTCTCTACTCTTGTCCAAAGAGTCGAGTTCAAGCTGCAGCTGGAACCTCGATGGAGTTTCCCATCTCTGTCGGGGTACATCAGGGTTCTGCGCTTTCCCCACTCCTCTTTGTTGTCGTCATGGATGCCATCACACGAGATCTTCAGAACCCCGTCCCTTGGACGTTGCTTTATGCTGATGACGTAATGCACGCTAGCGAAGATAATGATGAACTCTAGCGAGAGGTGCAAGCTTGGTGTGATCGCTTGGAGCGGTTTGGACTCAAATTGAACGTGAAGAAGACCGAATATCTAACGACGGACGTTACTGAGTCCAGCTCCATCAAGGTTAACGGCATCGAGCTCCCACGCACTTCGGTCTTTAAGTACCTGGGATCAGCAGTCACGTCTGACGGAAAACTGATGACTGAAGTGAATTCACGCGTGAGTGCAGCTTGGTCCAAGTGGCGCTCGTTGACTGGGGTGCTCTGCGATAGGAAGATACCGGAGCGCTTGAAGTCGAAGATATACAGAGCAGTCGTCCGGCCAGTAGCGATGTACGGCGCTGAGTGTTGGCCTGCGTCCAGGGAAGTTGAAACGCGCCTCAGCGTCATGGAGACGAAGATGCTGCGCTGGACGGATGGAGTCACGCGCATGGACCGCATTCGAAACGATGTCATTCGGCAGAAGTTCGGTGTCGCGCCGATAGCCGACAAGATGCGCGAAGCTCGCTTGCGATGGTACGGCCACATTCTGCGTGGAAAGGAAGACAGCGTCCGCAAGATAGGCCTTAACTTCGAGGTAATTGGAAAGCGGCCTAGAGGGCGCCCGAAGCAGCGCTGGGCTGATACGTTACATGCGGACTTGAAGATTACTGGTGTTTACCCTGATCTAGCGCTGGCTCGGGGAAGGTGGCGTCATAACACCAGAATAGCGGACCCCGCTACGATGCGAGACAAACGCTGAAGAAGAAGAAGAAGAAGAAGAAGAAGAAGAAGAAGAAGAAGAAGAAGAAGAAGCAGAAGAAGAAGAAGAAGAAGAAGAAGAAGAAGAAGGCAGTCGATTTCGAATTTATGTTTTGAGAACATTCTTCTTGCTCCTTCACCAAATTATTCATATGAGCCCTCACTTTTCCATACAGTTGTTTCGTATCTTTTGGACTCTCTGGAACGCTTTTCACGCTTGATTTCTACACAAATTTTTTTATATGTACTTCCCAATAAGTCCCTTTTTCCACTGTTTTTGATACTTATCTCACAATTGTGGATTGAAAAAGCATAGAAGACACAAAGAAAACGCTACGAAACACAATTATTGCGAATAAATAAGTGCAAGAAACGACACGGAGGAAGGCAAAGGTTCTTCCCCTTTCTCCCGGAGTTTTCCGAAAAGCTGGATGGGTTCTTCGTGCAGCTTCAGGCAGTGATTGTAGGACTACGTTACGGCAACGTTGAGCCCCGCCTAATTTGTAAAGCTTGGCTGCTGGAACCGTCACTGCTTCGCTTTTATTGAATTTCATACCGTGCATGTCGTCGAATTTGCTTTTTGTCTTCTACGAGGGCTCTTTTCTTTGGTAAACTACAACCACTATACTTGTGAAACAGTGAGCAAGTGTACATGAAAGCAATAAAATGACATAAAAAAGAGAAGTGATGAACACTCTTCGTCAGTTATTATATGTGAAGTTCGTCCAAAAACTAGCACCTTCCATGCCATTTATTGCACGAAGATTTTTTAAAAAGTTCAGAGAAAATGGTACTTCTTTGAAAGTGCAGGGCTAGCTCTAATAAGAAATTTACTTTAATTTTTTCGTCTAGTTTGCGAATTTACTATAGTACCGTTCATCAATCCAAAATTTGCTCTACAAAAATAGAAAGAAACTGAGCAGCCCAAAACACATTCGAACCTCAAGAAAATAAACTGCACAGCATGGTACCAGGTTCCTCAAGAAGGAAATCAGAGTGGTCAGTTGCTTGGAGGTCGTAAAGGAGTGACAGACAGCGGAAAATAATATATAGTGGAATAGGAAAGGGTGTTGACCCCTGTTTTCATAAGAGAAGAAACGCCCTTTCATACGTGTCCCTTATACAGTCCCTACAGAGGAAAGAGGAGGAAAAGCTAACAATTAGAATCTACCTCTCTTTAGTGAGACAGACAGGAGTACTCAATGCAGTAGAATTTGATTCCATTTAATTTCTGCCAACGGTCCGTGACTGTTTATTTTATTTTCTGTTGTTGTCTGCATTGAGAGCGGGACCTTGTGGGACAAAAGGTTCCATTCTGTGGAACAGACAGATCTGAACTCCGTAAATATCTTCCGAAGACCAAGTGTATCAAGGAATTCGCTGTCGTAACTGACCTGAGTTCTTCGTTAAAGCACTACTGTAGTTCTCCGAAACAATTATGGCAGTATAGAAAAAAATGTTGGACCATAAAGTCTACTTAGCGAGCGCAAAATCTTTTTAAAAATATTGTCAGGACAAGTAAGAATGCTCAAAATCGTTGAACCATGCTATAGTTCACAGCACTTCCGAAAGCTTGACAACTTTCCGAAAGCTGAAGGAACTAAGCATAACAAGAAATTCTCTATTTTAGAAGTGTTGAAATTTTAGTGATATTTATCGTTTAGCAATTTTTGATAAGAGTGCCGTTACTTCTCTGAAGATGAAGACATACCCATATATAAAGTGGTCATATAGATAGAAAGAAAAAATCAATGAAGAAAAATCTGGCTTTTTACGTACTAAGAGTCAAACTGACTGCAGCTAAGGGATATTTTGTTTAACGATTTTACCGAATTTACCGATTTTAACGCAAGAATTTTTCGGTAAAAAATTGTCGTTAAAAATTTACCGAAAAAAATTTAACGCACACCTCTGGTTGGAAACATTGCGTACGCGGATACTACACGGACATTCGGGTTCGACGAGCCAAAACGTCTCCGCCCAACCATGCCCGTTCATCAGTCTGGCAACTGCAGTTGCCAACAGAAACTGCGGTTGCTATTCAGGAACAATGGCCAGCGTGCTCCAATCGGGCACGCTCGTACCGCTAGGAAGACGTTAGAGCTTAGCAAAGCAATGTTGCAAGAATAAACGATGTATTGATAATCTCCTTGTTTCTTGCTTTAACGTCAAAAGTTATCGCTTAATCGAGTTTCTTAGGGTTCCCCATGTCCTTTACATCCATTGCCATTATAGATAGTTTTGCTGCGTGTGCCTTTATTTTTTGCTTTGTTTTCGTAGTTATTGCTATGACCCAGGATCAATATCGAAGAACTCGGTCAATTGATTTTCCCATACGCTGTTTCTCAAAGCTCCAAAAAAACATATTCGGAAACTACTAAGACAACCCAGATTCCAACATTGCTCGCTACTGCCATTCGCCACAGCTGAGACAGTTGGTTCACGAGAAGAAGAAGTCCTCCTCAATTTTTCATTGTCATTTCATTGAAATGAAAAGAACATGAAAACATTGTTCAGTGTGTGATCACATTTCTTGAGCGCAAGTCTGAATATAGACGGAGGGGGGGAGGGGTAGCCCGTATCCTTTTTAATCGGCGGTTTTATCCTGGTAGATGACGTTCCTATTGGCGTATCGTGGTTTCAAATCATTACTGTAAGAACAAGCGTTACACGACCATCACCATGTTTGTAGAAGGGTGCTAGTGCAATGTCAGTTTCAGGTCCTACTAGCAGTTGTGAAACCAAAAGTTGAAAAAGGACTTGCGTACGAATGTGTACTGTTAAGGAACCAGGGGCCGGATTCATCAACGACTTACTGCGATTTATTAGAGAGAATATAGCCGAAATCCCTGATGGCGCGGCGAAATGTTTTACCAAATCGCTTGATAAGCCGCGCTATCAGGGATTTCAGCTGTATTTTCTCTGTTAAGTCGCTGCAAGTCGTTGATAAATCCGGCCCCATGTGAAAGGTCTAGGTTTTGTGGGCAAATGGCAGCAACTGATGCAACACCAGGTAATTATGTCCTCCTTGTACGTTACTTGTACGTTCTTGTACACGGGACTAAATAGCCAAGGATAGCGACGACTGGGGGGCAGTCGTTCGGTACACCTTGCGGCCCGCCGCCCACTTCCCGCCCTGCCCGCGCCGCCCTATTTGGACTAGTTTGCTGCGCGCGAAACCGTCGTTAATTAGCGTGACGTCGTCCAAAAACCTAACAGCTGATAGGAGACAATTGGGAAGTTCATCTCAGGGAACGCTGAGGCCATTTTCCAATCGGTTCGGTTATGAAGGCAGTCGAGGAAAGGAGAACGTCGCTCTTCTCTCTAGATTCTTTCAATTTTCACCCCCTTTTAAATTTCTCCTCAACTAGAGACTACGGGTGATTCCGGTCAGGAGTTCTACATTGAAGGTTTATCCATAATTGTACGCAAAACCGGCTCACCGTCCTCTTTTTCCAAGGATCAGACAATTTTCCTTGTGTCGAAGAACTTTCTAGTGGATGGTCTCGTTGTGTCATGACACATCTCGATAAGATGTGGCTGTACTTATCGGAAAATGACGACGCCTCAGCACTAAGCAAAGTGGCGGGACCTGAGGAAAGCCTTGGCGCTTCAGCTGAAAACTCTTTTCCTCCAAATATGGTGAGCAAGGCTCTGACTCTTGTCTCAAGAACGAAATCAGTTCAGGATAGAGCTGCAGGGCTAAGGGAGGTGATTAGAAATGCGATGCTTCCATGTGAAGGCGGGGACCCGGACATCTTGTCCTCGGCGCGTCTGTCGCCCCGCCCCTTTCTGAGTGCGGTGTTTCCAACGACTCTCTGCCGCGACGACTTGTCCGCTAGGAATCGTACGAGTTTGCCCACAGTACTGGGGCAATCGTATCCGCATACTATATACACAATTATATACACACATGTGCGCATATATATGTATGTGTGCATGTTTATAGGTATGTATACACATGTGTATGTACACAAATATATGTATATACACATATATGTATGTACAAGCTGGATATAGTGGATATATGGCTGCACAAGCAGCGGGGATACGAAGACGCGGTTATCGAATAGAAGGCACGAATATCGTGCAGCCTCGGTTGCTATTGCGTTGCCGTTCACTCTAGAAACTGAACGGCAACGCAATAGCAATCGAACGGCAACTGCTACTTGCAACAGGATAGCTTCAGGAGCCCCTCAGTTGACCGGCTTCTTCCGTATAGCAGCAGCGGTTCCCCCAATAGCAACTCGAGCCTCGCGACCGCGTAGTTCGTGTTGCTATTGGGTTAGGCCCCGTTTATACTTCGTCGCGGCGCGATGCGATGCCCAAGCAATGAGGCCAGATTGATCGATCGCTTCGCACAATCAATACGGCCACTATACGTGGCGTCACGTCGCGCCGCGCCGAAGTATAAACGGGGCCTTAGGCTCGTCGAACCCGAATGTCCGAGAAGAGAACTGTCTCGTTATTTTTCAGATTTTTAGGTGATTTTTGTACCGCTTAATAAATTGCTTTAACAGGTTTGGCCTCGATAAAATGCGCAGCCTTGCTTGCTGAAGGAAACATTAATTGGAATATGGAATTAAATCTTATGATGTTTATGACTGCTAATTGTTTCATAGTGACTTTCATAGTGAAAAATGACTTTCCGTGAGCAGTCTACAAATTCTTCAGGACGGGTTCAATTTTCGGTAATTTGGCAGAATGTCGTGCGGCAACATATTTTTCTACACGAAGGAACGATGTACTTATTCGGGATTATACGCCGCATAATTTTGTTGTTAATAGATGGTTGATGCTAATGGACATTTAAGTGTTTTTTTAGTGATTTACGTTTTTTTACAGTTCACAATGATTTTTTGAGCGCTCTTAGAATGACCATGACTCGTAACCGAAGGCTTGACTTGTTAGGAGGAGAATATGTTCCAACTGAAATTTGACCCTGGTTAATATACATTTCTGCTTCCTGAAATCAATCTCTAAAAGCAGCAAGCTCCATGTGTGCCAGAGGAGTTTGATTTTTCGTAGATTTTCAGCCGAAATCGGACAGCAATCGGACCAACAGCTATGTTGGGTTGGAAACTGTTTCAGACGAAAAAATCGTCTTTCTTCAAGCGTTGTCATAGAGAGAATTTTTCTACCCGAAGAAAACAAAACGTGAATATCAAGTCATCATCATCGCACTTGGTAAAGTTTTAAGCAGTCGTTGTTATGCAAAAAATCAGGCTCGTTTGCAGCGATTTTCGGTATGACGACGGAATTCGATGGTTGCATCGATTTCTTTGAGGCGAGCGATGCAAAGTCGATTCCTCTGATTATCTAGAAGATCGCTCCAGAAAAAACTAGCTTTCTAGCAATGTTTGAAATTCTTCAGATAGAATTTTTTTATTCTCATGAAAGACACCTATTTCAAAATATACCGCTAATACTACGCTCAACCTCCCCTAATCAACCCTGCAAGGTAGCTTGACTTTTACCGCACAATAAACAGAGCTCAAAATTTTATGTGGTACAGTTTCAACTCTTAATGTTTTCTCTTTGAGGTTGAAAAAGTTTATTCCTTGAGAAGTCAAGCCGTTAGCTAAGGCTTACGATCGCATCGAAGAGCGCTTCATAAAATCTTTGCGAACTGTAAAAAATCTTCTAAAAATCTTATAAATCTTAAGATAAGCACTTGGTTACCCATTAGCAATTAACATAGAAAAACTCTGAACAGTACAAATTCAGATCAGGATGCCGCTCGTTCAGATATCCTAGCTGTCATAAAATTCTGCTGAAATGGGACTGTTAAAGTCCACGCATCGAACTTTCTAACAATTTTTCAAACAATAAGCTAACGCCAAGCCACCGGCGCAGTACGCCTAGCTAAAGAAATGAGTGGAAGTGTTTTAGATGCTGAAAGCTCAAGATAAATTTCGATTTGAATGATTTATATTGTATTTGATTTTAGCTAGCTAAATCTGGATGACACCCATTTTCGAAGGCGCTCACTGAGACTTCAGAATGGCATGTTTCGAATTGGGCTCTACCCTTTCTCAAAGTTGCTCGAGATCTTCACTGGCTGCGTCATGATTAAGGGATTCTCAAACAGAGGTTCTCAAACAAGATCAGGGAAGAAATGGTAGAACATGTGATGGCACAGCGCCATATGCAGAGCTTCCCTTAAGGTCAAGAGTGTCCTAACATCTCGCCCTAAGATCAACTAGTTACTGAAGCGTTTTCCATTTTATGGTGATTTTTCAAGAAACTTTCTTTCGCATATTACTACGCTGAGAACAGCAACTTTGTCGATGGATCTTCGATCCATTGCGAATTCCAAAAAATCAATCTTAAAGTGTTATTAAATAAAATTCGCCAAATTTCTGAAACACTCCTGAAGTCCAGCTTCTCACATAGCCATTTGCTCAATTGTTGTCAGTGTTTACTTGTGAGCCCTTCAATTTTTTATGGAGGCTCCTGTTTCCAGATGGCCTTATGTTTCGACTCGCTCAGTTTGTCCAGAGGCGTTCGGTCTACCTCAAGAGTGCTTTCGCAACTCTATTTTAAGGCATTCGTCCGGTCGTAGTTTCAGATAGGGCTTTGAAAGCGATCTTAAGATGGATCACGCCCTCTGAAGAAAACAAGTCAAAACGTAAGGCCATCTGGAAATAAGTGGTTCGCCTCTAAAACCTCGAAAGGCGACAAATTTACACTAACAGCAGTTGCCTGAAGTTGTTAATCCGGACTTTGACGCAGAAAGCCATTATTTTGTTAAAATCGATAAGTGTTTAGTCTTCAACGTATACCTCTGTGGCCCATGTCATACCACCGCTCATCCCGAGCGAAGCCTAATAATAAGCTCCCATATCGATCGGGCAAAGCGATGAGTCGATATGGGAGGCTGTCATTAGGCTTCGCTCGGGGTGAGCGATGGTATGACATAGGCCTGTGGCCGGATGCATCAACGACTTACAGGAAATCGACAGAGAAATTGCTGCGTAAAATCCTGATTACGCCAGCATCTCACCATGTCGCTTGTTGATAAATCGCGTTTTTTCAGGAGATTCCGAGGTAAATTCTCTGTCAAATCTCTGTAAGTCATTGATGAATCCAACCCCTGGATTCAGTTTCATTCCGCGTCTCTTTTTCCATAACATGTTTCTTTCAGCGTACAAAGCCGTGCGCGACTCTTCACAATACCGAATCCCAATTGATACCCAGATATGAACAAATACCACTTTAAAAGCTAAAGAAAGAAGAAAGGATAGGAATGGTAAAGAATAGTGTTGGAGACAAGGAGCGGCCGTGTCAAATGTGTTCTGGTCTTCCGCGAAAGCGCCTTGCGATTCAAGTTATAGTATTTCCGCGCGCGGCGATTTGAATCCATGTTGACGGCGCACCAGGGCTTGACGTCAGAATGTGGTTAGACGCGGTCACCCTACAAAGTTTCAGGGCGAAACAAAACACGACGACATGCTTCCAAAGCAAAGAAACTGAGTTCTGAGCTAGAGAAGGGAGGAAGGAAATCCGGGAAGCGAGGAGGCCAAAGCACGTCCTAGAGTCCCTATCCCTCCCTGCTCCTGCTGCAGCGAAAGAAGGTAGCACTGTGGGCTTTTTAGCCCCTAGCTCTCCTCCATTGTCCAGTGAAAATCAGTGAACCATAAAATGAAATATGTTGGGTGAATCCTCCCCCTAAAAGAGCTAATGCCGGCTAGCGGATGGCATGCGCCGGAAGACTTGATCGACGTCGTTGTACGTTGTTGGCATAGACGCGTTATCCATCACGAAAGTCTGACCCACATCAGTGCACATGGGGATGTTTTTACCTATGATCCTCCTACGCAAGAAGGGGGGATAGATCGTCAATTTTAGGCAGGAATCAAATTCCACGCTTGACCCTGCTAGAGAGGCACCGCGCACTCTCTCCATCAGACACATTCATGCCATTCCCGTTTTGAAGTGTAGAATCACGACCGGTCTGACTACTGTCTAGGAGTTCTTGTCCAGGAGCGAAAACCATTCATTCTGTCCCTCGTTCAACATATTTATAGGCTCCCACCTCTAGCGCTTTAATTCATGCAGAGGTCGATGATGGTCAGCGGACAATTATCGGCGGCCTGTGAAGCCTTCCATCGGCCAACATGCTCACTTAACACCCACCTCAAAAGACAATTATCCGCGAAAATCAATAAAATCGATCCTAAATTCTCATCCGGTTGACACTGTTAAGTTGCAGTGAATATTGTCTATGGGCCGACACGTCTGTTAGCGTGAGCCTCACATCAAGCGATTAATTCCGCGCAAAAATCAGCTCAATCGTTCTATACATTATGGCCAACTGAAGGCCGTAGTTTGCGAGGCTCTCGCCGTTCTTGCCGTGTTGGTTGCCGCTTCTGCGCGAAAATCCGTAGGATTTCGATCCGGCTCAGAAGTTTGCGGAGAACGGAAAGGAAGTACAACACAGTGTACAGGGGAAGATCGCCGGGGGAAGATGATGCGATCTTTTCCTGGCTCCCGAACCCGACGCTAGGCGGCTCGAGGTGATGTTTCCTTGTATTAAGTGTAAAACGATTCTGACGAATGCACTACTAAATGGTTACCGTTTACCGGATAGCGATGAAGCGGAAGCTGTGATAGAAAGGGGGGGGGGGGGGTTCGGTTCCCTAGCGTTGTGGTTAATTGCATTTTAGCTGAATAATTGGGATTTGAGGTGCTTCGACGTGCACGCAACTTTGACGTATTTTTTCAGCGTTTCGCCGCTCGGAGAGCGCAGAACCCAGCCGCGGCTCCCCCTGAGCGACGAAAGCAGTTTCCACGTGAGCAGCTTGGATGGCACCCACCCTGGAGTTCTTTCTCTAGCCTGGTACCCAGATTCGCATTCTCTGGGCACGCCTAATGATACGATAACCATTCGGGGTTGTGTTCGTCAGGATAGTGCTAGTGTATTAGGTGGTTATCCGCCATGGTAAGAATGCACATGAATGTCCAACTACATCAAAATTGACCTAGCCCAGTTCACCACAGTGGTAGGATATAGTGCAGTGTAAAATTTTTATACACATGCAACAGCGACGTCGTTTGGGGTTGTCTTAGATGAGCTTTTTATGTCATCCAGTCGCGGCTATAATAGCGACAATGGCTGTCCCTGAAAGAAGCATTGTCTCGCCTGAGCACGTAAGGCTACTAACTGACGCTTAGGTGTTGAGCAGCCTATAATGTTGCTCGAGAGTGGTTAGATTGTAAAGAACCATGCTATAGTTGAGCTGCGTATACAAAACCGACTCATTCTACTTTCTGTGTGCTATTCTATTGCATTGCCGAACTTGCCTTCCAACAGTGCCTATGTTTCGACACCTCAAATTTTGTTTAAAGGGATTGCCTTGTAGTACATATAGACTTTGGTCTATATGACCACACCATCTCATTGCGCTCTATATTTCACAGGCTTTAAGTGTAAAATGAAGGCACGGTAAGGAGAATACAAGCGGATTTCTAGTGGTTTTGAACACGAGTATTTAGAGCACGCTTTTATTATTTCACTTTTCCACATCGTTTGTGAGTGCTTTTGATTTGTTTTTTGTTTCCTTCGTAATTTTTTCAGTAAGTTGTTTATGTTTTGTTTATCTTTTTCTGTTTTTTTTTTGTTAGTACCGGATCTGGTTTTAGACTTAGTTAACGATGTGATCGAGGTTATGCGCACCTTTGAGTGGAGCAAATAAATAAATAAATAAATAAATAAATGAGGCCCTTCCCGAGCCGTTCAGCACGCTAAAGCCCTGAGGGGTTGCCGAGAGCGAGAGGGACGGCCATCCCACGAAGTCCTGAAGGCAAAAAAAATCGGAGGCTTGCGCTGCGCTAGGAGAGAGGAGCTTTGTCTCCGCGCCAACTCGGGCGTACATCACTTTGACAGGTTTGACATGCACGGACGGGTCAGTTTCTTGTTTCACATGGTGGACGGGTCCTCACAGCAAAGGTGTGACACAGTGATACACGAACAGACGGATCAGCTCGCCCACGTCGAACTGGACGCCTTCCGAGTCATAAGGGTTACTCTTCTGGGCAGGCTTGATGCTTTTGAAATCAAACTGAACATCCCACAAATCGGATCGAGCGTCAATTAAACTAGTGACTGTTCAGCACGCTTAGAATTGTTTTTTCTTCGAGACAAATTTAGCAGGGTTTTCTTTGAATTTTCTAAATTCACTGACCCCAATAGGTGAACACATTTTTTGAAAATAAAATTAATATTTAAGGAGAAATAAGGGGTTCAATTTGGCTTTAAGTGCATGAAAGAAAGCAACAATCATTCATTGTATTACAATAAGAGATCGCGCCATGAACTCTGCTAGGTCGTCGTGATTTTTATTCGATTGATAAATTTCTTATTCCACTGGCCAGCGTCGGTGGCCGGCTCCGCCGGAAACCAACGCTGGGTAAGGGAGCAACCCTGGCGTCGAGCTCGTTGAAACGTGCACGTACTCCAGATTGATTCCTAACTTGGTACCACTCACTTCCCAGTACAGCACTCAGAAGAATGTCCTCTTCGTCTAGCGTTGGGTTCACAGCCTATTGCAGCTCATCAAGCCTAATGAAATGTCTGACATTTCCGTCCAGTCGCCGTGCTTTAAGCCACGAGGTGTGATGAATTCCAGAAATGGTGACATACGACAACAGTGCTATCCTCTTCTGTACATAGTATAGTATGGAAAGTGATCAAACTACTGCTGAAAATTGACAACCCTGGGGCAAGACTTTGTTAAAAACATAGCCGTACCGAGCGCAGGTCCCAGCAACTTTCTTCGTTAGCCTGTCTTGGCCCACCGCTGAAAATTGGAGAACCTGGGCAGGTAGAAAAGCGTAGTAACCCGAGTAAATACGCCCGCAGCTGGTTCAGTTGAGGACATGGCTCACACTCTTCTTCTTATACACTAGATGATTGCTGGCGCATTAAATAAAATATGAATTTACCTTAATTGATTGACTTCTCATGCTTTTTCTATAAAATTTTAAACAATGATCTCTTATTGTTCACTTATTGGAGCAGGTGAATGAAAAATTTCAAAAAATGCTATACTAAATTCTCCTTCAATAAAATATTTATCTTACCTTCCAGAAATTTTTGCTTTAATCTAGAGGACGCCAGTTTCAATTTGAAAGATGTTCCATTTGACTTAAAAAGCGTCATGCTTGCTTAGAAGAGTGATAAATTGGGTTTGAAAAGTGTCCAATTTGATTTGAGAAATTGGTTTGAAAACTGCTCACTTTTATTTGAAAAGTGTCTGGTTTGACGTGAAAATAGTATATATGGTAGGATAGGATACCCAGCAGTGCTTAAGTTTTCGTTTTTGAAGCTTCCGTAGAAACTCCTTCGGTGCTACGAAGAGGGAGGGTAGTTGAGCCCGATAGCCATTATACCTAACCACTTGCTGTTTTGACAATGTGTCAGCTTCTGCTAGGGAAGGAACTACAGCATGTGTTGCAAAAATACATCAACGCAGGAGAACCAAACCCGATCTCCTTCGTATGAAGCGACGCCACTACCACTGCCCCCCCCCCACCCGCCCCCCGACCCGCTTGCCCGGAGTGCCATCACGAACATACAAGACATCGTTTAAAACCCCACATAGACGCCGACGCGATCCGCGACGCAACTGCAGCAGCCACACGCTACAGTATCGCGGGTAGATGAGCAAGCCTGCACATCAACCTGCGACTGCATGGAATGCACCGGCAGAAAACGGTTAGCTCTAAGTTAGACCGCTGAGCCCTGCTCAAGGCTTGCACTTGTGTAGGTGCGGTTACCCCATATGGAAAAGATACAGGTGATTTCATTAGCGCCTAGTCTTCTAGCGGTCTACCCTTGCTATCTGTGGTTGATTCTTGAGCTTCGGAAGAAAACTGCTCACCCTTTTTTTATTGAAGCAGCAGAACTCACCTCAGCGGACGGTCTGGTGGGTAGAGCGGAATGGGTGCACCGCTCGATCGAACTTCATGATCAAATGCAGCGCTAACAGGTACTGCCGCGGTAGACGGCTGAAGCAGCGGTACCACGTAGTAATGCGTGACCACTGGTGGATGAACAAGCGCGCTACCAGTAGCACGACTGCTGTGGATGAGCACCACGTCCTCCCACTATGGTTTAGGTGTGGGGGTGTGGTTGGGCGCTAGCACGGCTTGGTACTAGTGATCATCTGTCGCCTGAAATGACGTTGGACGAAAGTCGCATCGGCTGCTCGTGTGAATGAAATACTAGCTGGTGTTGTGGGAATTAGATACGACAGGGGCAGCAACACGGCATGGTGGGATTCTACCACAGAGCAGGGCAGCGAGGGAGCTCTATGGTGGGCGCAATTTCAACGTGGATAAGTGAGGAATAGAGGCAAGCAGGTTCGGCGTCCCATAGAGCCTCCGCGGGCTTCCCGTTTCAACCGATCCTCCTGCTGACTGATTGAATGATAAGTCATTAGGTAAAAAATGACTTATGGCCTTGCGAGTAGTGTGTGAGATACAGGTAAGGAATCAAATGAACATTGAAGCTTCAGGGAATGAAAATCTGTGACCGACACAAGGGCGAAAATCACTCTCGAGGCGCTGTCTGTTTCTCAAGTCGTATAAAATTAGGTGGACCTGCTATGTAATGCGTTTCCTAGACACCTGCTGCGTCATAGACTGGATTCTGCAGGATGCCAAACAACACCTCGTTTCCCAGCTGAACACCTGATATCGAGATCCTCGAGCGAAAATTTCAGTTCGAGCAAAATTCCGAAAAGTATGCATCAGGAAGAAATAGAAGCGAACGGCCTAGACGCGAAAGCAATGAATTTTGAGGGCAAAATCCCTTATATATTAGATGTCACAAAAGTTTCTGCGCTATCACTGTGATCTTGTTCAGTTGTCTACCAAAATTGCTCTCTACTTTTATTCGACATGGCATCGATTCTTCAGTACATTATTCACGATGCTTGTTGCCCAAACATCATTTACTTAACTGCTCCTAATGGTAAAAAATGGAAGAACATCAGGAGCCAGATTTATCAACGACTAACAGCAATATAAAAGAGAAAATTACGGTTGAAATCCCTGATAGATCAAGTGATATGGTGAGCGATAAGCCGCGTTATCTGAGTTTTCCGCTGTGAATTCTCTGTTAAAGTTATGTAAGTCGTTGACGAATCCGACCCCAGATGTGGATGGCTGACGGACAAGTGTTTACTATAGAATTCTAGCGCAGTGATAAAGCGTGACCGAAAGTAATGGCGGTAAATAGCCTTCTCCGCCGGGACAACCCAACTATAATGCTTCTGAAGGCTGGCTCGAGATGTAGACCAGAACATGCAGAGCACGACGAAAGCTCCACGAAATGTCGCTAGAAACTCCCCTATTTGGTTGTCTAAGGGATCGTCAGCATAATTTCTGCAGAAAGGTGCCCGTAGGGAATAAAAAATAAAAAAGCGGGGGTTAAATATTTCCGACTTTTCCAGTTTCTGAGAAGGAGACGGCCTCAAAATGTCAATTGGATAAAATAAATAAAAAGTTGTTATAAAAATCGACAAATTCACATCATTTCAAAACCTACGAAAATTCGGACCAGGGGGTGTTATCACATATGGTAATCAATCCCTTTTTGGCACGCATTCTACCTTTGCGAGAGGTGGAGTGGGGGCGGGGGGGGGGGGGGAAGGGGAGGAGGAGAAGCTGAGTGCACATTTGGGCAACAATCTGTGCTGGTCGTCGCAACGGAAGTCTTCTGATGGATCGTAAGAGGGCTGTGAAGCGATGGCACGACTACTTCGAGGAAATCTCGAATGTTGAATTTGACCATCCTGCTATTCCTTTTGCACCTCCTGCATACGGTCCCGTTCAGAAGATCACAGTGAGCGAAACCGAAGCAGCTCTGAAGAAGATGAAGTCAGGCAAAACCACTGGTCCCGATGATCTACCAGCCGACCTGTGGAAGTCGAAGGGCTGGTGCACTGCTGACAGGCTGACAGTTTTCAACCAGGTTGTTGCTGAGAAGAAGTGCCCGAGGGTTGGCAGCAAAGCACGACTATTCCGATTTGGAAGAAGAAGAGCAGTCCTGCAGACTGCGCTGGTTACCGTCCAATTCACCTTCTTTCGCACACCATGGAAATCTTTGAGCGAATTGTCGATGGACGTATCCGGGATGTCGTCCAGCCTTCCACGAATCAGTGTGGTTTCGTCTCTGGCTGTGGCACTGTTGATGCCATTCACGCTGTTCGTCTTTTGCTGCAGAAGCACTGCGAGAGACAGAACCCGGTGCATTTTGCCTTCCTGGACTTGGAGAAGGCCTTCGACCGCGTTCCGCGAGATGTTATATGATACGCGTTGAGACTACATGGTACCCCTGAAGAGCTTATTGAGTGGGTGCGCATTCTGTACTTTTGCCCAAGGAGTCGAATGTGAGCACCAGCGGGCACCTCAACGGAATTTTGCATCTCTGTAGGTGTGCATCATGGATCTGCGCTATCCCCACTGCTCTTCGTCGTCGTGATGGATGCAATATCACGAGATCTCCAGATGGCGGCACCTTGGGCGCTGCTGTATGCTGACGACGTCATGCTTGCCCGTGAAGACAAAACCGAACTCGAGCGACAGGCACAGGCGTGGTGCGATCGCTTGGCATTGTTCGGACTCAAGCTGAACGTCAAAAAGACGGAATACTTGACGACAGATGTGAATGAGCACGGATCTATTAAGATCAATGGTACTGAGCTCTCACGAGTGACATCTTTCAAGTATCTCGGATCAACGAACACGTCCGATGGCAGCCTAAAGTTGGAGGTGAACGCGCGCGCGAGTGCAGCCTGGTCCAAATGGCGCTCACTGACTGGGGTGCATTGCGACAGGACAATACCTGAGCACCTCAAATCGAAGGTTTACAGAACAGTCGTTCGCCCAGTAGCGACGTACGGAGCTGAGTGTTGGCCCGCGACGAAGGAAATTGAAAGCCGCTTCAGTGTAATTGAGTCGAAAATGCTACGGTGGACGGCTGGTGTTACGCGTTTGGATCGCGTTCGCAACGTCGCCATACGACAGAGGTTCGGTGTCGCCCCGATAGCCGACAAGCTGCGCGAAGCTGGTCTTCGATGGTACAGACATGTTCTTCGCGCTAACGACGACACCGTCCGTAAGATTGGCCCAAATCTTGAGGTCCCTGGAAACCGGCCCAGGGGACGCTCGAAGCAACGTTGGCTAGATACGTTGCATTTGGACTTAAAGGTGGCTGGTGTGCACCCTGATCAAGCATTTGATCGGGATAACTGGCGTCACCACACCAGAAGAGCGGACCCCGCCACCAAGCGGGACAGACGCTAATGAAAATAATGATGATGAACCTGTGCTGGTCGTCGCGTGGGCAAGTCAGTGTTTCACCCTTCTCAGGCAAAACTGGTACCATTCTAACTACTCTGCAGTAAAGGAACCCTTGGTTGCTATGAGATCCGAACCTCAATTCGAAGTGCATGCAGCAACCGACGTCTTCTTTCGACAGTGCTCCAGCGGGCAAATAGGCATGACACCGCTGAACAAAATCGCGCGATTTCTATATTTATTTAAACAACGAATATTAAATGCTTAAATTAGAGATTTCCAGCAGTGTCAATTCTATAATTAGTTGCTCAGTCGCGTTTCGAGGCGCTGTCCGCAGATTCATAAAAGGCCTGCTGCTTCGTGGCTTCGGCAGCGGCGCATGCCTCCAGCATCATCCGCGTAGAGAAGTGCTCAGACGCGATGTCGCTTGGGTCGAGATTCGTTGGGAACGGTCGTGGAGGGACTCTGCAACGCACGCATTGACTCCTGCAAATGTTTGCCAACTTGACCCAGTTTAGAACTTACGTGTAGGCAGCGATTTCAGCCGAGTTGATAGACATATAAGTGGAATCGTCGATTAGAAGGACGAAAGGGGCGACAAACAGGGTATAAGCAAGCGGGTAAAAAAAGGTCGCATTGGGATATGCTTCAAGTAAGCCCTGAAATGAGGAGGTTTCGAATGCCTTCAAATCAGGAAGAAATAGAAGAGGCTAACGGCGGTAATCTTTTGAAGTCCGGAGTAGAGCAGAATGACAATTGTGGAGTACGCAAAAGCCAGTGGTACGACAGACCGCAGTGACGTTGGAACATGCTCGAGGAGCACCTGCAAAGGAAGCAGGTCGTCAAAGGTCTTCGAATCGTCGACGTTTAGTACGGACCAGCCTGACTGTCACTTTCATAAGGCTCGACGACATCACAGCACATGCGTATGCCAGACTAGCCGTGGTTAGTCGCCACCCTGGAGTTCAATAGCAAAAATAGCAAGTGGGTGCGATGTTGTTTCATACAGAGGACACTACAATACCGCTCAATTTTTTTGCAAAAAAGGCGCTTTGCGACGGATTAATCCGTCACAAAGCGTCGCATTGCCATAACTGTTTTCAAAGTTATTTGTTTAAAACCTAATTAACACCATTAGAAGCCCCGTCTCATTTTCTATTCAGCAATCTAAACATAATCTAGAACGATTGCTTCCGCGGCTCCGTTAATTGATTTACGACCCCTCCGAGATCCCCAGTGGCATTTCCTTAAGGCTTTTCGTTGACGAGATTCATCGAAACTCAGAAATCCTCTATGGTTTTAGCAGATCTGTATTTTTTACGCATCAGGTGTCATTGTGGTACTAAACAGTGCCAAGTTTGAATAACATAGGCCCGATTTCGGATAAGCGCAAACGCGCGGAAACCTAGGACTCAGTTAAGAATTACTCAACTAGTAGCCTGCTACAGAAGGCAGTGTTCTACTATTCCATTGTAGGGACGATGGTCTTTATAAAACGTGTGAAATGGTTTTGAAAAATGGACAGAAATTAATAGATTTTCTTTCTTCCAACAAGGGAATGGTCCAATCTCAATATGCGGCGTAGAATTTATCCGATTTTTGAACTTCGGTTATTTCTGTACAGGATAAATACGAAAGCCGTGTTTCTTGTAGTCTACAGTAGACTACAGTAATCTAATAAGAATGAAAAGATTTTGACCTTTCAAAGTAGATTTCTATACGGCCAAAGTTTGAAGAAAACAACAGAAAATTTTGTTTCAGTCGCTTACCTCTTTATGGATGAGTTTATTCGAAAAATCAACTGGACAGCATTTCCCAGCTCGTTGCGAGCTTTCCAAGGATGTAATATTGTCCGTATTCAAACTGAAAACCATTTTCACCTCTTCGGCCGCCGAAACAAGTTTGGGGCTGCGCTTCAGTATCAGTGTGGACAGGGCGTAGGGCCGCTCGCTGCCCTTGCGACCTCTCGCGGCACTCGTGTCCGGGGTGATCACTGATAGACCGCGGCGCAGGAGGTGTGAATACTGTACGAAGGCGATATGCGATATGTGGAGTGCCGCGGGTGGTCGCAGGGGCAGCGAGCGGCCCGCCGCCGTGTCCACACTCGGGCCGAAGCGCAGCCCCAAACTTGTTTCGGCGGCCGAAGAGGTGAAAATGGTTTTCAGTTTGAATACGGACAATATTACATCCTTGGAAAGCTCGCAACGAGCTGAGAAATGCTGTACAGTTGATTTTTCGAATAAACTCATCCATAAAGAGGTAAGCTACTGAAACAAAATTTTCTGTTGTTTTCGTCAAACTTTGACCGCATAGAAATCTACTTTGAAAAGTCAAAATCTTTTCATTCTTATTAGGTTCGAAAGCGCTTGTGGTCTACTGTAGACCACAAAAAACACGGCTTTCGTACTTATCCTGTACAGAAACAACCGAAGTTCAAAGATAGGAGAAATCCTACGCCGAATATTGAGATTGGACCAATCCCTTGTTGGAAAAAAGAAAATTTCTGTCCATTTTTCAAAGGCATTTTACACGTCATCGTCCCCACAATAGAATAGTAGAACACTGCCTTCTGTGGCGGGCTACTAGTTGCGTAATTCTTAACTGATTCTTAGGTTTCTGCGCGTTTGCGCTTATCCGAAATCGGGCCTATGTTATTCAAACTTGGCTATTTAGTACCACAATGATACCTGATGCGTAAAAAATACAGATCTGCTAAAACCATAGAGGATTTCTGAGTTTCGATGAATCTCGTCAACGAAAAGCCTTAAGGACTAGCCACTGGGGATCTCGGAGGGGTCGGAAATCAATTAACGGAGCCGAGGAAGCAAAAGCTTCATAACTAGCTCACTTTTTAGATTATATATAGATCTCTGAATAGAAAATGAGACGGGGCTTCTAACGGTGTTAATTAGGTTTTAAACAAATAACTTTGAAAACAGTTATGGCAATGCGACGCTTTGTTGCGGATTAATCCGTCGCAAAGCGTCTTTTTTGCAAAGCATATGAGCGGTATTGTAGGTCGAGGAGGCAAATTCTCCAACCTTGAGGAGCGCTCACTGCTCTGCAAGCGTCGTACCTCTCCAGAGTAATGCTCATCATCACCATCTGGCATATGATCGACGTGGCTACTACGAAGGCAAGCGTCCGACGTCGACCACATCTGAAAAATACGCAGGGCGTCTAGAGAACGCGCACACTGACTCGCAGGCAGGTTGAGTTCCTTAAGGTTCCGATAAATGAGGAACTTAGACCTAACCTGTGACCTTGGCACTTGGGGATACAATTTAAGTCTTCCTCTTCTACTCCTCATTATTAGGACATCAAAAAACTCTATGCTTTCAATGGAAATTCTGTTTGTGAGAATTTTAAAAAGCATGATCAGCTTCGTAGGGAGGGCAAGCCAAGATGCTGGGCCTTTTCAACACCATTTGGGATGTTAGCATATCCTAGCTTGAAGCACCTCATTTTTGCACGCACACAGGACAGCCCGAGGATCATTAGTTTTTAAAGTCGTGAACAGGTTATAAGTTCGGTAGTTAGCTGGCATTACAAGCTCTTTAAAATGTAGATCGAAGTATCATTCGATATAGGAATACCCAAATCTCGAGCCTCCGAAACCTGGGGCCGGATTCATCAACAATTAAACCCGTGGGTATGCGGGGTATAAAGGGTAGAGATAAGATAATAGTCAGATAGAGATAAGGTAAGAGTCAGAGGCGCAGGCTTCATCGTGGGTATCTCTACCCCCTATACCCACGGGTAAGTCGTTGATGAATCCGGCCCTGCTGCAGTCAATGCCTTTTATCCTGTAGATTGGAAAATGGGACTGACGCCTTGGATGCAATACAAAGCAATGTGTTTTCTCAACCGCTAAAGGAAGATCCAAGTCGTCTGCCCATTTTTCAACAAAATCAATAGCATCTTGAACTTCATTCGAAGCCCCACTTTGATCTACTTCCAATATAAAATTTAACGTCATCCGCATACATCTTACATTTGACATCAAACCTTGAAACTAAGTCAGGGAGCTTGAACGTGTACAACAGAAACAGAAACGTGTACAGCAGATATCATTTTATGATTTAAAAGCAGCCCTGTTACCGTTAGGACAACCTGTAAGAAATTTATGATCTCTAAAACAGTGCAAACAATCTTTTCGGGCACGCTGTGTGCTCTCCAAAAACGGAATAGGAAGCATTACCTACTTGACACTACTTAACCTTTCAAAGAGTCGGTAGAATGTGTACTCTCTTTTGTTATTAGGTTGTAACGAAATAAATGGCGATAGTTGCGTAGACGTGGTGAATGCCTTCTTTGGGTCGATTCGATTTTAAGACTTCTGCAGTACCGCGAAAGGGATTTGTTATAGGAAAGATTCAAGATAGATGTCCGAAGCTACAGTGCTGGGGACCAGACGCTGTTCTAAAGGGTGCAACGCATAAATCGGGTCAAAGCTAGATTCAAATTTCCCGCCATACCGTAATTCTGCCAGAGGTCGTGATTCGTTTCCTTGAATGCTAGAAGAGAAGCCAATCTTGATAAACAATCATAACCTCAGCATTGCCTGGATTTTGCCTACAAGTGTACAACGAAAGTATTCGCGCTGGCGTTCGCTAACTGAAATAATTCGGTTCTTCGGGCACTCGAGATTAACCGCTTACGATGTTGCGGCCATGTGCAACGCTACAGAAAAGTCTGGGGAAGGTTCCGCAAACCCGGTGAGGAAAACCCATTCGCGGCAAGGCGTGTTAAGAACTGCGGTAGTCGTGGAAAACGCTGAGGTGCTGATTCTGGAGGACCCATGGCAATGGTTGGGGAAATTGAGATAGATTTCGGGTGTTAGCGAGAAAGCAATGCTTCGGATTGCAGAGTATGTTCTACAGAACAATGTCCGCTGCGCTCTGCTTCTAAGCTCTTTAAGAAATGTAGCGCTGGGGCGAATCAGACCCTTTTCTGATGAAAAATGTTCACGCGAAGTCAAACGTAGAAATGGCCGCTGTCTCACCTCCGATCCCGATGTCCCGATTGTTGCTAGTACAGAATCTTCAGCAAGTGTTCACGTCTTAGGTGTTGTGCCCAGTGAAGGTGCTGTCAGCCGCCACGTTTCTTTGAGAAAGAACAATCTGTCACCAAAGAAGTTTATCTGCGAGTTTTGCAGATTGTAGTGATGCTGTGGCCGGTGACTGTAGCATCAGGGAAGCCATATGTCTTCGAGCAGGACGACGTACCGCCTCACATGGGCCATTTAGTCCAAAGCTGGCTGTACGACAACTTGGAGAGATGTTTTCGTTAAGGAGTTCTGGCCCCGAATAGCTCCTATTTGAATCCCATGCACTATTATATTTGGAGCGTAGTCGAAATAGTTGCTAACAAGGCGAATCATCCCAATGCCACTTCTCTTCGCACTGCTATTGAGGCAGCATTCATCACAAATAGGGACAGCGCTCTTTTGAAAAGAGCGTGCGAGCGCTTTAGGAGAAGGTCATTGCGACTGACGGTGGATACATTGAGTAATTTTTGCTCTTAAAATAACTTCTATTTCATTTGTAGTTTAGGTTAATAAAGTTGTTCGAAAAGAGAAAGTTTAGTTTGTCCAGGTTTAAACGAAGCAGCCTGTGTAGTAAAGCTTGTAACAGCTTTGGTCACCGTGAGCTGTGACTGAGAACATAGCCAGTGCGACAGTGCCATAAAAAGTTTAAGAAAGAAAAGTTTCGTAGTCTTACTTGAGGTTAAAGCCAACTGTGAGAAGGTCTCCAATTAGATAAAGTACTGCTGTTATGAACTCGGCTTCAAATTCGCCTCCGTTCAGGCGGTTATTCTGATACTTTTTAGCCGCTCCTAATACGAAAGAGTCCAGTGGCCTGAAAGAATTTGTTACTCTAGTTTTAAGATGACGAGGGGCACGTTGCTATTTGCAGCGTATGAAAAAATTGGCAAGGCTGTAAAGAGCTTTCTGTCAAGAAGTTTGTGACTCCTGCATCGATAAAATCTTACCATAGTCGAAGGCATCAAGGATAGCATCAGAGAGGGTAGTAGCTCTCAAAAAAGGAAGAAGGCTTTCCATTTTTTGTGAAGATGTAAGTTACGGTTCACAAAAATGATTGCTCTACGGTTTCCGTTCAGGGATTCCTTTATTTTTCCAGTAGCATGAGAGGAGGCTACCTTGGAGAGCTCTTCGAAATCTACATTCGAGCATGCAAGAAAATTTCTGATTGTGGAGTCGAAAGGGCATATTTCGCAGCAGCGTCGTTTCCCACTCTCTGATTCCTCCTAATACGGAAAAGGTTTGAGTGATGAGAAGATGCTCTTCCATCCCAACTATGAAAGGACAAACGAGCGGTTAGCTCGTTTATATATAGCAGGATTTGTGGTTCACGCCATATTCAGAAGACTAGATTATCATAGAATCGCTCTAGAGATATCGTCCTTTTGATCTTGGCAGCAAAATAATGTGCTGCAATCTTTCTCGGCATGAGTAACTAGCCGATGTGTATGAAACGACTCCAATTATTTCAAGCCATTATTGTTTTTTTAGCAACAGGGCACATTTATATGTGCAGTTAGAAGTTCACGGGTCATAATGACTAATCTAGTAAGTGTAAAGGGTGAAGGACAGTGTTGATCAATTCCTCCTGGAATGCGCCACGCATTATACTTCTACGCGATTTCGTAGAGGCGATTTGGATGCGTATTTGGCCGATACAATGATTGCGATGGTCAGCCGGTGAACAACTCAGCGCTTTATCCTTCCCAGACAAGTCTGGTACCAATTCACCGATCCTGGATATCCGAACCAGAAACCTTGTATTGAATCCGCTTCTATCTGGCATACATCCTTCCTTTATCCATCTTAAGATTGCACACGGTCAGGGGTCTAGTGGATAAGTCTGACGCTCTTTTTTTGTTACTGAAGGGGCGCCGTTACCATTCTTTTTTATTGCTGTTGTTTTTACTACCGGTCTATTATATAACTTTATTTTCTGCACATGTCTTGCTTATCATTTCTTTCTTGTTCAAATTTGAAGCACATCTTCTTGACGTACACAATAAATAAATAAACAAATAAAGCCTTGTACTGGGTATACGCGACAGCCGGCACCTCCTCCAACTGCGCTACGCCGCCCATTTAGTATTTATTCTTTTCCTTTATTCTTTTTCAATTGTAAAAACAGCACCAAATCCGAAGGGGGATTAGCATTAGATCTCATAACGATGTTTTGATGCGATCAAAACTCGAGCGCCATGCGGGAACTCGAACCCCCATCTCCTGCTGACCGGGGGGAACGCTATACGCCATTGTAGCAGTTCAAATCTTCCTCTTTTTCTTTTCTCGCTTCGAATTGGGTGTAATATATAGTGGGTGAGACATACAGCATCCATCTTTCGGCTGTGGAGAGTACACTCGAAAAGAATGAGAAGTGCCCGCCATCATCCCTCATCATTAGAACTGAACTGTACAACTCTGCTATTTCTATTTTTTTCGGTCAAAAGAGCGAGGATCAGACAGATCTCGTTTCCAACCTTCGCTATCAACAAACAAGAAGGCTTACAAAAGAGCCGCACAAATTATGGCCTTCCGCAAGAAAGGTTTCATGGCGGCAAGCTGCGAGAAGGTGTTCATTTGCGAACTGTACACAGGTCCTCTATAAAGAACGTAGTCGACCAGATCGTCAATGTTGATCAATTCGCCTGAAATGGCAACTCTAAAAAATGCATGGCGCACACGAAGAAGCGAGCACTTCCGGTCGCATTTCGACGCCAAAAGGAACTGTTTATTATAAACACAAACTGAACATCTTGTGCTACCTGATTAAAAAAAATCCGCAGAGTGCTTCTGCTTTAACAAGCTGGTGTGCTTGGTATTATTATAATAAAAACGGTTTGTCTGAAGCGAGGTGGCGAAATAACCCATTGAGGTTTGATATTGTTTCTCTATAAATCTCAAGTGTATTTAACAAATCCATGCTTTTGTTCCTGGCTTACTTGCGCTGTTATCCCACACGTATTTGAGGGACGTGTCTCCTGGTAACCTTTTGTGCACACGGTGAGAGTGTGGCTTGCAATAAGTTGCTCACTCTCAGCTACATCCCCTTTTATTCTTGTTTTCTCCGCTCATTTTGCTTGTTTCCTTATGTGCGATTCCTAGTAATAAACGGCTTCCTCAAGTATTAGTCGTTCACCATGGGTAGTTCCTCAGTTATCCGTTGAGCACAAAATGGCTAAGTTATCCACCTGTAGTAAACCCTGGAAGCTTTCAGAGGGTATCCGCAATGGCCTGTCCCAAAATGGGCTTTGTCCGAAGGCTCGCTAGAAATGGTGGCCGAATTGGGCAGCTCACTTTTCAGAGTCAGTGATTGTTCGAGATATCGTCTCTTATCACTAGCAAAGTGTCGGAGGCACGATTACCATGTCCTCACAGAGAGTAGAGGAAAAATGAGTGACGGCTTGCTAGTTCCCCCTCTTGCGTTCGCGATTACGAGAGAAAATGCCGAACCGCGTCGCGTCTGTTTCGGTGCGAGAAAATGCCCGCGACCAGGGGAGAAAATATCTGTGGCCACTGAACGGTTTTAGATAGGGTCCACTACAACAACATATATGGTAATCACGTAGACAAGGATACGGTATTTTTCTCATGCCGTCTTAAGTTGCCACGCCCACGATTTTTCATGCCTCTACTCGACGGCACGAGAAATCGTGGACGTGGCAACTGAAGCTGTGGCACCATCACTTGGATTCCCTTGCAGGGTTGATGGGCTTGCCGTGATAGAGAATCTTCGGAGAATACGAGGAAGGATTCTCGTTACACAGTTAACAGGCATGCTCAACGGTTAAATTAGTACCAACGGTGTTTTATGTGAAAAGAACTACTATGATAACGAAGTGAAAAAAGAACACTGAAAAGAGCGAAAGAAGCGCTTTCGCCCAGATCTCAATTTCTAGCAGGTAAAACTAGAAAACAAGCACATCAACGGAACCTGGTAAAAAATTACTTTTCGAAGCAATGAGCTGCGGAACTGTAGGCCACCTCAATTTTTGAGTTTGTTTTTGAGCCACATGAACGCCACATGGAGTGGATAGTAAGGTACATGCCCTTCAAAGTCATGAGAAGTAGAAAATGAAAAAATGGCAGAACTTGTTCGGGAATTTATTTACAAATTGCTTTTTAGGTTTTACTGAGTCTTTCTGATGAAGTCTTCATTTTTGACCAATCATTTCCTTCTTTACTACAACAGGATTTGAACGTAGATATTTCAACATTCATTGCTTTTCAAGTGATTTTCATCTGATACACCGTAAATACTTGTTGTGCCCTTCTTTATTAAAGTTTTTTCTCAGTATAGGAATTCTATTTTGATTGCTTTTTGCTGTTTTTCTGATATTTCCACATCTGAATAAAGGATTTAAATATCTGAATGGTTAGTTGCAACATAGGTTTTACCAAAAACGCTATTAAAATGATCAGAACCTACGGTGTAGCACCTCGCCAAAAATCTTTCAAGCCACATTCTCGAAGCATAGCGGTTTTCAAACATGAAATTTTGCGATCAGCTTCTTATTAGAGCTTTGGTACGAATGAAACGTTGCGGATACGTCGGTTAAGGCTCTTCTACGGTTTTTTCCACAGTTTCAAACTTTTCTTAGTTTCCTAAGTGATGATTACCGCTCAAAGTTGTTTTCTTTATTACGGCGCTTTTGCTATTCACCACGTGATGGTGTGCTATAGATTCTTCTCGTCGACCCGGGAATTTTCTTCCCTGATCGCGGGCATTTTCTCTCCTGGTTGCGGGCATTTTCTCCGTAGACCTGCGTTCGCGGTAGAGGGAGTTTTTGTTGTTGTTGAGACAGCCACCTCGGGAGGGCGAGACTGCGGACGAGCTGAACGACATGACGCTACCTTGCTCTTCAGGCACAGGTCTAATACTCGACCTTTCTTTTGCAACGATTTCGGTGGTACGTGTGTGACGGGAAGGGAGCACTGATTTACTACCTAATGGAAGGATGCACCGCGCCAGTATGATCTATGAAAACCTAAACACACTACCCAACCTTGCTTTAAAAAAGGAGGGGTGTAGTGTCTCGAATTCATTTTCCATGACAAAACTTGATCTAAGCTCCACGCGAAATGCATCCAAGAAAATTTAGAAGGTGCAACGGGGACAGAAAACGATCTTAAATGTGTTTTTTTTTTCTACTCATCCTAACTATCCCGACTGTTGTTTTTTCAATATGATGTATGCCAAAGAAGCACACAGAGTTAGGATATGAGAAGACAAAGCTTTGCAAACTCATATTGGAGACGAGCCGCTTTGTGTACGTCCTGCTAGCTTTTTAGAGGTACACTCCCCCTCCACTGGATCTCAAAATGGTTTAGAGCACTATGAAATTGGAACTACTGCGCGTGGCCTTTTTAGCTTCATAGCTCGGTCCAACTGTTCCGAAACGGATCACTGAACCACTCAGTACATGGGCCTACCTAGCAGCTACCGTTCCTCACACGGTCCTACTTTCTGACTCCCAATTTCAGGTATCAAGGTTTTCAGATGCGTTGCTGCCATTTGAGCTGCACAATGCTCAAATATGTACTGGAACATAAATATGGAGGAGTAACGACTTCACAAATAAGTACATGCACAATCCCTAATTTTTATGAGAAGGGGAGAAAGTGAGCTATTGCTGTCACTTCTACGGCCGACGAAAAATCAAATTTTGATCTGACTTCTCATTTTAGATAAAAAATGCTTCCTGCTGATTTAGAAGGTTCGTTGTTGATTTTAATTGTTGTCATACACGTCTTTACCACTTCTCATCGTCAGTTACGGGCTAGCAGATGTTGGCATGTTCGTGAACATTTCAGTATCGCTTCCTAGCTCGTTTAGTATCGCTAGACTGTACGATCGGAGTCCAGTTTCTTAGCAGCTTACCATCCGGCACCCATTTCGACAATTCCTCATGGAGAACCACTGTCTCTACATTGAAGAGCGTGTTCAACACACTCGGCGGAGCCAACCTGAAATGCCCCTATTTAATAGGCTGTGTAACAACTCTATTGTCTTGTTCTGAATTTACAAGGAATATGCAGGACAACTTTGTTAAAAAACGTTTCCTAACGAAGCACAGCATAAAATCATGCTGTTGATGTTGCTCCGTAAAGGCGGAGATCTGCAACAAATGCTTGTTCAAAGCCCTGCTGCAGGTATCAGCAACGCAACGGAAGAGTCATTGTAGCTGTTCCCACAAAATTGAAGGAAAGGTCACATTTATTACTGTGACGTTTCCTTCAATTTTACAACTTTTTAGTACGTTTTTTCTAAAAGCACCAAAATGGAAATATTCTTATGATAAGCAATTCAGTATTTAAGGACTGTTTGGAAGAAAGTTTTCGATGGATCCAAGCCTCAGAAGGCAACACAATAGCTCACATAAGAATGATGATTTACAAGGTAGATTTTTTTGGCTTTTTTAGAGATTTTCTCGAGTGGTGGTAACATTAGTGAGTTTATGTAACTGTGTTGTATATTCAGTGAAAGTCGTGACACCTCTCTCCACTAATGAGCCACATAGAGGAGTTTTAACAACAAGTAGGTTGATCTGCAAAGGCAGCGAAGGAGCCTGTTTTGATGGGGAAAAATTATAGCTTGCATTTTCTCCTTTTTATCGGCGCTTTCCTGAAGAAAAGTCGCTTCTATGATCTTCCAGCTTTTTAGTCTGTATGTGAGACCACTGTATGAATACTGCTGATGGATTCCGCAAACGATTGATTACGGAAATTGAAACGCTCCAGCAAAGTTTCACACATTGTTCATTTTGTCGATGTGATACATATAACGGAGCTTTCGTACAAGCAACGTCTAACCCAACGTGAGACGATTCGTTAGAATTCAGAAGAAAAATTGCGCTTCTTGCTACAGTGCACGAATTGAGTTCAAATAAGATCAGTGTAAGTGTCTCTGCTCTGTTTAAAGTTACTGGGAGAATTGATATTATTAGAGAACATCTATATCGGATCAGACCCGACAAACCAAATTCGGCAGTACAAAAACTCTTTCCTTGTAAGAAGCGTAGTTCCAGAGATTTGTTGTGAAACGTTTTACAAAACGGCTATGCATTCCAGGCTCATCTAGCTCAGATAGTAAGATGAATTTTTTGGTTGCATGGAAGCCTTCTTCCTAGTATCACAAATCATAAATTCATACGTTCAAATGTCGAACATCACAATCATGACATTAAAGATTTCTGTGCGCATGCAGTTATTGAAATTTTGCCTTGTTGAATGAATGGAGATCGTCTTCTCGTACTGTGTGGATCCCTTTTCCCAGCCGAGAACTGGGTGACATACTTATCATCATCTATGTTGTCAAATGTGATCGTCACAGTAAATGCATAGAGATATCAAAAGAAAAAACAATTCTTAGTGCCGGTAGAACATTTATGGTTGCTTAGACAATTACAATTACTTTGCTTCTTTATATTTAGTTTTCTAAGAGAAGGTTTCTAAGAGCAAATATTAAAATAGCCTGGGAAAAATATAACATAGTGGGTAGTGCAACAAAAACCCGCAAATGAGATTTCGCCTTATTTCTCCCACTGTCCTGTTTTCACAAACTTGTAGAATCTTCTTAGAAACTCATCACCGTTTTTTAGGGATCTTAACATTGTTAAAGCGGCTTCAAATTTCAAGTTCTTACCAGATGTGCAAAGAACAAGTGATCAGTATGACAAGGGCGACCATAGTGTGAGTCCACAAAATCGAATATGACACAAGCTTCACGAAAATGATCAGCCACAAGTTTGAAATCACACTCTAAATTAAAGAGAGCGAATGTAATTTTGCGAATGATTTCTAGAATAATTTCTAACAAAATTAAGCAGTGAGAATAAATAGTTAAAAATGAATTTTCTTCAATGATGAGGCATGTTTACCCTGTTCGCTCATTGTTCATATTTGCTTGAAAACCTACTGCGCCAAACATTATTGACAATCCGAAAATCCGGAGATGTTGCGGTAGACTTTCCATGCAGTGCATCATAATTGGAATACGAATCATCTATAAAATGTAACTGAAGAGCAGAAGCTTAGCTTAAGGACATTGTAGCAGCCACTATTCCAAGCTATAGTTTGTGTTTTTCACAGCTTCACTTTTAAAAATGTCCCTTCAGTTAAGAACACTGGAAGAAAACGAACCCTGACAGAAATTCCGGAGAGGAAGGAAGACGCTCTCGCAAACGTTTTACTGTTCGTTAGATGGACTGCGGGGCAGGCTATGTACAATAACACGGCAATGGCCAACTGGAGAGAAGTGCTCATTCTGAATACGTGCATGAGGCGCTTCTGTTTCGTTAATTAAATGGTGTCGAACATTGGTAAGTGGACGTACCTGTAAAGAACAATCAGAAGCAGGATGCCTACAAGTTCACCGCCATCTGCGAATAGTAAGTATTCGTACTTGCTGAATGTCGCTGCCGACTCACCGTACTTCTAAAATGGGGGCAGTAAAGTGCCGCTCCCTTTGAAAAAATCGTTAACTGTTGTTGAAAACCCACGCGTTCCAAAAACAATGTGCTGTTTTTATCGATAATTGTTAGGAAGCTGCCATCGCAGTCGTAAATTCTGAAACGCTAGCATTGATCCGAGATTTGACGCCTGGTAATACGTGACATAGTATCCGTTGAAGTGCTTTACAGCCAGTAAATTTAAATAATCACACCGAGCCGCTGTTGACGCGAATTCAAAAAAGGGCACAGTGCAAAAGCCTACCCATACCTACATAGCTATTATATGTGGCACCTAACATCTACATTTGGTTGCTACAACGGAAGCAGCCAACGCTTCACTCCTACTGCATAATGGAATACATTTAACAGTCGAAGCATCACGTCTTGGGACGTTCTGCAAAGCGAGCCGTCAACCCAACGTCCGCTATTCAGCCTTGTTCCCTTTCTCTTTCGCTGTTTCTTTAGTGGAAGATATAGTTAGGATAAGAGACTAGGCGAGGGCTTAGTAAGAGCGATCTGTTAGTTTGCGCGTCGACGGCGGCGCGCTGTCCGCAATCGCGTCCTTCGGAGCTTTCCACGCCATCGTTGTCCGCGCCTTTCTGGATCCTCCGGCGTATTCTGCGTCCGCCGGATTAGTCCTTGAGTTTCGTGTGCACCATCATCGCCGGATTCGCGCTGGGCTACGCGTGTCCGTCCGGATCGCTCGTGGGCTACCTGCTCCTGGCGTTGGGCTTTCACCGCGCTTTCGCCGTGATCCTTCCGTGAGCGGGTGGTTGGGGCGTGTGTGCACCAGGTCGCTGTCATAGCGACAGCCAGGTCTTGTTTAGGTCTCGCGCCACATTTTCCGTAGTCGTCGCCGGAGGTTTGCGTCTAACGTCCGCCGCGTGTTGAGGACTCTTCTCCCCGCTCATCTCGCTACAACTCGCCGCCACATCGGTCCGATTAGTTGTCACCTCACGCCGGTTGCTAGAGGGTCGCCAGAGTAGTCGTTGCCGTCAGTCGCATCATCATCTAACCGCCAGGGGTCGAGAGCACCAGGGCCCACGATCACGGATCATTTCGCATCGTTCATCGTTGGCATCTTCGCATCTTTTTGTTACCTCCAGTTCATTGCTGTTGTGTTTGTTCTGTTGAAATAAACTTTGTTTGATCACCGAGCACCTTGTGTACAATCGGGGGTTTCGCCTACCTTTACCTTGGGATCTAAAACTAATTAAAAATAACCTAACTATATGAATGGCGACACACGTCGCAATTTATGCAGCAACTTCTGACTGTATGAAGGCGTTGTTGTTGTGACTTTCATTTAGCAATTTTCTGATCAGAACATCTCCCTACTTCTTGATTACGGAGAGCATGATATTTTTGTAGTTTTGACCGATCTTTTCTTGTGCCTCAGGGAATTCAGCTGATCGGTTACAGTGACTTCACGGTATCCCCAATTGATCTTGTGGGCCTGGGCCTGAAACCTCATGTACTCATAAAAATTAATTATAAGTGCTTGTTTTTTTTTTTTCGAGTCATTGTGATCCGAGGACTACTTTCTATGGTTTTCAGGTTCTTAAAGGAGCAGTACCAGTACATTGTCAACATTACAAACTACTTAAGAAACTCAATCCAAATGAGAGTCTGCGCGAGTAACTGTGAAATTTTCTCTCGGAAGCTTCGAGGAATTCTGTGGCTAGACCCGCAGAAATGATGCCACAAATGGTCAGCAACCTCTCTAATGTTCTACGACGAATTCACGGAGGGATATATGTTTTACCCCTCGTCCAGTGGAACACCCACCCAGAATTTGGATTCGCGTGAGGCTACTATGGTGGTTTAATCACGATAGGTCTTGGGGACGCATTTTTGTCGTCTTTGGTGCGAAAGAGAGCAAAACGCCACTCCGTCGAATTGTATTTGTTGGTGGTCTTGTGCAAGAAAGCATACACTTTTAAAAATCTTAACATTGATAGCCTTACTGAAAGTCTTTTCTCTCCCATGTAAGAGACTTCTTGAAGGAGTAGTGGAGTTGGCCCGATGAGAACACGAGGGTATTTAGAGCTATTACACGTCCGTAAAGATCGTTCCAACGCCCTAAATTTGTAATGTAAGCATATCTGAAATTTTGAACAGAGGGCAACCAATATGAAGGTGGGAAATAAATCTGAACTTGTAAATTAGTTCACTTTCGGACAGTTGTTGCAGTTTGGTGTTTAGAATTTTGTGGTCCTTGCCTTTTCAACACTGCTTCCTTTCATGTTGATAAGGGAGATTTGATAGCATAGAATTGATGAAGGATGGACTGTGGGTGGTGTTACTGCTGTCAATAAGTCAACAAGGGGAACTCACCTAGCGATTTGAAGAGATCGGAAACGTTGAGGCGTTTCCTGAAACTAACAGTCGCTAACAGGCTCAATCTTTCTACATAGTTGAGGGCATCGAATATAGCACAGATCGTTTGGAAGGGGAGAGGCTCATTCTTTGGTACTTCCACAGTAGAGAAATATGAAAGGACAAGCCGCGAAGGTGGCAGGAGTGGGGAAGGACGTAGGGGTTAGCCCGTAACTCTCGCACAAAGGCAGCTTTATCGTAGTCACAACAAATTGACAGCAAAATGCGTGCAGGTTAACGGAAACCCGTGGTGTTCTTTCGTGCCGAACTCGGCGATGAACACTTGATCTAGTTTTTAAGCCTTAATGCACATTTTAGATAAGCTTGATTCGGCAGTTCAAAATGCCACTGCTACAGCGACAAAGATGCTATACGACAATTATTAACATAACCTCAAATGTGGGCAACCCAACCACACAAGAATTGAGATATAAAAATTAAATGATATGATATAAATTAAGGAAAATAATAAGAAAAATAACAGTACAAGATAAGAATAAAGCTAGGGAAAAATGCATGGCTCCCGGCGCTACTCAGACATGGCAAAAAGTGTTGAATGAAGCACACGCCGCTGTATCTATAATAACGATGGCATTTGCTTCACGAGATCTGAGGAACGATACTGTGCGTAGATATCGTAGAAATGACACAACAAGCGAGGACATGAGATAATCACTGGAACGTCTATGAAAAGTAAGACACGTAATCACGGCAACCGCGATCGTCATTCTTCTTTTTATCTCGTCGGAGATCCACCTCCAGTCCTCAGATGCCATAATCGCAAAGGACAGCGACCCGTGAGCATTCGGAAGCATCTCCAAGATGTGCTCTCTACGCTAAGAAAGCTCACACAGGTGTAATAAACGGCAGTGGAAGCAACGCAAGTCATACTTTGGGCCGTCTTCGCCCACTCCATACAGTACGCATTCCCCTCCGACCTCAAGGGCCTGCAACAGGTTTTTGCGGCATGGCGCCTTGCCGCCATTAGCGAGGGAGTGGGAGCTGCTCAGGAACGTTTATGGTTAAGGTTAACGTAGTCGCAGGTCTCGCTGCGTTCTGCTTAAGTTTAATGCACTCTAAAGAATGCAGCGGTTTCGACACAGACGAAAATCGAACTCTGTGGTGGGAACTGGAGTGGTGGTCACCAACTTCCAGGTCTGTCGATTACCCACTTCGATTCGGTTCGATTCTACTCTATTCGATGCGGATGGTGCAGTGAATGAGTCAATCCGACATCTGCGGCATACTTCCACTTCATAGTCTGCTTGAAGGATACTGCCGTTCGTGGCACAGGTGCTCAAACTCTCAAACTCTGTTTCCATCTTGTTCCAACTGCACGGCCTCATCCAAAATCTCGCATTGTTCTCCTTGATATTTTTCTGCGGTTCTGATCACGCTTCTAGCTCCGTGTTCAAGTTCTGGTCATCAGTCTGTTGCCAGGATCGGTTTGTACCACGTCTTCATTCTGCTAATATTCATCATCTTCAGTTTGCACAACGTATTCATTCTGGCCTAGCGGCCGCCAAATGTCTGGTTAGGAGCTTCGCCCCCAAACCCCGTGAATAGAACAACCCCAATATTCTTCCAATCTCCTTTAGGCCTTCGTACCTTTATTAAGTAAAAAACCGTTTGCACTGTATATGTTATTGCAGTTGGATATGGTAGGACAGAAACTTCACTGTTCCTATGAAGTCCACACACCCTCTATCCGCGATTTATTACGCGATTTATTCTCCGAAGTGCCCGTTCCCTACGTAGCGAGAAACAGATCATGAGAGTCCCAATCCGAAGTGTTAATCTGCAGAAACAGAATTAAAAAATTAATCGGTATTGGTCGACAGGACGACACCATTTACTGTCTGACGGCAACAATACTCCGAATCGAATAGTCATTCTCTCTACCTCTTCCCCGCCCCCTCTCGCTAAGATTAAGGCGGTGAAAAGTCGCGCACCAAAAATTTTGAAAAATTTCAGGGTTTAACAGGAACTTCCAAGTACTGTTTGGTGCCACGTACTTATAGCACAAACATCCTACTTTATATAAGCGAGAACGGCCGTTTGTCTGTGGGTGAGTTTGTGTGTGTGTGTTTGTTTGCACAGAAGTGCTGGGGGAGTGTGTTGGGAAGAAGTGTAGGGAAGGGGGGGGGGGAGGAGGTTGCAGTTGTCACCAGTTTGTCAACTGTTTGTCAATGCAGGTCCGGCTTGAGAAGACGTCACCGACGTCGTTCATCAGGTGCCTGGGTTTAGAAGTGGTGTCACCGATGTCGCGAAAGGCTTGTCTAGATTCAGACGACGTGTCACCAATGTTGCGCTAGGGGTTCCGGATTCACACGACGTGTCAACGATGTCGCGCAAACCACGTCCGACTTGAGAAGACATGTCACCGACGTCGCTCATCAGGTGCCTGCATTCAGAAGAGGTGTCACCAATGTCGCGAAGGGCCTTCCAGATTCAGATGACGTGTCACAGATGTCGTGCAAAGCACGTTCGGGTTGAGAACACATGTCACTGACGTTGTTCAACAGGCCACCGGGTTTGGAAGAGGTGTCACCGCTGTCGCGCGAGGATTCCGGATTCAGACGACGTGATACCAGTGAAGGGACCGGTGAAGGATGGGGTTCCAGTAAGGGGAGCGGTAAAGGGTTGACCAATAAAGGAGGGACCAGTGAAGGTGAGATCAGCAATGGGGCCGGTAAGGGGGGGGGGAAGCAGCGAAGGGGACCGGTGAAGGGGGGGGGGGAGGGGTCCAGTGAAGATGGGACCGGTGAGGAAGGGACCAGTAATGGGGACCGGTGAAGGGGGGGGGGGGGGGGAGTGGTCCAGTGAAGGGTGGACCGGTGAAGCGCAGGGGGAGGGGTCCAGTGAAAGGGGGACGGTAGAATGTTGACCAGTGAAGAGGGGACCAGGTGAAGGGGGACCGCTGAGGAAGGGACCAGCAATGGGCACCGGTGAGGTAGTGGGGGGGGGGGGAAGGGGTCAGTGAAGGGGGACCGGAAAAGGGTTGATGAGTTAAAAGGGGACCAGTGAGGGTGGGACCAGTAATGGGGATCGGTGAAGGATAGGATAACCAGCGAAGAGGGGACAAAGGGAGGTCCAGTGAAGGTGGTTGCAGTAGTAGGGACAGACGAAGGGGAGGGGGACCAGTGAAGGGTGAACCGGAAATGGGCTGACAGTAAAGGGAAACCAGTGATAAGGGACCAGTTAAAGGGGGTCCAGTGAAAGTTATGGGTCTGCTTTGTCCTATTCCGCTATACCATTCTATGTAGCAAAACCAGTTTTTTAATGAATGAGAGAAGGCCTAAGGAGGAGAAGAAGACGTTCGGGGTGTTCTATACTCCGGGTTTGGGGCGAAGCCCCAACCAGACGTTTGGCGGCCGGCAGGCCGTTGAACGTCTGGTTCCTGAATATTTCACATACGTGGAAGGTTGCTTCTGAGGGCATATAAATACTACAACTGCAGTGAAGAGAAAGCAATGGCTGCCATCAGTCAACGCGATCTACGCCCAGTTATGTTTTACGAATTCCTGCTGCATCGCTCCGCAGGCCAAGCAGCAGCTAACATCTGTTCTGTGTTTGGAGCGAACGTGGTTACACGATGGACAGTGTCTCGGTAGTTCAAGCGGATCAAGGACGGAGATGTGTCCTTCGAAGATGCACCACGCTCTGGACGCCTGTCGGCGGTGAATGACGACGCATTGCGGCTCGCTCTGAGAGACACGCAACCACTCACGAATTATCGGTGGGTCTTCAGTGTCATCATATCGTGGTTATTCATCATTTTACGCTCTTGGATTTCGCCAGGTGGTCTCGACCTGGGTACACCACGATCTCCGTGACTCGGACAATGCTTCGCGACTGACTGTCGCTCAGTCTCTCCTTGTTCGTTTTCGTAATAAGGATTTTCTCGCGAATGTCGTCACGGGGATGAATTTTGGGTCTTCTTCGTTAATCATACTTGGAAGGCCCAGTGGCTCCTTCAAGGAGAACCACCTCCGAAGCAACCAAAGCCGGACGTCCGCCAGAGGAAAGTAATGCTGTGCTGTTGGTGGAATTCTCGAGGAATGCTCTATCACGAGCTCCTTGACGACGGCACCACAGTAACAGCGAACATCTACGCTACACAGCTGCAGAAGCAGAGCGAGGCCAGGAAACGGCAAGGGCGGAGGAATGTTTACCTTCTTCACGACAATGCTCGCCCCCACGTTGCAAGGTCGTCACGCCAGAAGTTGCAGGAGCTTCGGTGGGAGGTGCTGCTCCACCCACCGTATTCGCCAGATCTTGCGCCATCGGACAACCACCTTTTCCGAGCTCTCAAGCAAACCTTGAGAGATGGAAGCTTCAACGATCGAACAGAACTGGAATCCGAGGTGGCGCACTTGTTCGAGTCACAGCCGACTCCATTCTGGAAGAAAGGAATTCGTGATCTCCCTGTCAGATGGCAGAAGGTTGTAGATGCAAATGGTAGCTACCTTGCTGATTGAAATCGCTCAGAAATAAAGCAATAGATCTTGAAAAAAGAATTGCGCTGTGGTGCAAGACTTTTTCACCAACCTAATACTTCTCTACATATGTGCTTGCTGGCAAAGAAACGGAGTGAGAGTCAAGCACGCACATGTAACACTGAATCCAGAAACCAGACGCACATTGGACGATATTCAGGGAAATTACTGGCCTTCCATTATTACCCCCCACCCGCGTTTTAGTGGTCCCCTTTGCATAGAAATGATTCTACCATACGGGCACAATTTCTACACCGTAATATTTTTAGGCGTTCATGCGTTCATTTCACGCCGTTCCTTCGTAGGTGCGGTCACTCCATCGCGAATGTTGCTCCTGTTAAGCGGCTTTCATAGTGCCGTTGCTGCTGTTGCGCTACCGATGCTGCAATTATGAAGCATACCACAGAGACGCAGAGGCGCCACAACAGCAACGAGGAGCTTTCACACTGCTTTTGTAGCAATCCCGCATGAGCAACACCGGCATCGGTTGCGCAACGGTTGCGCGGCCTTAGCAACAAGGAATGATCGCCATCATTCCTTGTTGCTGATGCTCGTCAACGGAGGCATATCACAGGTCTTATCTCATTATCTTATCTCACTGCGTTGCCGTTGCAACAAACACCGAACTCCGCCCCATTTTCGTTGCTCGTTGCTGCAACAGCAGCAACCGCAGTGTGAAAGCCGCTTTAGGTTCTTATGTGTTGTTCTCTGCTTTGACTGGAAGCACACTTCCCCAATAGCGACTACAGTTCATTTTTTTCGTTATTTGAGTATCATTTTACCAGAAATGTGCTCTGAACACTTGGCACCTGGCATAGAGTGATATCGGTGCCATGGTAACACAACCGCCCAGTGCAATTCCGACTTGGAGAATGAGTTCTTGATGTCTTTGCGAATACCACTGACCGGAAAGATAAGAGATAAGGTTACGGTTAGATTTTGTGCCCGTATGGTAAAACCATGCTTGTCCCCTTTGCTGATCCCCTCTTCACTGGTCCCCCTCCTACTGGTCACCCTTATTCGGAATACCTAAGCAAGTTGGACATCTGCGGCACGTCTTCTGAATCCCTACGCACGTTGGACGACATTGAGGGAAGTTACTGGTCCTCTTATTCCCTTCGCCATCTAATGGTCTCCCATTGCTAGTCCCCTCTTCGCTGGCCCCATCCTACTGGTATTACTCTCAATCCCTACGCAAGTTAGACAACGTCTTCTGCTCGTATTCTGAATCGTGACGCACGTTGAACGACGTCTAGGGCACGTCTTCTGAACCTCTACCCTCCGCACTTGGTCCCATTACACTTGGACGATCCGCACCCAAGGATGTAGTTCGCCAGTAATCGCCTATGGTTAAGCTCAAAGGAAGCCCGGCTGGCATACGCCGCACTTTCTTAGGCATCTCTTGGCTTCAGTCCACCGTCCCCGTGAAGGAAACGTGACGTTATCCGATTACATATACTAAGAAAGTTAACACAACTTTCTGGTCACTATGGATGTCCTCAGCCGGCTGTTTGTTGATGAAACGCTTCCGACCTCGCGTTTTTCTCAAGTGCAAGGGCCGTGCGCAGACCATTTAGAGCGGTGGTAGTCAAGAACTTGTAATTGTAAAGCAAAGGCCGTTCCGATAACACTAAAGCCCCTTTCATACTCGTCCCAGGGGCGGCGGCGGCGGCGGCGGCCCAATGGTTTAGCATAGGAAGGCGGCGGCGATGACGTGCCCGAGCGGCGGCCACGGCGGTGGAGGGGTTTTCATACTGGCAGCGGCGACGTCGCCGCGGCCACGCCCCGCCACGCCCCTGGCGGCGCCGCCGCCGGGGCCGCTGCCCGAGATGGCTGGGGCCATTTCGGGCGGCGGCCACGAGGGGCAGCGAGAGACGAGACCGCTGCGCGTACGCGCGCGCCAAACGCAATTAGCGCTGGCGGCGGCCGCCGCCACCCCTAGGCGGCGAGAACGGACACCGCCCCTCCACCTGCCGCTGAAGCGGCGGCCGCCGCCGCCGCCGCCCCTCGGACGAGTATGAAAGGGGCTTAAGTCTTATGAGGAACGGCTTCCCTCATTTTTAGGTGGGAAGCAGAGTTTTGCGGCATACCACCATGTTGCGATGAAACTGGCGGCTTTTGGCGGCGAAATACCGCAAGGGAACTTCTTCACGCAATGGTGCATACTTCTAGGGGATGAAGCGATAATACGCACAGACCAACGTTAATCAATCCCTGTTCGGATTCGCTCACGGGATATGGTGGAGACATTTAAATCTGCACATGGTCTGCGCTCCTGAAGCCCTAGAATGGTGGTTAAGAATCGGCTCTTGCCCAAGTTAGCCAAGCCTTTTTCCTTGTCGCGTCGTAAAGTTACTAACACACTTCCATTTAAGACGACACTGCGCTAACTATCTAGCGCTTCCGCTCGTTAATTCATAACTAGGCGTACCGCATAAGACTGGGTCAGTGCTCATTTACTGCTCAAACAACGAGAAGAGTAGAACGATGTACCGTTCACGCAGGAAGCTGGAGCGGCACCGCCGGAAATGATTTGAATCATACGAACGGCGCCACTACAGCGGCGCTGGGAGATTCTGTCTGCGCTCTGCCCTTTCGCGGCGGGGTCCCGACTAGAAAGATTACAATACCTCGCCGTCGCCGCTGAGCCGCGCTGCTAGCCGGCCGGCAGCCGCCGTTGAGCGGCGTGACTCATCGATTTCGCTGTTCGCCGCCCGCTGCTGGTCGCAGAACCTGCGGGGCCTTTAGGCCTATGTTATACTCCCGCGAGAGCATTCGCGGAAGGGCGGAAATTGTGCCGAGATCCCTCACCTGGCCAATCGCCGCGCCCCGCCACGCCCGCCGTCCGCGGTGCACCCTTCTTCCTCGGACGTTCCGCGGATGCTCTCGCGGGAGTACAACACAGGCCTTAGGCTTCGGCAGCACGTCGGCGACGCTGTCAGCGACAGCGAGGGGTGGGTGCCTAGCAATCCGTGCAGCATTGTCGCTGTCAACGCTGCAAGGGGTGTTATACTCCCCGTCGCCGGTTCGCTGGCCCTCTGGAGGCGGAGGGCGCGCGTCAGCGGAATTCTCTCGCGTGCACTGCGTGTGTGCCCAGAACGAATTAACATTATAAGCGGAAGAAACCCGACTTTGCTTCGGTTAAGCTAAATCGGTTGGCTATTCACGTCATCATATCCAACTGCTGCCTCAAGGCGGTCAAAGTCCTTCAGCACGCCCCCCCCCCTTTACTGGTCCCCTCTTCACTGATCCCCCTTACTGGTCCCCTCCTCGCTGCCCATTCCCCCACCCACCTTTAGCACCCGCCCTCCATTACTGATCCCACCTTTACTGATCTTCCCCTCACTGGTCCCCCATCAGTGGTCCCCTGGTCACCCATCGGTGACATGCCGTCTGAATCCGGATGTCTCTTGCGCGACATCGGTGACACCTCTTCTGAACCTGGACGGTCGTTGAACGCCGTCGGTGAGATGTCTTCTCAGCCCGGTGGTATAATGAAAATAGCCTTGCCTTGTCGAGATCATCAGTTCGTGCTTGCTTCTTTACGCATAGAGGACTTAGCGCCTACATAAGGATCACGAAAAACCTGTCAAATGCTTACTTTATATGCATCGAAAATTTAGCTTAAGTTTGACGGACTCTAGTAACGGACTCTAGAGATCGACCACGCCTTTCGCGACGTAATAAACATTAACCTTAACATATTCCGAACGCTCTTTGCGCGACATCGGCGACACGTCTTCTGACGCTGGGTTTTGCGCTCTTCGAGAGCAGAACCAGGCTATGAAAGAAGCTCCAGGGTGTATGCGATCCAAGCTGCTTATGTGGAAACTGCTTTCGTCGCTCAGTAGGAGTCCGCAGCTGCGTTCTGTGCTCGAAGAGCTCGAAGAGCTAGGGAGGGGACTAAAGGATGTGGTGCAAAAATGCAGCAACGCAGGAGAACTAAACACCGTCCTCCTTTGTATGAAGCAACGCTACTGCCACTGCCCCGCGACCCGCTTGCCTGGAGTGCTATCACGGGAATACAAGACAATCGATCGAATGCCCAGGTGGACGCCGACGCGACGACAGAGGCCACACGCTAGGGAGTCAAGCGTTCTAGCCCCTCGAGCCCCTGGTCCGCTCACCCCAATCTCCTGGGCTTGCTCGAGAGTCCAGTGGCTGCCTTACGAGATAGTGGAGACGCAAACATTTGCCACGCCTCTGTTTAAACGGCGAGGTATAATGCCACTTCGCCCACACGCTACGGTATCGCGGGCTGATGAGCAATCCTGGACATCAACCCCGACTCCTTGGGATGCATCGGCAGAAAGTGGTTAAGCCTAATTAAGACCTTCGGGAAATTGTTTATGAGCGGCCACCGCCAACTAGGATTTCACCCAGAAATCATCTAATGTGTTTTCTAGCTGTCTCCCTACTACTTGGATGGATCTCGCGTTGGTCCTCGATCCCCTTCATCGGCCTCTTTAGTTCCTAGGTTGCCGAAGGATCTAACATCTTGGTTCTATGTTGACGCGCTCCTACAATTAGACGTGTTCTAAGGCACGCTGAACGGTTTGCAAACATGAAAGCGTGTGCGCCCACTGACCGCAAGCGGCGTAGAATCGGACTAATAATGGTGATCTGTCAGTTTTCATCTTCCTTAATAAAATCAAGGGAAACGTTTCGAAGCAACAAACTTTGTGCATACTTAACTGGATATGGGCTAAGTTCGCTAGGCTAGGAGGAAGGGTGCAATCCTAGTTGGTGTTGGCCACTCTCAAATCATTTCATAAGATATGAATGTGTTCAATACTGAAATATATTAAACTTCCTAACTCCTTAGAAAACAACTGTACTAATGGAGTCAAAATAAATAGCACAGAAAACATGAAAATATATAACATTTGCGAGCTAGGTTGGAACGTTTGCAGATGACTAAGAGGTAAAGTACCTTGCCGTACCTGTGTCCAACGATTGATAGATGTTGTCTTGGCCTGTAGTTGTTTCATTTTACTGATGTTTTCCGTTTTAGTACTTGAAGATTACCAATTCTCAGTGCAGATCTAATAAGGAAGGCCTACCCTTGCTATATTTGTACCGAGAATGGCCCTTTTTAGGTTCCCCTCTCTAGATTAATACTTCGAAGAACTGAGTCTATCTGGGGCGAGATTCATCAACGACTTAGGGCAAAATTGCGGAGAAAACACTGCTGAAATCCCTAATAGCGCGGCTTATCAACAAGCGATATGTTGAAATGTTTCACTGATAAGCCGCGCTATCACGGATTTCGGCAGTATTTTTAGACTGCTGTAAGTTGTTGATGAATCTGGCCCCAGGTTAACGTAGTTTACTATTTCCACATGCTGTAGCTCATTTATTGTATTTCGTTCTGTCGGGAAATCGTTTAAGTGCGGTCACCACCAACTAGGATTGCACCGGAGGAAGTACCGGCTGATGAAAAGGTGGATAGCCATTGGACCTAACCAGGCGCTGACGTGGCAATGTGCCAGCGCCCGCTCACACCATCTGAGCCAGTGGAGCACGTTTTCGTCACCCAGTGATAGTCGACAGTTGGGAACCAGGCTAGGGAAGGGACTCCAGGATGTGGCGCAAAAATTCCGCACCGGAGGTGAACCGGACCCTGGCCTCCCTCGCATGCAGCACGCCTCTATCCACCGCCTCACGATCCGCTTGCCGTGTGTGTCAACGGGGCATATAAGACATCGATCGAACGCGCACGTGGAGGCCGACACGATCAGCCGCGTGCACACTTAGTAGCGAACAGCGGTCACTGGAATGTGGGCGGAGCTGTTCTCGCATACTGCGCCACTATTGGACTGCGTCACGGCCGCACGCAGCGACAGTAAGGAATGCCCAGGTCATTCCTCGCTGCCACTGCCGCTGCGGCCGCTGCCGGCGGCACAGCGGCAGCGGAAATGTGCACACTCCCCTCACTGCGGCCTCCGCTGCCGCAGTGTAACTCCGCCCCCCCCCCCCCTGCTTCAGCGTGGCTATGGCACTGCCGCACCGGAGTGTGCACGCGGCTATCCACGACGCAACGGCGGCAGCCATACGCTACAGTATCGCGGGTTGATGAGCAAACCTGCACCTCAACCCCACGACTGGAGTGCATCAGAAAAAAATTGTTTAGGACTAAGTAAGACCGAAGAGGTGTAAGTTTCCCATTCTAGGTTTGCCCCCGTCGCACCGTTTTGGCACAAAGCGGCCACATGAATGTCCAATTACATCAGGAGGGGTCTAGCTCTGTTCTTCACATGGGTGGAACATACTAATGCTGTGTAGAATTATTAATTTCGTGAAATACGACGTCGAGTAGGGCCCGCTTAGGTGCAATCCTAGTTGGTGGTGGACGCTCTTAGATGATTTGCCGACATAATAAAACACATTAAAAGGGCAACAACATGTAGAAGTAAGTAAACTACGCCAACCTGGTTGCTCACTCGGACATAGTTTCCGAGTTCCTACTCGCAAGAGGGGAACCTAAAAAGGACAGTTCTCGATGCACTCTAACAAGGGGACTCCCCTTACTAGATATGCACCGAGAACGGATCATCTTCTAGCAGAAAAATAGATGGCATCAGTAAAATAAAATAAAAGTAGGCCGAGACACCATCAATCAACGTCTGGACACAGGGGAAACAGTGCACTTTACGTCCTAACCATTTGCAAACGTCCCGACCTAGCTCACAAATGTTATATATTCTCATGTTTTCTGTGTAATTTATTTTAATTTCGTTAGAACAGTTGTCTTCTAAGGAATGAGTAGGCTTGATCCGTTTGGACACCAGGTGAATTTTGGGGAGTTTCCGACACGTCCGCTACACGTATGGTACACGTCAATGAACTCAAACACCATCATATCAGTTACGCTGGACCGGTGCAATCCACGTCCTCCACACGTCTTCACTCGTGAACGCCAGGACGTCAGTGGCGCGATATTGGTGAACTTTACGCCTACGATTATAGTGATTGAAAAATACGGGATCGCAGCTTAGACCGCGCAATGTTCAGAGACCCGAACTACTTAACCAAATGTGTGAAGAAAATTTGAATCCATTCAGGAAGAAATTAGAAGAAGTGCTAGAGGAGTTTAGGCTGAAACTAACATATAGAACTGACTCCTTCCTATTCATCCTGTTTCCATCGTTTATTCCCAAATCGGTGCAAATAGGTTCGAGGGAGAAGGGACACCTTGTAGACAGTCCTGCACAACATTTTGTGTTGTACGAAGCTAAAAATCGTATGAAGCACTAGTGGGTTCTACACCTATGTGAACTGAGGGTTGTACTAATAATGGGATTATTGAAAAGCCCAGATCTTAGGGTGATTCAGATAGGGGATTTTCACCGGATCGGATTGTCAGATAATTCAGATAACTAATTTTAGTCAGAATCTGATGTCCTATCAGATTCGGATGTCTGATGTAAGGTCCAAAGATAAATCAGTATTTTGGATCATAAGAAAAACCTTCTTGTCAAAGCAGCTCTTACCTGGATCACCCCTAATGCGGCGCTTTAAAGATGCGACTAGCGCGTAATCCTTTCAACCGGTTTCAACGGTTTGAAAAAATCACGGTTTCGATCTATCCAATCGACGTCGAATCCAATGTTTAGTATATGGTGACCACCGAGCCTATTTGTGCCTCCAAATCAGCCGCGGACCCGTGGTGCAACCTTTTTCGGTCCGAGTCGAGCAGGAAATGGCCTTCCGTGGTTCTCGTCAGCTGTCAAACGTCACTGATGGGTTGAATTCACGTGTAAATGCGTGTAAACACGTGTAACAACACAACACAGCAGCATAACTGCCGATATGGCGCTCGCGCGCAATGAGCGTGAGACACGTCGAGCAGTCGAGAGACAATTCCCCAGAGTAGACTTGGTGTCTAAAGGGATTTAGCCGAACGAGTAAGTTCAATATATTGTTGTACTAGACACACTCAGTTCTTATGAAATCGTTTAAGAGTGGCCACCATCAACTAGGATTGCACCCCGGCTTACATGGTGACTCTTTCCCGAGCCGATTTACGCCACGGCCTGCTTGCGCTCTATTAAGTTTTCTTGCACTCCAATGACTAGGGCATAGATCCGGCAAACGAGCTCAACGTTTCCATCCCAGACAACTCTGGACCAGCTCATTATGATGGATCTAAAGGTGCTCTCTTCCCCCTTCTCTCCCCGCACAACACACATCACGACATGCTATTGTGGCCCTCTCTAAGGACCTTCCCGCTTTTCTATGGTATTTGAAGATGAACACTCTACCTAAACAGGAAGATTACCATGAGAAGTAGCGCACCTCTCAGTCATACGCTATGTAGTTGATGGTTAGAACGCGAGTGAAATGGAACACCCTCTTAGGTGAGCCCTTGATTACCTGGATATTGACTGTGATAACGGCAACAAGACATTTGAATTCATATCACGGAGCAGGGGCGGGGGAGGGGGTTGCTCGTGGGTTTTCCATCTCAATGTCGGTCCGTAGAAGAAAAATAAGCAACTCTTGCTCAGGATTGATGAGCCCAGGGGTCGAACATTACGACGCTGCAACGTCCAGTGCACGCAAGCAGCGTAAGCGTCAGGCCTCCTACGATGTGGGAAGTGTCACGTCACGCCGTACGTACCTTTAATTACTGACAAACTACTGATATTTCCCCTCTAACGAGCATTGTTCCACTTTTTTGATCTTTCACGGCCATCTCAGCTGCTAAGCTCATCGCTCTGACATGTCTAACGGCGTCTCCCACACTTGCGCGCGACCTTGCAATGTCACTAACCTACGGAAAGGCCTCTGGAATACTCCCGCGTCGCGCAGGCGACGGGTCGTGCTGTGAGTGCCAAATCAATTTTTGTGAAACTTAAAATCCTGCTGCGTACTTTAGCATGAATGCGTTTTTCACTTCCGTAGTTTATCATAGGCGTTCTCTCCGGGTCGTCCAGTAACGTCTTTGCTTTGTAATGCTCAGTACTTCTGTGCGACGGTTATATCTAGTAGCATAAGTGGCAGCTGGATCATTAAAAAAACAACGTTTTCGGCGCGTCTACTGAGTCGCTAGCCGGATTCATCAAGCAGTTTAACAGAGAAGATTACAGCCGAAATCCATGACAGCGCGGTTTATCAAGCGAATGGTGAGCGAGAAGTCGCGTTATCTGAGTTTTTCGGTGTGAATTCTCTGTTAGGCCTATGGTATAGTCCCGCCGGATTAATCCCGTTCCGCGGACACTTCCGCGGGACGGGATTACTCCGGCCTATGGTATAGGCCAGATTAATCCCGTCCCGCGGAAGTGTCCGCGGAACGGGATTAATCCGGCCGGGACCCAGCGCGCGTGCAATAGCCGCAGTCCGCAACACCCATGTTCCGCGGACTGTCGGCAGCGGTCGGTGGACGGGCTGGTATACATCCCGTCCGCGGGACGACCCCGCCGACCGATAACCTTCCGCGGTGCAATGCGCCGCTGGAGGCTGTCCGTCGGCTGCCGTTTGTGCTCTAGTTTTCTAATTACCTTTAGTTTTTGAGTGTACCGACGTTTTATGAGTTTTAGCTTGTTTTGCACAAGAGTGGGGTTTGCTGTTGTCGTCGGTTTTGTTCAACTTATTAGGCCCAATTTGTGTTCGGCTGTGATATGGCGATTGTTGCTCTCTCCTGTGCGAGCTTGTGTTTTCGACCACGGTAAATGTATATCTCTGGGAGATTATTTTTGCAAATCATGTTTCAGGAGTTGTAATCGAATGCAGAGAACCAGTGATGGCGATGTTCTAATCTCAGTTCTGGGTCTTTGTCAGAGAGTGGTTGCGCTTGATTATTTACCGGAAGATGGCTTTTACAAGCCGCAGGAGCTTAGATTGAGTTTAAATCTAATCTAATAAATCAGATGGATTTTTGTTGTATAGCTAGAGCTTTTTTTAGTGTACGTACTCCGCACTAATTACAGAATACTGAGCTTCGCCCTCTATTGAATGTTTTTGAAGCGTGATATCGTCCTGATGCTATTTGTTTAGAGTCTGCTGCTTGGATTCTATCACTCTCGAGTACTTGTTATGCTGATCACGGAAATCGGTAGAAATGTGACCGCTCGTGCTCTCGTCTGTGCATATTGTCGTTTTGCTCAGCTGATCCATTTCGGTAGTTGCAATTAGACTGTGTAAGTATTTCCACATTTCATTCAATTGTTTTTTTGGTTCAATCCCAATGAGGGGGGGGGGCACTCCATACTCATGTTGAAACACTACAGAGATGATAGTGTTAGTATATCTTGTGCCACACGAGGTTTGTAGGTGGACAGCTTTATTCAGCAGGGCCTGACGTTTCGACGTTCCGTCGTCTTCAGAGGCCTAAACATGGTGTGAAGGTTTACATTTGCGCTCTACCCCACCAAGCGCCTCAACTACTCTAGCATTTTCGACGTACATCTACAACCACCCCAGAGAGACCAAATGAGAGAGAGACGAACTCACCAAGGTCCACCGTTAAGGGCGTATGTTCGCCCTGTGACCAGTAGGGGCGAATAAACCACACTGGGCGGATATCACCCTCTAATCATTC